>AP025051.1:34816611-35039042 GCA_036186865.1 Eustoma russellianum
TATGTTACATGTTATATATGCTAATATAGATAGGTTATGATAAATGTAAGTTATGAAATCTTAGATGAAATGCGAAGTAATTAGAAATTTTCATGATGTAGGCATTTAAGTTATGAATTATGAAATGTAAGTGTGAATGAAGTTACCAATGATTGTGTGATGATAATGGAAAGAAGGGGCTGTTTTAGTGTGATAGCCGAATGGTATTTATTTGAAGGTGAAAATGGTATTTTCTTTAAGTGGTGATACGTAGAAGGAAATTAAGTAAGTGATGATATTACAAAATGTAGAATGACCAAAGTACCTTCATATAACCGAGTCTCATGTTGCATGAAATCAAAGTTTGAAAGTTATGTTTTTGAATCCCATGTTTTAAAGTTCATATGCATAGGAATAATAAAACACGAGACGGATGATTCCAATGACCCATGTTATGTCCATGATCATGATTATGTTATGTTATGTTGAAGCGCTGTCCTGACATCAGGACCGGAGTGGTAGGTGTCAGGGGCCCATGTTTACGTTATGGCTGAGTGTAACACCGGGTCTGGGACACGGGATCTCAGGCATAATGCGTCACCGTTAGCACATGTGCATATGATTCATGATGTTATGTCGCACATGTACTATATGGAATCATTCGGTATGTCGTGCGTTATTATTCTTATGAAAGTGATATAGCCAATGATGAAAATGTTATGCCTTCATGTTATGAAAATGTCATGTTATGCAAGTTATGAATATGTTTTACGCAAGCTATGAAAATCACACCAAGTTGTGAAATGTCACGTTTATGAAAAGTCATGATTACGAAAAAGTCATGTTTATGAAAAGTCATTTTATGAAAAGTCATGTTTTATGCATCACATCATGACCATGTTACCTTAGAGTTATGATTAAGAATTCTTTAAGTATATGACAGCACTACAGTGGACAAGGTAGTGTTAAGTATGAAAATGTAGTACATGTAAGGTAGGCAAAGATGGTATAAGTATAAATTAGGAGTTAAGTATGGATGTAGTATGATGTTACGGATTAAGCAGAATGAGATGCTGTTATGCTATGTATGTTTTGAATCTTCCTTATTACTGTTTTTTACATATATGATATATACTTACTTGTTTAAAAAGGAGACGTGCTTATATACTCCAAATGTATGGTTATTTATGATTTGTTACCCCGTCTCCCCAGTATGATCCACATGTCGTATCTGTAAGACTACTTTGCTGAGCGATTAAAAAGTCGGTGGCTATCGCTCATACTTGCCTCATTTATAACTTTTCAGATAACAGGTATCACTATACAGACTCGTTGAAGATATGCTAGATATACCATTGATAACGAAGAGCATACTGAGAGATTACTTCGAAGGCATTAAGTTTCGGATTATGATGTATGATAGAAGATTTAGGTATTCTGTGCATGATGATTTGTACAGTTTATGATGTAGTACATTGCATGTCGATTATGATTGGTTTATATTATGATGCTTCCGCTGATCGATTCATTATTCATGTCGACATGTACATGTATAGTATCGACGCCTTGTACTCTATGGAGTAGAGTACGGCGGGTGCACTGAGCTGGAACCCTGGTTTCGGGCGGGGCGGTACACAGAAACTGCTCAAAATTGAGAATCAAAATCCTGCTCAGCAGTTGAATTATAGAGTTCAGTGAGCCGAGGGTCTTCTTTATTCAGTTGGGGGCAGACCTCCGAGCAAACATCAATTGCCTTTGTCTGACCCATCTGCATGGCCGAGCCCTGGAGAAGTAACAGTTTTCTTCTTCGAACTACTTGGATCTTCTGACGCTGCCATTGCTTCAGCCTTTGCTGCTGCCAGCTGCTTACCATACGCCGCATTAATGGCTCAAAATCGATTAGCCTTCTCCTCCCTGCTCGGCTCGGCCAAACTAATCTCAGGGCAAAGTGATGAGACCAAGTTCACCTGCTTGGATAAGACAAGGTCTTCAAGATTAGTCAACAACGGTCAACGTAATTCAAGCTACGGTTGATGTAATTCAAGCTCAACTAGTTGACCGGTCAGCCTCGGTCACATGTCAGCATCGGCCAGAGACCAAAATCGTATTGAGCTCGGCCATCTTTTGAACGGCTCAAAGCATATACAAGGGTCGACTTGATTAGGTTAGCGAGTGCAGTTCACCTCGGCCAGGTGCCGAGGCCAAATTAGCTTGACAATAACCCTATCTGATCAACGCTTAAGTCTGAAGTACTCTGGACAACCTGCTCAGCTCAGCTCGGCAAAACAGTCCTTTCGCCTTCTCGGCCGATCCAAACTCGAAGTGACTCTGCTCGGCCATAGCATGCTCAAGCAGACTCCTGCCACTCAGCAAGCATGACCTCTCAGCCCAACATGTGGCGCCACTTGGCCTTCATGCAGACTAAAATGGCCAACTACGCAGCCCCTTATTTCCGCATGTCCAATCATGTAAAGGAGAATTGCCAGCACATCAATCCTTGGCTGCAGCGTGGCTATCATGCAAGCTCAAACTGCTACCCTAGACAACAGGTGTCATCAAACACCCTTCATTCTGTGACACACAACCATCAGCTTCATCAGCTATAAATACAAGCTATCTCCCGCAGGTGGCAGGGGACTTTTTCCCAAGAATCTCGGCTCGGCCAATACTACGCACTCAGCCGACCTCCATACAACAGCCATACCTCTCAGAGAGAGCCTAAAACAGGTTACTTCTAACCTTTGTTTCTTGCATAAGCTATACACAAAATGCCCACAACTGACTTGAGCCGTCGGAGGGTTTCCCCAGGCGAGTGACCTTGAGCCCTCTAACGTTGCCTTTGCTTCTCAGGTTTCTAGAGACGGACCCCTAACGGAGAGCTGACGGCAATGCCACAAGGATTGTCTCCGTTCCACCTGGTGAAGATCCGACTTCATCGATGGTGATACACTTGAAATTTTTTTTGCCTAATCCCAACACCATGTTAGGTTGTCTTCTCTTTTCCTTCTTTTTTTTCCCATTTTCTGCAGGTTTCATTATACATCTTTGGCAATTTTGTTTTATTTATTTCGTCACACAAAGGAATAACTTTTATTTAAAAAAATAACATTACCTTTTATAAAAAGTATACATTATATTAAAAAATAAGTTAAAAAAGAATGGGAAAAGAAATACCCTCAATTGGAAGAAAATATTTGTCATTGTTTAAACACGATATTACAATCATACTCAAGTTAATAGTTTAGATTTATTTTCATGCTCTGAACACAAAATAAATCTAATCGATAACACACAAAAAAAAAAAAAACTATCCGTCTAGATTTATTTTTTTCTGGTAACGAGAACATTTTTCTTGGTCGCAGACAAGCGATGACTGAATTTATCAACTAAGTTTGATTATATTAAGATGGATTGGATTTTGTTATTATGGAAATAAACTTCAAAATTTCTTGCCTAATTCTGGTATCAATTGATGATAAGAAAGAGAAAGACATTAAAAACCTAAATGCTACCAAGTGATACGGAAAAATGAGCAATTACGTTTCAATAATTGGATTTACAACCATTTTCCCTTACAAAACGTTACAATTTGATTTAATTTGTCCTTGGTGTTGGATAGTTTTTGATCCGTTGAATACCTATTTTCTCACCACTAGCCTGTCTTATACTCTCGATTCAACAAACATATTATTCAGATTTTTGAACAATAATCGTACATAGTATATCCAACATCATCAAAAGTTATCAGTAGAGTCTGGAAAGGATGAGGGTCAGACAAACAATACTTTCATCCTAAATAATATAGAGTTTGATTGCAGTGAGACTTCGGTTCTATAAATACCTGCATTCAGAAGCGAAATGTAATTAAAATCAAGAACTTCTATTTTATGTTAGAAGTATATGTCCAATGTTATATACATATGGGTCCGGGCACTCTCAGAAGCCTCTCAATTCATCCTTACCGAGTTCGACCTCAAGCCAAATCTGATCTTACTTAGCCCATGCCCGAAGCAGAACTTGGTTTCTATTAAGGAAACGGCACCACACACGGCACCCTCATTCCTCTCAACCGAATAGTTAGCCTCACCGTGTGGTTAGCTAGGATGCTAGCTATACTAACAACTTGTAGTTAGTCTTGTTGTTATATCAATCTTTTAGTTGTACCCAACATTTGTTGGATGGTTGTATCTTTAGTTTGTATTCTCATCTTGTTGTAAAGGTTATATAACCACATGTAAAGGATATACAAGATATGAATGAAATTATCTTCTTTCTTTGAAATCTTTCATGGTATCAGAGCCAACCGGCTCCAACGAGTTCCTCCAAGCACAGCCGTCGACTTAGGCTCAATGGCGGAAAGTTCCTCCCTTAAGCATGACTCTCTTGATGGAGTCATTGCAATCAATGTAGCAGCACAGCTACCTATTAAGCTTAACAAAACTAATTTTCTTTCGTGGAAAGCGCAATTTGATACCCTCCTATATGGGTATGACCTAATGGGATTCTTGATGAAACCACTCCGTGTCCACCACACCACACGGTTGGTCAAGATGGTGCAAAAAAGTCGAACCCTGATTATGCTATCTGGATTCGACAGAACTTTGCTTTCATGCTATCTTGGCATCAGTTTCTGAAGGCGTGGTGCCACTTATCGCCACTGCCTCATCTTGTCGTGATGCTTGGCTCAAGCTTCACCGTCTGTATGCTAACAAGTCTCGTTCTCGCGTTATGAATCTCAAAGAACGCCTGACTAATATCACTTGTGATACTCCACCAGTTGATGATATCTCCAGACTATTAAGGGCATTGCTGATGAGTTAGCCCTTGTTGACAACTCATATCAGTGATGATGATTTATCTATTTTTGCACTAAATGGACTCAGCAATAACATTCGTGAAATTGTTGCTGCTATTCGAGCTCGTGATACGCCCATTTCCTTTGAAGAGCTGCACGACAAGTTGGTAGAACATGAAGCTTTTCTCAAACGAGAAGAGAATCGCAGTGGAGCAGTTGTTACCGTTCACAACACCCAAACTAAACCTGGGCGTCATGGTGGCTCCAACGGTAACCAGGGAGGGATGCGGCATAGCGGTGGCCATCCCTTTCCTGGAAGCCGTCCCCTCATCAGGGACCAGCAGGGTTCAGTCAGAAGGGGTCCAATTCTAGGTCCTCGCGTTACCCTTCTCAACCTGGGGTAACTTGTCAGTATTGTCAGAAACGGGGCCACACAGCACGTCAGTGCTATTCGTTGAAGCGATCATTGCAGCAGCAACCCGAAGTCCATCACAACCACTCCTGGGCCGGTGCAGCAAAACTGGATCTTGGATTCTGGTGCATCCACTATGTTACAAATGATTTGAACAATCTCACCCCATCACCAAACATATGAAGGTCCTGATGATGTTCTTTTAGGCGATGGGTCTAGCCTTGGCATCAATCATACCGGTTCTTCTTTCCTTCCCACTTCTGCTAAACCCTTAATTTTATCTAATGTTTTGCATGTTCCTTTGCTTACCCGAAATCTAATTTCTGTCTCTAAATTTTGTCAGCACAACAATACTTCTATTGAGTTTTTTTCTTTTTTCTTTTGTTGTTAAGGATCTCAAAAAGGGGGCGCAACTTGCTCACGGGCAGACCAAGGGTAATGTGTACAAGTGGGACATGGGTGCACCGGATCCTCCAGCCGTCGCTCCAGCCGAACCTCCTTTGGCTTCTTCTCCGCGTGTTCATGTCAGCACCAAGTCGTCCGTTGACACTTGGCATCATCGTCTTGGACATCCGTCCCAACCTGTCTTTCAGATTCTAAGTCGTAATAATTTTTCTATTTCATCTAGTCATTCGCTTGATACGTTTGTTTGTGACTCATGTCTTAGTAATAAGAGTCATCGTCTACCTTTTCATTCTTCGTCAATAGTAAGTCGTGGACCACTTGATTTAGTCTACTCTGATGTTTGGGGGCCTTCCCCAGTTGAGTCTATTGATGGATTTCGCTACTACATTCTCTTTATTGATTATTTCACAAAATATGTGTGGTTGTTCCCTATGTCCAGAAAATCTGACGTATCTACTATTTTTCCCAAATACAAATTCATGGTTGAAAAAATTTTTCGACGCCCACTTGTAACACTTTATACTGATGGTGGCACTGAATATAAGGGCCTTACAAAATTTTTTGAATCCGAAGGAATTACTCATATGGTTTCGCCCCCCTATACTCCGGAACATGTGGGTTCTGCTGAACGTAACATAGACATGTGGTTGAAACTGGGTTGGCATTGCTTCACCGTTCGGCCTTGCCATCTACTTTTTGGTCTTATGCGTTTCTCACTGCAGTCTATCTTATTAATCGGCTGCCTACTGCAGTTCTTCGTGACAAAACCCCCTATGAATGTTTATTCTCTAAGCCCCCTACATATCATGCTTTACATGCATTTGAGTGTTTATGTTTTCCTTGGCTACGTCCATATTCAGATCACAAGTTAGCGCCACGTTCTAAACCATGTGTTTTTGTAGGGTATTCAAATACTCATCATGCGTACAAATGTCTAGACATTTCCTCCAATCGTCTTCATCTTTCTCGTCATGTGCAATTTGTTGAGCATCATTTCCCTTTTGCTGCCATTCCCCAAACTTCTTCTTCGCAGGTGGCGTCGTCCGCATGGTACCCCGAAGAATCCTTGCTCGCTGCTCTTCAGCCTCCAGTGGACACCATCCCCTCTGCGCCGTCTCCTGTTCGCGAGCCTGTTGCGTCCGGTGCCAACCCTTCCAGGTACGGTACCACTTCTCCACCACCTCCCCCTTCTTCCGCCCCTTCCCTGGATTCCAACCCCGCACACCCAACCCCAGCCGAGACTCCTGCTTCCCCTCCTCCGCACTCTTCTGCACATCCTATGATCACTCGTGCATGCAACCCTATTCGTTGTCCCAAGCAATTCCCAGACTACGTTACTCTACACAATACCACTAAACATCCCCTACCTCCCACCCTTGAACCCACATCTGTTAAACACGCTCTCCGTGACCCCAAGTGGTGTGCTGCGATGGATGACGAGCTTGCTGCTCTTGCTCGTAATCATACATGGGATCTTGTTCCTCCTCCTTCGGGCCATAACTTGGTTGGGTGTAAGTGGGTGTACCGTATTAAACGTAACTCTGATGGGTCTATTGCTCGTTATAAAACTTGTCTTGTGGCTAAAGGTTTTAATCAGCGTCCTGGTATTGATTATCACGACACTTTTAGTCCTGTGGTTAAACCTACTACTGTTCTTGTGGTTCTTTCGCTTGCATTATCCTATGGGTGGTCTATATCTCATCTTGATGTAAATAATGTTTTTTTGAATGGTCATTTAACAGAGGACGTTTACATGACTCAACCCTCAGGCTTTGTGGATTCGACCTATCCTACGCATGTCTGCCATTTGCGGCGTTCGTTATATGGTCTCAAACAAGCTCCTCGGGCTTGGTATACAGAGTTGAAAAATTTTCTACTCGGCTATGGTTTTTGTAATTCTAAGTCGGATACATCTTTTTTTATCTATTGTTCTGACAACATTACAATCTACTTTCTTGTCTACGTTGATGACTTGCTTGTTACAGGCAACTGCGACACCTCCATTCGCAAGTTTGTTGACTCTTTAGGTGCTCGTTTTTTGCTCAAGGAGCTCGGCCCTCTTCACTACTTCTTGGGTGTTGAAGCCCTCTTCACTACAGCAGGTCTACATCTTTCTCAAGATAAGTACATTCGTGATCTTCTTGCAAAGTTTCATCTCGATGGCATCAAGGATTCTACTACACCTATGTCCTCTAGTGGCCGCTTAGTCCTTCATGATGGCACTCCTTCCGCCGATGCAAAACAGTATCGTAGTCTTATTGGCGGCCTTCAGTACCTGCTACTTACGCGTCCTAACATTGCCTTTGCAGTCAACAAGCTTGCGCAGTTTATGCACGCACCCACACAAGCCCATTGGACGCCTGCCAAACGCCCTCCTTTGCTATCTCAAACATACTGTGCATCATGGGCTACTTCTTCGTCGTCAACAACCGCTTCGGTTACATGCGTTTTCTGATGCTGACTGGGATGGTGATCATGATTCCTATCGCTCCACTACTACTTTTCTTCTATTTCTAGGCGACAATCCTATTTCGTGGTGTTCTAAAAAACAGCGCATTATTGCTCGTTCATCTACTGATGCTGAGTATCGTGCCGTTGCTTCTGCTGCTGCTGAAGTTACTTGGGTTACTAATCTTCTCCTGGAACTAGGTGTACGGCTCCCACACCTCCCGGTTATTCGCTTGTGACAACTTAAGTGCAACATACGTATGTGTCAATCCCGTCTTTCATAGTCGCATGAAACACATTGCCCTGGACTATCACTTTGTCCGCGAAAAGGTTGCCGCCGGCTCCCTCCAAGTTACTCATGTGTCCACTCATGATCAATTAGCGGACGTTTTAACGAAGCCATTAGCTAAAGATCGGTTCCTCATGCTATGGTCCAAGATTGGCATTTCCGATGGAACCGCCATCTTGCGGGGGCGTATTAAGGAAACGGCACCACACACGGCACCTCATTCCTCTCAATCGAATGGTTAGCCTCAACCGTATGGTTAGCTAGGATGTTAGCTATACTAACAACTTGTAGTTAGTCTTGTTGTTATATCAATCTTTTAGTTGTACCCAACATTTGTTGGATGGTTGTATCTTTTAGTTTGTATTCTCTTTTTGTTGTAAAGGTTATATAACCACATGTAAAGGATATACAAGATAGGAATGAAATTATCTTCTTCCTTTTAAAATCTTTCAGTTTCAACATAGATCTGCAACTATGTCTGCTAACACGCGATGAAGCGATTATCTAGCCAAAAACACAGAGGGATTTGGTGGTTTAATATAAACCGCAATGAGACAGCCAAATAGCGTATAGTAAATGTAGCTCGATACATAAAAGCATCCTGCACGAGGTTGTTTTCACGAATCAAAGCTATGGACTCGACGATGGTTTTTAGAACTCGGATAGCACAAGCTTTGGCTAAAATAGACCCTACATGTAGGCAGTAAGTGTTAGAATTTACTTATCGAGAAACTCATCTGTCTCACTATACATTTGTCAACAAAACTGGACTACAAAGCACATGCAAATCTGTTTCATGGTAAAAATTGTTCATGATACAAATACAGGATATAATGCAGGAAGTTGATGACAAAGTAAAAAAAAACAGATTTTGCTGAAAATTATCACATGGGAAGATGCTTTACAATGGAAAATGTGAACTTATGTCCACCAAAAGAAGCTTTCTTATGAGGATGATTTCTTGAAGGAAATCATTACTCCTCCTGGGATTTACCTTTGAAAACGCAGCAATGTGAGTTTGGTTGTACCAGTCTGCTACCATCAAATTGCTTGATTTCAACATGAGCAAGTGTTCCCCTATCTACGCATATGAACGTAACAGCCATTACATCGGGATTAGACCGTGGCACCTAGAAGGAGGTGATCCCACAGATCTTGCAGAAAGTGTTTGGCTATGTGGGTACCAAAAGTATACTTTGTTTGGAAGTCCTTGGAATCTCCCAGAAGCTTAAATCTATCTGACAGGGACAATAATAAGTATGTTTCCTCTCATCGAACAATCAGAGCAGTTGCATTCCCAGGCCACAACACTGGCTGGTGTTATAATAGTTTGTAAAGGTAATGGGATGGAGGATAGATGCATGAGATGGTGTTAAAATAACCAAGAATAGCTTGACTAGTGACATGGATTGTTCTATGTCTCAATTGGATAGATCCATGTGGCTTGAAAATGAAGTTGAATATTCTGACGGACATAGATCGATCGAAGTAGTCTGGATGAGAATCTGAAACTTACTGTGAGACATCGATCGATGACATCGATCGATCGATGTGTCAACAGAAGTGACTTTTCACCAGGATTTGCATCTTATGCACCAAGGGACATACCCAATCGCCATGCAACGACCAACGTCGTCTTTTGGAGTTTGAGAGCCTATAAATAGGCTATTGAAACCCATTAGAAGATGTATCTTGCAACCATACTAAACTATTGCATCCAAAGTTCTTCTCTCAAATAAATTCTACTCTTGGTTTGAAAGTTCATTGAATCTCAATCTTATTTGCTGAGAATTAAAGATTGTTGGCTGTTGTATCCTAGGAGGAAGTTTGCTTACAACCCTGCAGCAACTAGTGGGGGCAAATATTCCTTACGGAAAGTGTGTCATTCATGCCT
Organism: Eustoma russellianum; assembly: GCA_036186865.1. Lineage (NCBI taxonomy): Eukaryota > Viridiplantae > Streptophyta > Magnoliopsida > Gentianales > Gentianaceae > Eustoma > Eustoma russellianum. The sequence continues at coordinate 34,826,834 of AP025051.1, forward strand.
CAAGTCAAGTTCTACATCCTACTCTCATTTTCTCTTTGTGTTGTTCTTGTTTCCATTTTTATAACAATCATAAGGAATAATTGAGATGGATTCAAAGACGTTTCTGAATCAAGAGAGCATGAATTTAGACCGATTCGATGGTACCAACTATCTTCGGTGGAAGGACAAGATGTTGTTCCTCCTGACTGCACTTCAGATTGGGTATTGTTTGGACCCAAATCTGAAGGACTCGCCGACTCCACAAGAAGAGGACTCCGAGGAGGTGAAGGCCGCTTGGAGAAAGAGGCATGAGGATAATATGCTGTATCGTGGGCATATTCTCAACAATCTGTCAGATCGTATCTACGATTTGTTCACGACAACGTCATCACTAAAGGATATATGGAACGCCTTGGAGTTCAAATACAACAACGAGAAACAAGGCGCGAACAAATTCCATGTGATGAAATATTTTACTTTTTAAGATGGTTGAAAATTTATTAATCATGGACCAAGTGCACGAGTTGCAGGTCATTGTTTCCAAACTCAAAAAGTTGGGTGTGGAAGTTTCTGAGGCATTGCAAGTAGGAGGGATAATCGCAAAGCTCCCCCTAGTTGGAATGACTACAGGAAGAAATTACTGCATTCAACAGAATCCTTTTCCTTTGAGCAACTTTAGAAACATTTGAGAATTGAAGAGGAGGCTAGAAGTCTCGTCAAAAGACATGTTTCTGATGATACACCTAGAGTGCATTATGTCAAAGGGAAAACATGGAGTTGGGTTGGAAACAAACGAAAGAACTCCGATTTATCTGAATCCATTGACAAGACAGAATCCAAGAAAGGCAAGAGATGCTATAATTGTGGCAAGAAAGGACACCTCAAGAAGGACTGTTGGTTTCGAAAGAAACAAAAACAGGATGGTAATTCTCAAATTACCAACAATGCAAACATGGTAAACGTTGAGACTGGTCAATTGGTAGTAATGGTTTCCGGATTGCATGTTGGTATGGTAATGGAACTACATATGGTTATGAACAAAATCACAAACGACTGGTGGTTCGATTCAGGTACAATTGTACACGTATGCAACAATAGAGCTCTATTCAAGACCTATCAAGTTGTGGATGATAGCCAACAAGTTCTGATGGGAAACCGAAGCGCCACAAAAGTCTTGGGTAAAGGTAGTGTAGAATTAGACTTTAATTCGGGAAAGAAGTTGTTATTAGTCAACGTTCTACATGTACCTGAGATTTCAAAGAATCTCATTTCTGTTAGTCTTGTTTGTAGAAATGGATTTAAGATTGTAATGGAGGGGGACAAAATTATATTGTCCAAGAATGATATCTTTGTCGGCAAGGGTTATGCTTGCGACGGGATGTTTAAGTTGAGTATCAATAAAAATTCCGTAGTTTGTGTTTACTCTGTTGATTCTTCTTTTTCATTGTGGCATGATAGACTTGCTCATATTAGTAGTACTACTATTAAATTCATGTCTAAGCATGCCTTAATTTCTTGCAAAGATGAAAATGAAAGAACATGTGAAGTATGCATACAAGCTAAAATGACAAAGAAACCGTTTTCAAAAGTAGAACGGAAAACCGAACTCTTAGAACTTGTTCATTCATACATTTGTGAATTGAACGGTGTTTTAACCCGATGTCGAAATTGATATTTCATAACTTTCATTGATGATGCCTCTAGATATACTTATGTATATTTACTAAGACATAAAGATGAACCCTTTGACATGTTCAAAGTCTATAAAATGGAAGTTGAAAATCAATCGGGATTGAAAATCAAAGTTCTAAGAAGTGATCGTGGTGGTGAATACTTTCCTCTTGAATTTAATCAATTCTGTGAGGAGAATGGTATCATTCACCAGAAAAGTGCTCCGTACACATCCCAACAGAATGGTTTGGCTGAAAGGAAAAATAGAAGTTTAGTTGACATGCTAAATGCAATGTTAATAAATTCTGGTTTGCCAAAGAAATTGTGGAGAGAAGCCTTGTTAACGGCTTGTCACATTCATAATAGGATTCCTTCTAAAAAGTTTTAGGTTGCTCCATACGAATTATGGAAGAAACAAAGACCAAATCTAAGTTATCTTAGAGTTTGGGGTTATCTAGCCTATTATAGAGTTCCGGATCCGAAGAGGACTAAGTTGGGGCCAAGAACTCTTAAAGGTGTCTTTATTGGATATGCCAAAAACTCTAAGGCATATAGGATTCTAGATTTAAAATCCAATATAGTTGTTGAATCTAGAGATGTTGAATTTCTTGAGAATAAATTCTTGAGAACAGATTCAATTCAAGGTTCAACAAGTGAAAATTTGAATGAACCAATTGTTGGAGACTTTTCCAATGATCCTTCTAGTGTTGATGATCAAAATCAAAATTCTACAACTGAGGTTAGAAGAAGTCAACGTGCTAGAAAGGAAAAGTATTTACATCCGGACTTCATTTCTTTGCAATCTATTACTTTCTTAGTTGAAGGTAATAGGACAAATGTGTTTAATCAAATACCTATTGTGTCAAGCGTGGAAGACAATCCAAAATCCTATAAGGAGGCGATGCAATCGAGAGATGCATCATTTTGGAAGGAAGCAATTGATGATGAGATGACCTCGTTATTGTCCAACAATACGTGGATCCTCACTAATTTGCTCCAAGTTCTAAAGCAATTGGATGTAAATGGGTGTTTAAAAGAAAAATAACACCGATGGTTCAATTCAAACGTTTAAGGCTAGATTAGTAGCCAAAGGTTTTAGACAACAAGAAGGGATAGACTATTTCGACACATATGCTCCTGTAGTAAGAATAACATCCATTAGAGTGTTGATAGCATTAGCATCCATAAATAACTTGGTTATTCATCAAATGGATGTTAAGACTGCATTTCTCAATGGTGATTTAGACGAAGAGGTCTATATGGAACAACCTGAAGGTTTTGTACTTCCGGAGAATGAGCACAAAGTGTGCAAATTGATAAGGTCATTGTATGGATTGAAACAAGCACCGAAACAATGGCATGAAAAGTTTGACACTACTATTTTAAAGAATGGTTTCCGACATAATGGTGCAGATAAGTGTGTATATTCTAAGTTTACAGACAAATATGGTGTCATTATTTGTTTGTACGTTGATGACATGCTAATTATCGGTACTAATATAGAAGGAGTAAACGAAACTAAGAAGTATTTAACTTCACAATTCCAAATGAAAGATTTGGGTGAAGTAGATACTATCTTAGGGATTAAAGTGTCCAAACATAGTGGGGGTTTTGCTCTTTGTCAATCACATTACATAAACAAAGTGTTGAATAAGTTCAAACACTTGGAGGTCAAAGAAGCAAACACACCATTCGATGCCTCATACAAATTGACTAGACATACCGGTAGAGCGGTAGCACAACTGGAATATGCTAGTGCAATTTGTAGTTTAATGTATGCTATGCATTGCACTAGACCGGATATTACATTTGCGGTGTGTAAATTATCATGGTATACTAGTAATCCTAGTATAGACCATGCAATCGGGCGAGTACTTGGGTACTTGAAGAGGATTATGAATTACGGATTGTTCTATAATAATTTTCCAGCCGTGTTAGAAGGTTATACTGATGCTAGTTGGATAACTAGCGTTGGTGATAATAAATCTACTACGGGTTGGATATCTACATTGGGTGGTGGTGTTGTTTCTTGGGCTTCAAAGAAACAGACATGCATAACTCATTCTACAATGGAATCCGAATTCATAGCATTGGGATCTGAAGGTAAAGAAGTGGAATGGCTAAGAAATCTTTTCTTAGATATAGAGTTATGGCCACAACTGATGCCAGCCATTTCTTTACACTGTGATAGCCAAGCAACGATGTCTAGAGCTTATAGTAAAATCTATAACGGGAAATCTAGACATGTCAGCCTTAAGCATGATTATGTAAGGCAATTAATTATGGATGGTGTAATAGCCATTGCATACGTCAGATCCTGCAATAACCTGGCGGATCCGTTGACAAAGAGTCTATCAAAAGACTTGGTACAAAGTACATCTTCAGGGATGAGATTGAGACGTATGGGATAAGTTCACTTGTGATAGAAATCCAACCTTGTCTAGCATACCACTAGCCAAAGGTTCAATGGGTAACAAGTCACAAAGTGAGGTATTAAAGCACTACGATTGATCTTTAAAGAATCAAAGCTGCACGGCATTGATCTTTAAAGAATTGGAGTGTTAGTGTTAAAGGAGGGTGAGTGTTAAAACATTCTTAATGAAGGATTAAGAGGAAATATCTTAATTTTCACCTATATGAACATAGGCAGTGGTGCCGCTTCGACAAGCAATGATCTAGAAATGTTCATGAATACTAGGGGAAGCACAAGGCCATAAAGTGCGGTTTAAAATGAACTTCAAAGGAGAGTGTGGTTTCATGTGTATAGTGTTTCCGGTTCTAACACATAGGAATCTGATTCAAGGCTTTTTAGCTATCATGATTTCGTTAGAAATTTGAAGCGTTATACTAATAAGAGGTTCAAATCGAAAGATACTTCTTAGATGCATGAAATGTCACAAGTTACTATACAAACTAAGTGGCGGATTGTTATAATAGTTTGTAAAGGCAATGGGATGAAGAACAGATGCATGAGATCAAAGATGAAGGTGAACGGGTGTTAAAATAAGCAAGAATAGCTTGACTCATGACAGGGATCAATCTATGTCTCAATTGGATAGATCCATGTGGCTTGAAAATAAAGTTGAGTATTCTGACGGATATAGATCGATCACATGGATCGACCGATGTCACATGGATCGATCACATCGATCGATCGATGTGTCCTGGGTGCAGAGTTGAAACTTTCTGTCTAACATAGACCGATCACATAGATCGATCGATGTGACTTCGATTGATACATAGATCGATCAAAGTAGTCTGGATGAGAATCTGAAACTTATTGTGAAATTTGTGAGGTGGATGCTTGTGAAAGTGTTTGAGCCGTGGGTGAGGGTGGACTGATTTGGGCCGTGGGTTGTGTACCCTTGGCCGAGGAGTTTGTGGCCTCCAAAAGGTTTCTTCTCTCCTTTTTAAGAGCCTCTAAGAACCTTTTTTCAGCCTCCTTTTCCTTAGGATCTGAATGGTTCTTCTTCATCCTCTTAGCATCCTCATAAACTTTATGTGGAGACAATGCATGTAACTTAAACTTTTTGCCATTAAAAGTAAAAGCATACATGTTCAATCTACCATCATAAATAACATGCTTGTCAAATTGCCAAGGTCTACCTAACAAAATATGACTAGCATGCATAGGAGCTACATCACACAAAATTTCATCTTTGTAGCCGCCAATAGATAAAGAAATCAGAACTTGTTTAGACACATGAATCTCACCACAATCATTTAGCCAAGATAACCTATAGGGATGGGAATGATCAATCATAGGTAAATCTAACTTTCTAACAAGTTCAATACTTGCAACATTAGCACAAGAACCACTATCAATAATTAAAGTGCAAGTTTTGCCTTTTACCAAACAATGGATGTGGAAAATGTTCTCCCTTTGCAAGTTTTCTTCTTCCTCCTTCATGTGTGCACTTAAGGCTTTTCTTACCACAAGAAAGTCCTTATATGCACCCTCTTCATCACTCTTTACCTCCTCAGCTGAGTCCTCTTGGTACTCTTCCTTTGTTGCTTCTTCTTCCTCCTCTTCTGAATAGAATTCATTAGTTTCCTCAAGGTACAACACTTTCTTGGCATTAGGGCAGTCCCTTGCATAATGCCCTCTCCCTCTACATTTAAAACACTCAATCTCCCTTGTCCTTGGAGGGTTTGCGGTTGCCTTGCCTTTGCCTTTGTCATTTTGACCTAGATTTGCACCATTGGTCCTTTGAGTGAAGTGTGGTTTATTTGGAGCGTTAGGGCTGTTTTGGCCGAGTGTGTTTGAACTTGGCCGTGCTCCTCCATTGCCATTAGACCTAGGCTGCACTTTAGAAAAAGAAGAAGCATTAGTTCTAAAACCAAATCCACTAGTAGAAGAACGTACCTTTAATTGCCTCTCAATTTTCTCAGCTTTGTGAACCATGGAATTTAGATCAACATAGGTAGTGAGTTCAAGTTGAAACCCAATCTCCTTATTAAGACCTCCCAAAAACCGAGCCATGGTTGCCTCCTCAGTTTCTTCAGTATCAGTTTTTATCAACAAACTTTCTAACTCCTTAAAGTATTCATCCACACTTTTATTTCCTTGAGTTAGGCATTGCAACTTTTGGAACATGGATCTCTCGTAAGATTCTGGAATGAATTTCTTTCTCATCTCATATTTCATCTCATCCCAAGTTCCAATTGTTGGTTGTCTAGTCCTTCTTCTTATACTTTGAGTTTGGTCCCACCAAATCAAGGCATAATCCAAGAACTCTATACTTGCATATCTCACTTTTTGCAACTCAGTATAGTTGGTATAGGAAAAGATCATGTCAACTTTTCTTTCCCACTCAATGTAGGCTTCAGGGTCACTTTTACCATAAAAGGGTGGAATGTTTATTTTGGTTTTCAAATAATCATCCTCTTGAGGTACATGCCTCCTAGGTTGTATTCGGCCTTGAGGCCTTGGGTATACCTCCTCAACCTCTTCCTCTTCATAGTAATCATTCCATTCCTCCCTAACAGGTTGGTGTCTCATTCCTTGTCTCCTATCTCCTCTACCCCTTGCTCCTCCTCTACCTCCCATGCTTGTGGACCCCTTAGGTTCAGTTCCACGGGATGTTTGGCCTTGGTTTTGAGGTGGGGGCTGTTCTTGGGTAGGAGGTGTGTTGGATGTCATCCTTGCTTCCCACTCATCCAACCTAGATTGCATATTACTAAGCATTTGTGCCATCTTTTCCATTGAAAATTCCACTTTGTCTCCTCCTCCTTGGGTACTGTTTGAACCATCCATGGCAACCTGAAACGCTTTCACAAACAAGAAAAAAAAAAGAAAACTAACACAAGAAACAAAAGTGAGTTGTTAGTGAAAACAAAAAGGAAACGAAAATCTGTTTGGCCTTTTTTGTCCTCCCTTGTTTTCTCTCAATTGTTCAAGTGTTTTTCCTTGGCCAATCTTGAGCCAGAACCTCTTAAGGGAAGTCCCAAATTGGCTAACCACAATATGTTTTGTTTTCTGTCCTTGCAAGCTTCTTTTGCCTTCAAAAACACTAATTGATCAACAAGTGGTAAAACAGCTTCAAGAAGTTTAGAGCACAATTTTAAACACACTTAATAACTATGATTCAAAGAAACAAGAAACCAAAAAGTGATGTAGTTGGTTGAACCAAAGAATTGCTAGGGGTTGTCCCGATCTTTCTTCACTCTCCAAACGTCCCTCAAGCCTTGAATGTGATGGACAATGGTGCCAAGCAACCACCTTCCTTTCAAGCCTCCAAATTCGTTTGGTTGTTATGTGTTTCAATCCGTCCAATCCAACCAGTCACTCCTAATCCTTGGATTGTGGATCACCAACAAGGAACACACAATCCTTAATTGGGTCTAGCCTTGATTTAGATATGTGTAAACCAAAGGAAAAACACAAACTTTTATTCAAGAAACTCAAGAACAAAAGACAACACAAAACCGTATGGTTTTAGTCTCAAAGGTGCAAAAATAGTCTAACTTCCAAAAGAAATGCTAAGTGATCAATATATTTGATTACAAGTCTTGTTGGCCAACCCAAAAAAACGTCTAGGTGCATCTTGGAGCTTCAATGTTTGCGCCATTTCCTTCCTTGAGATGCAAATCTGATTTGTTATTTTAGGTAAGCTTCTCTCTCTTGGCAAATCCACACTTATTGTCTCAATCACCAATTATTGCATCATTAACCATCCTTCTAGAACTTGCCTTGTGTATCCATGTGCCTTCAATACACGCCATTCAGCCCTCCTTGTGACACAAGATCAGATTTCCTAATTTTGGTAACTTTCTCTCACTTGAATTATCTCCTTAAATGCTCCAAATCTTCAATTATGACTCCATAATTCATTCCAATCATCCCAATCTGATTTATGACATTCTAGAAGGTCTCTTAATTGCATTTGATGATAATATGCGGCTGCCACCCTCTCAAGAAGACCGAAAACCCTAATTTGCACAATTGGCTTGTTTTGGACTTCGTCCTTGCAACTCTTGTAACTATTTTTGTGGACTGATTTGACAAAACCCAAAACATGAAAGATGCTCTAAATTAAGTCTACTTCAAGGTCCAGCTGGTTCCATGCACGCCCCATCTCACTTGAAAGCCTAAAACCACAAGACAGCCTTGTATGGACAAGCTTGGTCCAAATCTGAGAAGCCTTCCTTTCCAAAGCCCAAGGCGTTTGATCCAAGACCTATAACACCTACAAATCACACTCATACACCAAACATAAGTATTCTAAAACAAACTTTAAAAGAATCAAAAGAAAGGAGCAACTAAAAGCCACAGAAACGGCACCCACAAGCGGACTGACTATCCTGCCCTCCCACCAACCCTTTAACTTATTTATTGACATTGAAAATCATTGGATAATCAGTTCTTAAGCTCAACAATGAGCACCCATTTAGGAGGAACGTTCATTGGTTCATCTTGCACATGTTTGGTTAGAAAGGAGCCAACATCAAAACCAACTTGAAGACAATTAATCCTCTTAGTTTGGCTCCTTGTCAAAGGCCCCTTATGGTTAAGGGCACCTTGTGCAAGCTCCTCATTAGGGGGCTGCTCCTCAGCCTCAGTAATTTCTCTATGTGAATCTATTTGTGAGATCTATGTGTTTTGGTTTGAGATTTGGCCATTATATGTTGAAATCTTGTTCGTTGATTGTTGTTTATATGAGATCATGTAAATCCCAATCCCTTGAACCCTACTTTGTTGATAATGGTGGTTGAAGGGAGGGGAGAGTGAAAAGATTTGATCTTTGGGTTGATTTGATAAGTACTTTGAGTGGTAGGCTTGAATCCGTGAATCGTATGCTAAAGATGTTGTCTTGGGTGATTTTAGGATGGATTGATAGTGGGAAATAGGCTTGGAATGGTTTTGAAGGAAGTTGGGGTCGAATTGGGGGTTATTTCTGCAGTTTCTGCAGAAAATTGCAGAATGGTGTTCTGGAACGGGGACGTCGATCGATCGACGTCAGGGTATGACGTACGTCGATCGATCGACGTATAGCAAGTGAGGGTATGACGTGCCTCAGAAGGACGTAGATCGATCGACGTAGGATGAGTGAGAGTTCGGCGTGCCTCAGATGGACGTCGATCGATCGACGTAGATTGAGTGAGAGATCGACGTGCCTCAGATGGACGTCGATCGATCGACGTCAGGGTATGACGTCAACCAGTTTTGTGGGATAGCAAGGGAAGAAAGAGGGAAGCTAGGGGATCCTTTGGGTGACCTTAGGGACTTCTTAGGACCTGATTATGACTAGTCTAAGTCTTGGGAACATGACTTAAGATGGTGAATCAAGTTTGGAGAATTTTGAAGGGTATTCGAATCGGAGTTCAACGTGGATGACTTAGAAGGGTTAGGAGATGAACGTACGAGGTGATTGAGAGTTCAATGATGGATGGTTAGGGATACTTGCCTTAGGTTGTAAACCCTAGAATCAAGACTAAGGGTTGACGAGAGGGTTGAAGCCTACAGTTATAATGTGTAAGTTAGTGAAAGCTTGTGTGTTACTTATACTTGCGCATGTGCACATGAACTACTTATGTGAACGAGAAGTAAGAATGAAGTAAGGAGTCTTGCACCATGGCAAGTGCATTGCATAAGGTTTTTGAAAAGAGAGGTGCTTCGGCACTGATTTACGAAGGTGACCTACAGTGTTAACCGGGATGGAAATTTAAGCCGGGGTGCACTGTAGGGCACAAAAGACTGTAACGTTAACCGGGATGGAAATATAAGCCGGGGTGCGTTACAGGGTATAAAGTCCTCTACAATGTTAATCGGGATGGAAATTTAAGCCGAGGTGCATTGTAGAGTTTTACGAGAGCTGTGATGTTAATCGGGATGGAAATATAAGCCGAGGTGCATCGCAGAGCATACGAGCTTGTAACGTTAACCGGGATGGAAATATAAGCCGGGGTGCGTTACAAGGAAATGAGTTAGGAACCGGACATTGTGTCATGCATTGCATTGATTTGAAAGAAATGGCTCATGCATATGTGATTGTGTAGCGTAGTGCATTATTTGAGATGCATCACGAGAGCCGTTGTGGTATGCGTGTTTATGTTATTTGATCGACATTGAATTACTTACTTGCGTTTTAAGTTGCTGTACCTGATTTATTACATGTTCCGCTTATATATTTGAAAATTACAAGACATGTGCCCCTCAATTCCCTCGGTTTATCTATTACTCATGTCTTGCCATGTGTTGATCCCGTATGTCTTATAAGTGGGTTACTTGCTAGCGTTTTCGCTAAGGGTACTACTCTTATTGTGCAGATGAGCCTAGCTATGACATGATTTTCATTGAAGACGACGGCGAGTGGGCTAAGTGGGATGCTTAGAGTGCCTAATGGCGAATAGTCGAGACAGATGTTGTTTATTTCAGTTATTTCATTTGTTTGAAGATGTGCGTTGGTGAACATCATGACTAGTTGTTGGGATTTTAGTATTCTTGGTGTACGAGTTGACGGTTGACATTCGTTAGATACATGTTTCCGCTTTTACTTTCGTACGTCACTGATGATGTGTACACGAGAGATGAGACGTCTTGTAGTCTTCTCAGTAAGCTACGACGGGTGCACCGGTTCGGATTCCGCTGTCCGGGTCGGGGCGCTATCTTTCTTCACTCTCCAAACGTCCCTCAAGCCTTGAATGTGATGGACAATGGTGCCAAGCAACCACCTTCCTTTCAAGCCTCCAAATTCGTTTGGTTGTTATGTGTTTCAATCCGTCCAATCCAACCAGTCACTCCTAATCCTTGGATTGTGGATCACCAACAAGGAACACACAATCCTTAATTGGGTCTAGCCTTGATTTAGATATGTGTAAACCAAAGGAAAAACACAAACTCAAACGAATTTGGAGGCTTGAAAGGAAGGTGGTTGCTTGGCACCATTGTCCATCACATTCAAGGCTTGAGGGACGTTTGGAGAGTGAAAGTTTATTGATCATGAAAGTTTGAAGTATCTTAAGAGTCAAGGAAAACTGAATAAGAGGCATGCAAAGTGGGTTGAGTTTATTGAGCAATTTCCTTATGTCATTAAGTATAAGCAAGGAAAAGATAACATAGTTGCTGATGCTTTGTCTAGAAGGTATACCTTGATTACTAAGTTGTCTTCACACTTGCTTGGCTTTGAATTTGTTAAGGAATTGTATAAGGATGATTCTGATTTTGCTTCCATTTATGATGCATGTGTTGATTCTCCTTTTGGTAAATTTTATTTGCATGATGGCTATTTGTTTAAGGAGAAACGATTATGCATTCCTAAGGGATCAATGCGTGAATTGTTGGTTAAGGAAGCACATGGGGGCGGGTTAATGGGACACTTTGGAGTTTTTAAAACTTTAGAAACTTTAAAGGAACATTTCTTTTGGCCTCACATGAAATCAGATGTTGCAAAGGCTTGTAGTAGTTGCATCACTTGTAGGCAAGCTAAGTCCAAAACACAACCTCATGGTTTGTACACACCCTTGGACGTACCTAGTGCACCTTGGGAGGACATTTCTATGGACTTTGTTCTTGGCTTACCTAGATCAAAAGGTGGTAGAGATAGTGTCTTTGTTGTGGTAGACAGATTCTCTAAGATGGCACACTTTATTGCTTGTCACAAAGTAGATGATGCTTCCTACATTGCAAATCTATTCTTTAAAGAAGTTGTTAGGTTGCATGGCATGCCTAAAACAATTGTTAGTGATAGGGACAGTAAATTCTTGAGTCATTTCTGGCGTGTGCTTTGGAGCAAGTTGGGAACTAAGCTTTTGTTTTCTACTACTGCACACCCACAAACAGATGGCCAAACTGAAGTGGTAAATAGGACCTTGTCACAAATGTTGCGTGCCTTAATCCAAAGCAATCTGAAAAATTGGGAAGAATGTTTACCACATATTGAGTTTGCTTACAATAGGGCTGTTCATAGTGGGTCTTTGTATTCCCCTTTTGAAGTTGTCTATGGTTTTCTACCCCACTCCCCACTTGATTTGTTGCCTATTCCAATTGATGAGCGTACTAGCATGGATGGTAAACAACGAGCTGAAATGATCAAAAAGTTGCATGAAAAGGTTAAACTCCAACTTGAAAGAAAGAATAGACAGTATGCCAAACAAGCTAACAAGCATAGACGAGATGTTGTGTTTTATCCTGGAGATCTTGTTTGGTTGCATTTAAAGAAGGAACGGTTTCCTAAGGAGAGGAAGTCCAAGCTTATGCCTAGAGGAGATGGACCTTTTAAGGTCATTCAAAAGGTTGGTCCAAATGCTTATGTGCTTGATCTTCCTCAAGACAGGTATGGTTCAGTTTCCAACACCTTCAATGTAAGTGATCTTTCCCCTTTTGAGCATTTTTATCTTGATGATTCGAGGGCGAATCCTTTTGAGGAGGGGGGGATTGATGAGGCTGAGGAGCAGCCCCCTAATGAGGAGCTTGCACAAGGTGCCCTTAACCATAAGGGGCCTTTGACAAGGAGCCAAACTAAGAGGATTAATTGTCTTCAAGTTGGTTTTGATGTTGGCTCCTTTCTAACCAAACATGTGCAAGATGAACCAATGAACGTTCCTCCTAAATGGGTGCTCATTGTTGAGCTTAAGAACTGATTATCCAATGATTTTCAATGTCAATAAATAAGTTAAAGGGTTGGTGGGAGGGCAGGATAGTCAGTCCACTTGTGGGTGCCGTTTCTGTGGCTTTTAGTTGCTCCTTTCTTTTGATTCTTTTAAAGTTTGTTTTAGAATACTTATGTTTGGTGTATGAGTGTGATTTGTAGGTGTTATAGGTCTTGGATCAAACGCCTTGGGCTTTGGAAAGGAAGGCTTCTCAGATTTGGACCAAGCTTGTCCATACAAGGCTGTCTTGTGGTTTTAGGCTTTCAAGTGAGATGGGGCGTGCATGGAACCAGCTGGACCTTGAAGTAGACTTAATTTAGAGCATCTTTCATGTTTTGGGTTTTGTCAAATCAGTCCACAAAAATAGTTACAAGAGTTGCAAGGACGAAGTCCAAAACAAGCCAATTGTGCAAATTAGGGTTTTCGGTCTTCTTGAGAGGGTGGCAGCCGCATATTATCATCAAATGCAATTAAGAGACCTTCTAGAATGTCATAAATCAGATTGGGATGATTGGAATGAATTATGGAGTCATAATTGAAGATTTGGAGCATTTAAGGAGATAATTCAAGTGAGAGAAAGTTACCAAAATTAGGAAATCTGATCTTGTGTCACAAGGAGGGCTGAATGGCGTGTATTGAAGGCACATGGATACACAAGGCAAGTTCTAGAAGGATGGTTAATGATGCAATAATTGGTGATTGAGACAATAAGTGTGGATTTGCCAAGAGAGAGAAGCTTACCTAAAATAACAAATCAGATTTGCATCTCAAGGAAGGAAATGGCGCAAACATTGAAGCTCCAAGATGCACCTAGACGTTTTTTTGGGTTGGCCAACAAGACTTGTAATCAAATATATTGATCACTTAGCATTTCTTTTGGAAGTTAGACTATTTTCGCACCTTTGAGACTAAAACCATACGGTTTTGTGTTGTCTTTTGTTCTTGAGTTTCTTGAATAAAAGTTTGTGTTTTTCCTTTGGTTTACACATATCTAAATCAAGGCTAGACCCAATTAAGGATTGTGTGTTCCTTGTTGGTGATCCACAATCCAAGGATTAGGAGTGACTGGTTGGATTGGACGGATTGAAACACATAACAACCAAACGAATTTGGAGGCTTGAAAGGAAGGTGGTTGCTTGGCACCATTGTCCATCACATTCAAGGCTTGAGGGACGTTTGGAGAGTGAAGAAAGATCGGGACAACCCCTAGCAATTCTTTGGTTCAACCAACTACATCACTTTTTGGTTTCTTGTTTCTTTGAATCATAGTTATTAAGTGTGTTTAAAATTGTGCTCTAAACTTCTTGAAGCTGTTTTACCACTTGTTGATCAATTGGTGTTTTTGAAGGCAAAAGAAGCTTGCAAGGACAGAAAACAAAACATATTGTGGTTAGCCAATTTGGGACTTGCCTTAAGAGGTTCTGGCTCAAGATTGGCCAAGGAAAAACACTTGAACAATTGAGAGAAAACAAGGGAGGACAAAAAAGGCCAAACAGATTTTCGTTTCCTTTTTGTTTTCACTAACAACTCACTTTTGTTTCTTGTGTTAGTTTTCTTTTTTTTTCTTGTTTGTGAAAGCGTTTCAGGTTGCCATGGATGGTTCAAACAGTACCCAAGGAGGAGGAGACAAAGTGGAATTTTCAATGGAAAAGATGGCACAAATGCTTAGTAATATGCAATCTAGGTTGGATGAGTGGGAAGCAAGGATGACATCCAACACACCTCCTACCCAAGAACAGCCCCCACCTCAAAACCAAGGCCAAACATCCCGTGGAACTGAACCTAAGGGGTCCACAAGCATGGGAGGTAGAGGAGGAGCAAGGGGTAGAGGAGATAGGAGACAAGGAATGAGACACCAACCTGTTAGGGAGGAATGGAATGATTACTATGAAGAGGAAGAGGTTGAGGAGGTATACCCAAGGCCTCAAGGCTGAATACAACCTAGGAGGCATGTGCCTCAAGAGGATGATTATTTGAAAACCAAAATAAACATTCCACCCTTTTATGGTAAAAGTGACCCTGAAGCCTACATTGAGTGGGAAAGAAAAGTTGACATGATCTTTTCCTATACCAACTATACTGAGTTGCAAAAAGTGAGATATGCAAGTATAGAGTTCTTGGATTATGCCTTGATTTGGTGGGACCAAACTCAAAGTATAAGAAGAAGGACTAGACAACCAACAATTGGAACTTGGGATGAGATGAAATATGAGATGAGAAAGAAATTCATTCCAGAATCTTACGAGAGATCCATGTTCCAAAAGTTGCAATGCCTAACTCAAGGAAATAAAAGTGTGGATGAATACTTTAAGGAGTTAGAAAGTTTGTTGATAAAAACTGATACTGAAGAAACTGAGGAGGCAACCATGGCTCGGTTTTTGGGAGGTCTTAATAAGGAGATTGGGTTTCAACTTGAACTCACTACCTATGTTGATCTAAATTCCATGGTTCACAAAGCTGAGAAAATTGAGAGGCAATTAAAGGTACGTTCTTCTACTAGTGGATTTGGTTTTAGAACTAATGCTTCTTCTTTTTCTAAAGTGCAGCCTAGGTCTAATGGCAATGGAGGAGCACGGCCAAGTTCAAACACACTCGGCCAAAACAGCCCTAACGCTCCAAATAAACCACACTTCACTCAAAGGACCAATGGTGCAAATCTAGGTCAAAATGACAAAGGCAAAGGCAAGGCAACCGCAAACCCTCCAAGGACAAGGGAGATTGAGTGTTTTAAATGTAGAGGGAGAGGGCATTATGCAAGGGACTGCCCTAATGCCAAGAAAGTGTTGTACCTTGAGGAAACTAATGAATTCTATTCAGAAGAGGAGGAAGAAGAAGCAACAAAGGAAGAGTACCAAGAGGACTCAGCTGAGGAGGTAAAGAGTGATGAAGAGGGTGCATATAAGGACTTTCTTGTGGTAAGAAAAGCCTTAAGTGCACACATGAAGGAGGAAGAAGAAAACTTGCAAAGGGAGAACATTTTCCACATCCATTGTTTGGTAAAAGGCAAAACTTGCACTTTAATTATTGATAGTGGTTCTTGTGCTAATGTTGCAAGTATTGAACTTGTTAGAAAGTTAGATTTACCTATGATTGATCATTCCCATCCCTATAGGTTATCTTGGCTAAATGATTGTGGTGAGATTCATGTGTCTAAACAAGTTCTGATTTCTTTATTTATTGGCGGCTACAAAGATGAAATTTTGTGTGATGTAGCTCCTATGCATGCTAGTCATATTTTGTTAGGTAGACCTTGGCAATTTGACAAGCATGTTATTTATGATGGTAGATTGAACATGTATGCTTTTACTTTTAATGGCAAAAAGTTTAAGTTACATGCATTGTCTCCACATAAAGTTTATGAGGATGCTAAGAGGATGAAGAAGAACCATTCAGATCCTAAGGAAAAGGAGGCTGAAAAAAGGTTCTTAGAGGCTCTTAAAAAGGAGAGAAGAAACCTTTTGGAGGCCACAAACTCCTCGGCCAAGGGTACACAACCCACGGCCCAAATCAGTCCACCCTCACCCACGGCTCAAACACTTTCACAAGCATCCACCTCACAAATTTCACATCCACCTAAGAAGCATGCTTTCTTTGCAAAATCTCGTGAAGTTACACATGCATTGTATGATAATAAAACTGTTTTGGTGATGCTTTACAAAGATAGTGTTGAATGCTTGTTTTCTAAGAATGACTTACCATCTACCTTGCCTAGTGGTGTTGTTTCTTTGTTGGAAGAATTTGCAGATTTGTTTCCCGAGGAGGAACCACATGGGTTGCCACCTTTAAGAGGGATTGAGCACCACATTGACTTTATTCCAGGGGCTGTCCTACCTAATAGGCCAGCTTATAGGGCCAATCCGGAGGAAACAAAGGAAATACAAAGGCAAGTGGAGGATCTCTTAGCCAAAGAGAAGGTAAGGGAAAGTATGAGCCCAAGTGCAGTCCCAGTCATCCTTGTCCCGAAAAAGGATGGCACTTGGAGGATGTGTACAGATTGTAGGGCCATCAACAAAATCACTGTAAAGTATAGGTACCCCATTCCTAGACTTGATGATATGCTTGATATGTTGCATGGTTCACAATGGTATACGAAAATTGATTTGAAAAGTGGTTATTTTCAAGTGAGAATAAGAGAGGGTGATGAATGGAAAACAGCTTTTAAAACTAAATTTGGATTGTATGAATGGTTAGTTATGCCTTTTGGGTTAACTAATGCACCTAGTACATTCATGAGGCTAATGAATGAAGTTTTGAGAGCTTTTATTGGGAAGTTTGTTGTGGTTTATTTTGATGACATCTTGATCTATTCTAAGTCCTTAGAAGAGCATTTAGATCACATAAGGGCTGTTTTTGAAAAGCTAAGAAAAGAAAAACTTAATGCTAACTTTAAGAAATGTTCTTTTTGTTTGGACAAAGTTGTTTTTCTTGGTTTTTAATCAGTTCTGCAGGGATTGAAATGGATCAAGACAAGGTGAAATCCATCCTTGAATGGCCTACACCAAAGAGTGTGGGAGAAGTGAGGAGATTTCATGGTTTGGCAGGTTTTTATAGGCGGTTTGTCAAAGACTTTTCAACCGTAGCCGCACCATTGAATGAGATAGTCAAGAAAGAGGTTGGATTCCATTGGGGGGAAGCCCAACAAAGGGCGTTTGATGAGCTTAAAAGACGTCTCACTACAGCACCTATCTTGAAGTTGCCAAACTTTGATGATACATTTGAGGTAGAGTGTGATGCAAGTGGCGTGGGAATTGGAGCTGTTCTAACCCAAGGTAAGCATCCTATTGCTTATTTTAGTGAGAAGTTGAAAGGTGCTGCATTGAACTATCCTACTTATGATAAGGAGTTGTATGCTTTAGTGAGGTCCTTACAAACTTGGCAACACTACTTGCAACCCAAAGAGTTTGTCATTCATACTGATCATGAAAGTTTGAAGTATCTTAAGAGTCAAGGAAAACTGAATAAGAGGCATGCAAAGTGGGTTGAGTTTATTGAGCAATTTCCTTATGTCATTAAGTATAAGCAAGGAAAAGATAACATAGTTGCTGATGCTTTGTCTAGAAGGTATACCTTGATTACTAAGTTGTCTTCACACTTGCTTGGCTTTGAATTTGTTAAGGAATTGTATAAGGATGATTCTGATTTTGCTTCCATTTATGATGCATGTGTTGATTCTCCTTTTGGTAAATTTTATTTGCATGATGGCTATTTGTTTAAGGAGAAACGATTATGCATTCCTAAGGGATCAATGCGTGAATTGTTGGTTAAGGAAGCACATGGGGGCGGGTTAATGGGACACTTTGGAGTTTTTAAAACTTTAGAAACTTTAAAGGAACATTTCTTTTGGCCTCACATGAAATCAGATGTTGCAAAGGCTTGTAGTAGTTGCATCACTTGTAGGCAAGCTAAGTCCAAAACACAACCTCATGGTTTGTACACACCCTTGGACGTACCTAGTGCACCTTGGGAGGACATTTCTATGGACTTTGTTCTTGGCTTACCTAGATCAAAAGGTGGTAGAGATAGTGTCTTTGTTGTGGTAGACAGATTCTCTAAGATGGCACACTTTATTGCTTGTCACAAAGTAGATGATGCTTCCTACATTGCAAATCTATTCTTTAAAGAAGTTGTTAGGTTGCATGGCATGCCTAAAACAATTGTTAGTGATAGGGACAGTAAATTCTTGAGTCATTTCTGGCGTGTGCTTTGGAGCAAGTTGGGAACTAAGCTTTTGTTTTCTACTACTGCACACCCACAAACAGATGGCCAAACTGAAGTGGTAAATAGGACCTTGTCACAAATGTTGCGTGCCTTAATCCAAAGCAATCTGAAAAATTGGGAAGAATGTTTACCACATATTGAGTTTGCTTACAATAGGGCTGTTCATAGTGGGTCTTTGTATTCCCCTTTTGAAGTTGTCTATGGTTTTCTACCCCACTCCCCACTTGATTTGTTGCCTATTCCAATTGATGAGCGTACTAGCATGGATGGTAAACAACGAGCTGAAATGATCAAAAAGTTGCATGAAAAGGTTAAACTCCAACTTGAAAGAAAGAATAGACAGTATGCCAAACAAGCTAACAAGCATAGACGAGATGTTGTGTTTTATCCTGGAGATCTTGTTTGGTTGCATTTAAGGAAGGAACGGTTTCCTAAGGAGAGGAAGTCCAAGCTTATGCCTAGAGGAGATGGACCTTTTAAGGTCATTCAAAAGGTTGGTCCAAATGCTTATGTGCTTGATCTTCCTCAAGACAGGTATGGTTCAGTTTCCAACACCTTCAATGTAAGTGATCTTTCCCCTTTTGAGCATTTTTATCTTGATGATTCGAGGGCGAATCCTTTTGAGGAGGGAGGGATTGATGAGGCTGAGGAGCAGCCCCCTAATGAGGAGCTTGCACAAGGTGCCCTTAACCATAAGGGGCCTTTGACAAGGAGCCAAACTAAGAGGATTAATTGTCTTCAAGTTGGTTTTGATGTTGGCTCCTTTCTAACCAAACATGTGCAAGATGAACCAATGAACGTTCCTCCTAAATGGGTGCTCATTGTTGAGCTTAAGAACTGATTATCCAATGATTTTCAATGTCAATAAATAAGTTAAAGGGTTGGTGGGAGGGCAGGATAGTCAGTCCGCTTGTGGGTGCCGTTTCTGTGGCTTTTAGTTGCTCCTTTCTTTTGATTCTTTTAAAGTTTGTTTTAGAATACTTATGTTTGGTGTATGAGTGTGATTTTTAGGTGTTATAGGTCTTGGATCAAACGCCTTGGGCTTTGGAAAGGAAGGCTTCTCAGATTTGGACCAAGCTTGTCCATACAAGGCTGTCTTGTGGTTTTAGGCTTTCAAGTGAGATGGGGCGTGCATGGAACCAGCTGGACCTTGAAGTAGACTTAATTTAGAGCATCTTTCATGTTTTGGGTTTTGTCAAATCAGTCCACAAAAATAGTTACAAGAGTTGCAAGGACGAAGTCCAAAACAAGCCAATTGTGCAAATTAGGGTTTTCGGTCTTCTTGAGAGGGTGGCAGCCGCATATTATCATCAAATGCAATTAAGAGACCTTCTAGAATGTCATAAATCAGATTGGGATGATTGGAATGAATTATGGAGTCATAATTGAAGATTTGGAGCATTTAAGGAGATAATTCAAGTGAGAGAAAGTTACCAAAATTAGGAAATCTGATCTTGTGTCACAAGGAGGGCTGAATGGCGTGTATTGAAGGCACATGGATACACAAGGCAAGTTCTAGAAGGATGGTTAATGATGCAATAATTGGTGATTGAGACAATAAGTGTGGATTTGCCAAGAGAGAGAAGCTTACCTAAAATAACAAATCAGATTTGCATCTCAAGGAAGGAAATGGCGCAAACATTGAAGCTCCAAGATGCACCTAGACGTTTTTTTGGGTTGGCCAACAAGACTTGTAATCAAATATATTGATCACTTAGCATTTCTTTTGGAAGTTAGACTATTTTCGCACCTTTGAGACTAAAACCATACGGTTTTGTGTTGTCTTTTGTTCTTGAGTTTCTTGAATAAAAGTTTGTGTTTTTCCTTTGGTTTACACATATCTAAATCAAGGCTAGACCCAATTAAGGATTGTGTGTTCCTTGTTGGTGATCCACAATCCAAGGATTAGGAGTGACTGGTTGGATTGGACGGATTGAAACACATAACAACCAAACGAATTTGGAGGCTTGAAAGGAAGGTGGTTGCTTGGCACCATTGTCCATCACATTCAAGGCTTGAGGGACGTTTGGAGAGTGAAGAAAGATCGGGACAACATCAACATACGAACCATATTCGTATCACATTAGAAGATGTATCTTGCAACCATACTAGACTATTGCATCCAAAGTTCTTCTCTCAACTAAATTCTACTCTTGGTTTGAAAGTTAATTGAATCTCAATCCTATTTGCTGAGGATTAGAGATTTTTGGCTGTTGTATCCTAGGAGGAATTTTGCTTACAACCCTGCAGCAACTAGTGGGGGCAAATATTAATTACGGAAAGTGTGTTATACAAGCCTCAAGTCAAGTTCTACATCCTACTCTCATTTTCTCTTTGTGTGGTTCTTGTTTCCATTTTTATAACAGCTGGTGCTTGGACTTCCCATCTTACCTTTCTGCAGCGGCATCAACCTTTATGTAGAACCATTTCCGTGTCCATGATTTAGGTTTTATCCACCTTTAGGAATGCAAGATACACTTTAGCTGGTGTAAGGAAAGATCAGTGCTTTAGCTTCATTTGAGGTTACTCCAAGCTTGCTTACTCGACAAGGGAGCGGCTCAATTCCTGTGACGAGTATGTTCTTAAATGCAGAACAATCTAAATCAATTACTGGTTTAAGTCTTGAACAACGCACTCGGAACAAGAACATCCATTCTATTATACACAATAGCACAGTGATTGGACTTGCAATGAACTGTGCAATCCATTATTTTTGAACTATTCTTTCATGACCTGGTCCTTCCTGTCCCTTAAGTAAATAACCTAAGTGAAGTTTCTAAGCAGTAAGACTATGTCCTTAGTTACACAAAACCAAAGACACGGGCTTTTGCATCTCCAATTGCTTTAATTCATGTTGTTTACTGAAATAGAAATTATGCAAGATACACTAAAAGTAGCCTAGTAAGATTTCCGCAGTGTCTAGACCTTGGTACTTCACATGGCTGATCTTGACCTGAACTAGTTCGTTACTGGATATTTTATTCCACAGCTTCAACATGAGCAATGCATTCAAGATCCAAAGTGCTAGGTCGGCTCCTCTTTTCTACCACGTTTAGGTAAATTTAGCGTCCATAATATGATAATCAGGGGTTCCAACAAATCAAATAACTAGACTTTCATGATGATTTGGAATGATCAAAGCATTTCACCGTTAGGTGTTCTAGTCGAACGAGGACACGACTTATTCCTTCTTCGTTTCTGGTAGCAACGGAGTAGTAAAAATATATCCTTACTATCAACAATAGCATATTATCTTCCTCAAGAGCCTTCAACTGATATTGAAAATTAGAACTATTACACCAAATCTGCAAATTCTGGCACAATCGGCTCGTAAGAGATATCTTTATATTAGAGCCCTAGTTCTAAACAACCAAAGTGATGTGAGGTTACTAACCAACCTGTTAATTTTCCCAATCCATTTCTGTACCAATCTAACTAGGCAACAAAAAGACCGCAATGGTTACCCAGCAATTTATAATTTGGCATACAAGAAAGTGGTTTGACTACCTTAACGAGGACCATAGCTGTCTATATATTCAAAAATATCATGATTGACAATCAAAATATTTGCATTACAATAACCAAAGCGTGGCCCCGTGCATTCCTGAGGGAGTTGAGGGAACTGGGTTGGGTCAGGGGGAGAGCGGGCTGGGTTTAGGGGATTTGGGCTTAGGAAATTCTGGTGAGGAAGGAGAAAGGAATAGAGGAAAAAATGGCCTTGGGCCAGGAAGAAAAGAAAGAAAAAGAAAAAAAAGAAAAGAGGTTTGGGCCGCTGGGCCGAAAAGAAAGAAAGGGGGATTGGGTCGCTGGATCAGAAAGGAGAAGAAAGAAAAAAGAGGGAGAAAGAGAAGGGGGTCGCAGGTTGGGTTGGGAAGAGGGAGTGTGTTGTTGGGCTGAGGGAGGCTAGGTAAGGGGATTAAGGGATGTGTGCGAGGGATGTACATTTATGTATATACGTATATATGCACGTATGAGCATGAGCATATATATATGTATATGGATGCACGGGAGTTAGGGGTATACTTGGTATTTGGATTATTTTGACTTGTGCATTGTGCATTTTGTGAAATTTACTCTTACGAGGCGAAATATATCCTAAAGCGGAATTGATCCCAAGCAAACCGGTCGTCTGAGCATATTAACTATTTTGATAGGACGCTCGGACATATTGACCGCCAATTAGGTGGTCCAGGCATATTGACTATTTTGATATGACGCCTAGACATATTGACTATTGAGGTAATCAATTAGTGGTCTTACGGTATAAGTCACTCGTAAGGAAAGTGCTATATCTATTACATTAGACTTTGTTTTGGAATTTTGGACCGATTTAGAACCGAATTTGGACTTTCGATTTGGGCTTTGGACTTTGACTTTGACTTTGACCTTGGACTTTTAAACTGTGCATAGTCAAATTTTGCCTTTAACTGACATTTGATTGATTATTTCAGTGGATGCTGTGTACGTTTGATTTTGTTGACTTTGGTGTTGTCAATATATTTGGGAATGGAAAACTTGATACTTTCATAAAAGGTTTAATTATGTTCTCACACTTGTTTTTCCGTGTATGATCTCATAGTGGATATAGACATGCTACTTATTGGGCAATGTATCAGGGGTATGATGTTGTTTTCGTTGAGGACGAGGCAGGGTGTGGATACTACATTTGCTACATTTTTGTAGAGAATCAGGGATATGATGTTGCGTTCGTTGAGGACGAGGCAGAGTGGGGATGCCGATGAGTACGAGGACTTTGCTAGAGGATTTATTCATGGGATTTATTTTTGAGACATTTATTGTGTGGATTTTGGATTTTTATTTTTGAGACTTAGAGATAACTTGTTACGTTTACGAATTATGTTTTTGGATTTAGGTATTCTTAGACTTGTATGAACTTACGTTCTGAGGATTATTTCAATTTTTTTAATCTTATGATGTTTTCGCTATATCAGGCTACGTCACTTTGCTGATGTATACGCGATTTGTTTTGACGCCTTGTATTTCTCTTAGCAGAATACGGCGGATTAACTGTTTCGAGTGCTAGGGCTTGGCAGGGGATGCTACAGGTGGTACCAGAGCATAGCTCTAGGTCTACGTCATGAACTTAGATTTAAGCCATGATTTTAGATTTAAGTGATGACCTCAGACATAAGTAATGATCATACACCTAAGAAATGATCTTAGAGATAAGAAATGACCTTAGGCTTAAGGCATGATCGATTGAGGGATACGCATACCTAGGACAACATTATGCCTCTGTGATTTTAATTACTTGCACCATTTAAGTTTTGAGCATGACCTTTTGCATGTTCCCTTCGAAACGGTCACTGTAGCCCTTAATTTTACAATATCCTATTGAGTTAAATAAAATTGCAATGTTTACAGCAATATGTCTCCACAAAGAGACCCTAACAGTAATAGGAATGACAAGCAGAATCAAAATCACAAACAAGGTGCCTTTCCACAAGCACTAGTGGATGCCCTTATAGAGATTAGTTAGGCAGTTAAATCAAGCTACACCACAGCAGCAGCATGGGACACGGTACTATTACGGAGAGATGAAACAAGTGCACGTCCCTATCTTCGACGGTGGTGCTAACCCGGATGATGCAGATAAGTGGCTGAGTGAGGTAGAGAACATCTTTGTGTTACTGCATGTGCCTGATGAAATGAAGACTATGGTGATCCGACCATTACTTGTTGGTGAAGCTAACAAGTGGTGGACTACTACTGTGATTCATTTTCCGTAGCCAGTCAATTGGGCCCAATTCTGAGAAGAGTTTAATAAGTTCTGTGTCCTGCTATCAGTGACATTGCAGAAGATAGGAGCCTTTGAGTCATTGAGACAGAGGAAGTTGGCAGAATATGCCAATCAATTTACCGCTTTGGGAAGATTTGTACCTTCTACTATGAGTGATATGTGCCTTAAGATGGTAAAATTTAGAGGTCTCATTATATGCATTCGCACAGGAGTAATAAATGCCAATGCAAGAAATTTTGGAGAACTACTGGATGCGTGCTACAGAGTGGAGAGCGACTTACAGCGTGCTATGAGGAGAACAGGGGCAAGAGATCCAGAGAGGCAACCAATGGTAGACCTGGAAGATAGGTCAAGGTACTAAGGAGTTGTTTTACGAGACAGCAGCAGCCACATCAGCAGTAGCAGCAACAGCAACAGCCTAGAGGCAACCCACAGACTTCTATTCCTACATGCGCAGTATGCAACCGACAACACACATGTGATTATGGGAGAAAGACAGCAGCATGCTTCAATTGTAGAAAGATGGGCCTCTTGGTTAGAGATTGCCCAGAGCAGAGAAGATTGCCTCAGAGAGATGCGCCACAGTAGAAGGGTAGACCACAGGCCAATGCCAGAGTTCATCTGATGACAGACACAGATGTTCAGGGGTCGAACGACGTGGTGACAAGTGTCATACTAGTGAATAAAGTCTCGGCCAATGTATTCTTCGATAGTGGTGCGAGCCACTCATTTGTTGCTAAAAGGTTTGTCAAGAACCGTAAGAGGTGTCCTGAATGGCTAGACACACCTTATTGTGTCCTAGCAGTAGGAGACCAAGTTATTATCTCGCACCATCATTACAAGGACTATGAACTAAAGATAGAGGACCGTACTTTTGATGCTGTGCTTATACTGATCCAGATGAGTGACTTCGACATCATACTGAGAATGAATTGGTTAGCGAGATACCATGCACACATTGACTGCCGTCAGAAGCAAGTGGTGTTTAAAGACCCCTCTAAGAAAGAGTTCACTTTTCGGGGGAACACTAAACTAAAGAAGTTGTCCTGAAACATCTACTTGGCAGCAGTATAGGCTTATAAAGCGTTGAGAAAAAGGAATCAGAGATTTCTGGTGTATGCAGTGGATGTTGAATAAGAGATGCCTTCTATTGGCGATATCCCAGTAGTGAATGAGTTTAAAGATGTAATTCTCATTTGAACCACCAGGATACCACCCAGCAGGGAAGTGTAATTTAAGATTAACCTGATACCAGGATCTGAACCAATATCTAAAGCATCGAACAAGATGGCACCAGAAAAGCTGAAAGATGAGTTATAGAAGTTGTTATACTAGAAGTTTATACGATCCAATGTTTCACCTTGGAGAGCACTGGTCCTATTTATGAAGAACAAAGATGGAAGCATAAGATTGTGTATCGACTACCAAGAGCTGAATAAAATCACGATCATGAACAGGTATCCCCTACTAAGGATCGACAACTTGTTCGACGAACTGAAGTTAAGAACCTTTTATTATTTGGTAAGTCGTGTATAACGTACCGATAACTGTGAACTATACGCATCTAAGTAGAGGGTGCGAAGGTGTCCACTAAAATTGACCTCAGGTCAGGCTATCATCCGTTGAGGATCAAGGCAGAGGATATCGTTAAGACTGCATTCTGCATAAGATACGGGCATTATTAGTTCTTGGTGATGCCCTTCAAATTGACGAATGCCCCAGCAGCATTCATGGACTTGATGAATACCGTGTGCAGGGCACAATTGGACAAGTTCATAGTGGTTTTCATCGATGACTTTCTGGTTACTCACCTGATGAAAAGACTCACGCTGAGCACTTGAGAGAAGTGCTAGGGATCCTGAGAAAGAAAAAGGTATTTCAATGGATCCCCAGAAGATTGAGACGATCATTGAGTGGCCGAGACCTACCAATATACTGAGGTAAGAAGTTTTTTAGGTCTCGCAGGATCCTACAAGAATTTCGTTGAGGGATTCTCGACGATCGCTGTTCCAGTGAGTAAGCTGACCCAGAAGGGGACGAAGTTCGAATAGACCTCCTAGTGCGAACACAGCTTTGTACTACTTAAAAAGAGGTTGACCACTGCTCCAGTTTTGGCACAAATCTTCGGCACTAAATGGTTCGTGATGTGCACGAATGCAACTAAGAATAGCCTATGTATATGTATATGAATTTTATTCTGATGATTCTATGAACATATAAACTGTGGCCTAGCTCTCTTATTGTAGGATGCGTACCGATGCAAGGCGGAAGAGTAATCGCTTATGCATCGAGGCAGCTAAAACCGTATCAGCAGAATTACCCAACCGCAACTTGGAGCTTGCAGCAGTAGTGTTTGCACTGAAGATATGGCGATATCACCTTTATGGAGAAAAGTGTGAAGTACACAGATCACAAGAGCCTCAAGTATCTATTCACGCAGAAAGAGCTTACCATGAGGCAAATGAGATGGTTAGAGCTGATCAAGGACTATGATTTGACCATTAACTATCATCCTGGTAAGGCTAACAGAGTAGCAGATGCACTTAGCAGAAAATCAAACTATTCGAGATAGACCCTGCTAGAGAGAGAGATTGAAGAGTTTGATTTGGATATCGTGGATTCCAGAGCAAATGTCTCGGCTATATTGATTATTACACCTACTCTAGTGGATAGAATCAAGGAAGCTCAGAAGAATGATACGGACCTACGGGGTATTCCTGAGAGACTTAAGACTGAGCAAGTTGAAGGGTTCTAAGTGTTAGATGATGAGAGCATTTAGTATCAGGGTAGACTGTGTGTGCCTGAAGATGAGAACCTCAGGAAAGAAGTTTTGAAGGAAGCACACAACTCAAGATTGTCTATACACCCAGGAGTCACTAAGATGTATAATGATCTGAAGGAGAATTATTGGTGGAGTGGCATGAAACGTGAGACAGCTGAGCATATTGCAAGATGTTTGATGTGTCAGCAAGTGAAGGCATAGCATCAGCGATTAGGAGGACCTATACACTTGTTAGAGATACCCGAGTGGTAAGGGAGCACATTACTATGAACTTTGTATCAGGACTCCCTAAGACAAGGAATTGCAATGACGCTATTTGGTTGGTTGTGGATTGATTGACCAAATGTATGCACTTCCTACCAGTGATGTGTGAAGCTACGATGGAGAAGTTAGTGACGTTATATGTGGATAACATCGTGTGCTTGCATGGAGTACCACTGACTATCATATCGGACCGATATTCTAGATTCATATCTCGATTTTAGACCGCATATCAGAGAGTCATGGGGACTGAGTTGAGGATGAGTGCAACATTCCATCTCCAGACTGATGGACGATCGGAGAGGACTATCCAGACATTAGAGGACATGTTAAGAGCCTGCGCGCTAGATTTTAAAGGAAATTGAGATAATATGGTGAAGCTGATAGAGTTCTCGTATAATAATAGTCACCATAACACGATTGATATGTCACCGTTTGAGGCTTTATACGGCAGAAAGTGCAGATTCCCTGTGTATGGGATGGAGTTGGCGAGAGAAGAATCACTGGGCCCAAGCTAGTTGAGCAGATATTGGAGAAAGTAAAGATTATTCGAGGGAGGCTCAAAGTAGCTCAAGATTATAGTAAGAGTTGAGCGGACTTTAAGAGATGACCTCTTAGAATGTTTTGTACATTTGACTTTGTTGACATTAGTGCTTGTTGGATTGTAAAGTGTATTATAGTCAACTTATTTGCAAATGAGAAACTCGATACTTTCATAAAAGGTTTAATTATATTCTCACACTTGTTTCCTGTGTATGATCTCATACTGGGTACAGACAGGCTACTTACTAGGCAATGTTTTGCTGTCTCATACTACATTTGCTAATATTTTGCAGAGAATCAGGGGTATGATCTTGTGTTCATTGAGGACGAGACAGAATGGGGATACTAATGAGTGCGAGGACTTTGCTAGATGATTTATTTATGGGATTTATTTTTGAGATGTTTATTGGGTGGATTTGGATTTGGATTTTTGAGACTTAGATACCTTGGTACATTCACGAATTATGTTTTTAGATTTAGATATTCCTAGACTTGTATGACTTACGTTCTGAGGATTATTTCAATTGTTTTACTTTTATGACGTTTCCGCTATATCAGTCTACGTCACTATGATGATGTATACACGATTTGTTTCGACGCCTTGTATTTTTTTAGCAAAATACAACGGGTGAACCGTTTCGAGTGCTAGGACTCGGGACAAGGCGCTACAGAATACATATTCTTTAGCTATAGCCTCTGCGCAAGCCTTATTTTTATGATTTACGTTTTATTTTCAGTAAGTTTTCAAAATGTTGTATGTTTTCTAGATTAGTAGCATTACCATTTTGCACAGTCGTACCTTTATAAACAAAAGAAAGTATTGCTTTCAAAGAGAGAAAAATGTAAGATGGTCTATTAAGGACATATGTTCCTTTATTATTTTGTGGCTTCAAATATATATTATTAAAATGGGTTCGATGCAGTATCAGATGCTTCTTTCAAAATTTAATGTAGCAAATAATAAATGAGAAAACAATTTCTTTTAAACAGATACGTATAAAGAAACGAAGTCATAAAAAGGATATTTTGAGTTGAGTTTAGTAACAAAAATCATTGTACTTTTTAGTATTAAGGCTACTGTCTCGTGAAATTGAGGTCACTTGTTCGAGATGCGGATGTTGGATTTAATTTAATAAATCCCTGAATAGGACCGTTTAATTGAATCAATGGACAAAGTAACAAAATGCGGAAAATATACCTTGCTCCATTGCTGTTGTTAATCTGAACACGTACGCTGCAACTGCTCCGGCTGATGAAGAATCTGGCGTGATCCAAGGATTCACGACCTCCCACCAATTGTTGATATGCCCCTTGAACCGGAATCAACAATTCACTGCTTTACCCGATGGAGAGGCTAGGCAGTGTGGACTTTATAGAAAACTTGGCACACCTTCCCTCTTTTCTGTATGCAGACGTTTTTTCACCCACTGATATGAGGAGGTGAAGCGTTCTTCATATAGAGGGGATGGAAGAATCTGATAGGTATAAGGTTTTAAATTTAATCTTAAATTTAAAACTCAACCTTATCTTCCTATTAAATATTATCCAATATTTAATTATTGTACCAATAATTATCTACAAGTCACACGTGGGTTGTCGCCCTCGGGGACCAGATGTCGTAACTTTATGGTCGCTGCACTTTGAGCCCATCCATCGCGGTCTCTGATCATATGACTGTCTACATATTCGGGGTTTCCATTTAGACCACACTATACATCCACGAGTATACCCGATGATCACTTAACATGTGGATGTTTTACGTAACAATTAATATTATTACGTGACATATGTGACATATAATATTATCATACATAACGTCCACCTTATGATTAATTCGTATAAACTTTATCAACGTGCTGCGCATCACACGTATCTCGAATTAATCCCAACAATCTCCCACTTGGACTATGTATGTATCTTAAAGATTATATGTCACCCTTTTGAGCTCATATACCGTTTGTCCTTTAGTGTGTCTTTCTTTATCCGGTCCATCAGCAAATGTTAGCAAAAGACTTAAGCCGCACGTCCCCACATTGAATTAGTGGCTAGTCCCTCTTAAATCATGATACTAACATTCTACTGAATGACATGGATACTGAAATGGATATGTAGTGTGGAATTAATATGCTAGGTGATCATACATATCTAATTCCAACTTGGCCCTCTTTAGCGAGATCAATAGAATTCAGAATGTATGCCGTAACTGCTTAATGTACATTACTTCTGCAGAAAAACTTTAATATAACCAGAATGTACATTATACTGTTAGTCTGAAATAAACAACTTTATTGAACACAAGAAAAACCTCACAGACTCCCACTAGGATAAAACATCCTCAACTGGACTAAGACCCATATGGCTAACATGCTTGTGAAACACAACCGGTTCCACGGCCTTAGTCAAAGGGTCGGCCACCATAAAGTCTGTACTGATATGCTCAATACTGATCAGACCACTCTGAATTCTTTTTTTAACAGCCAGATACTTCATCTCTATGTATTTCGCTTTAGATGAACTCCGGTTGTTATTTGAATATAGCACCGCAGCTTTAGTGTCACAGTAAATCCTCATTGGAGACGAGATAGTCTCCAATACCCGCAGCCCTGTGACAAAATTGCGAAGCCATATCGCCTGATCGGATGCGTGGAAGTAAGCTACGAATTTCACCTCCATAGTGGAGGACGCCAATAAGGTATGTTTCGTGCTTTTCCATGAGATCGCACCTCCGGCTAGTGTAAACACATCGCCTGAGGTCGATTTCATGCTATCATAGCATCCAACAAAATCGGAATCTGTATATCTAGTGATCTATAACTTGTCAGATCTCCGATACGTCAGTACGTGTTGTTTCATTTCTTGTAAATATTTCAGCACCCTCTTTGCTGCGGTCCTGTGATCCTTACTCGGATCAGAGAGGTATCTGCCTAACATTCCCGTAATGAATGCCAAGTCTGGTCGTGTACATAATTAGGCATACATTATACTCCCTACTACCGAAGCATAGGGAGTATTCCTCATTTCCGAACGTTCAAACTCAGTTTGGGGACATTGTTTCAGACTGAATTTATCTCCTCTTGCTACAGGGGTATTAAGTGGTTTACATTTATCCATGCTATACCGCTTCAACACCTTTTCGATGTATGCCTGTTGTGAGAGACCTAAGATACCTTGGGTACGATTCCTCCGTATCTCAAGTCCCAACACATATGAGGCTTCACCAAGGTCTTTCATCTCGAAATGTTTTCTCAGAAAGGCTTTGGTGTCGCTCAACATGTTTACATCGTTTGTTGCAAGCAGTATATCATCTACGTACAAGATCATGAATATGAACTTGCTCCCACTGAACTTGTGATATACGCATTCGTCAATTTGGTTTGCCTCAAAACCGAAGGAGACAACCATTTTGGCGAATTTGAAGTACCACTGTCGAGACGCTTGTTTGAGCCCATGGATGGATTTCTTTAGTCGACAAACCATGCTTTTTGGATCTCCCACCTCGAATTGAGGCGGTTGAACCATGTAAATGGTTTCGTCGAGTTCTCCGTTTAGAAACGCAGTCTTAACATCCATCTGATGTAGCTCAAGATCTAAGTGTGTCACTAAAGCCATGATTATCCTGAAGGAATCCTTTGTAGATACTGGAGAGAAGGTTTTCGTATAGTCTATGCCCTCCTTTTGGGTAAACCCTTTAGCAACAAGTTGAGCCTTATATCGTTCTACGTTGCCTTTTGAATCCCGTTTGGTTTTAAATATCCATTTGCAACCAACGGGTTTCGAACCTTTAGGCAACGAGACGACATCCCATACCTCGTTGTCGTGCATAGACTTTATCTCTTCTTCCATGGCTATTATCCACTTTTCTTTATTTCGACATTGTACTGCTTGTTGGACGTTTTCGGGGTCATCGTCCAACATACCAACATCGAATTCGTGTTCTTGGAGATACACCACATAGTCGCTAGGTATGGGGTCTCTCCGTTCACGAGTGGATCTCCTTAGGGGCACTTGTTCTTGAGATACTGTAGGTTCCTGAACTGCATCAGCTGGCAATTCATCGGGTTCTTCAGTAACTTCCTCAGGAACATGAATTTGTTCCTGTGGAGCGTCACTACTGGGATGAGGTACCTCAGGTGCGGGTATCGCTGATGCTATCTCCCCAAAAGATGGTTCGATTCGCATTTCTGTCGCATCTGAGTGTGCCTCATCTAACTCGATGATCTGTTGATGCAAATCATTCCCCCCCGGAACCAAAGTATCCTCAAAGAACTTTACCGAATTTGTCTCGAAAAACACTTTACTTGTGGGATCGTAGAATTTATACCCTCGTGACCTTTCCGAGTAACCAACGAAATAACAACTAACTGTTTTGGTGTCCAGCTTTCTTTCATTTGGTATGTAAGGCTTCGCCTCTGCTGGACAGCCCCAAACCCTTATGTGGTTAAGGCTAGGCTTACGCTTAGTCCATAACTCATAAGGGGTCCTTATCGTCGCTTTAGTTGGTACTCGGTTGAGGATGTAAGCTGCAGCTTTAAGCGCTTATCCCCAGAGGAATAATGGTAGCGTAGTTTGACTCATCATACTACGCACCATGTCCATAAGTGTACGGTTTCGTCTTTCAGCTACACCATTCATACTTGGTGACCCAGGCATGGTGTACTGAGGGACGATTCCGTTTTTCTCTAGGTATTTAGCAAATGGTCCTGGACACTGTTCTCCTGATCCATCATATCGACCGTAGTATTGACCTCCACGGTCCGATCTGACGGCTTTAATCCTTTTGTTGAGTTGTAACTCAACTTCAGCTTTAAAGGATTTGAACATGTCTATTGCTTGCGCTTTTTCTTTAATCAAGAATATGTAGCCATATCGCGAATAGTCGTCAATAAAGCTGATAAAATAAGAGTGTCCATTTCGAGTAACCGGATGAAATGGGCCACTAATATCGGTATGAATCAACTCTAATGGACTATTTGCACGATTTGCTTCATATCTTTGGACTTTAGTTTGTTTTCCTTTAGCACAAAATACACACGACTCTAAGTCGGTTAAGTCCAAAGGATTGAGAATTTCTGTTTTGACAAGACGTTCTATTCTGTTTTTGGACACGTGTCCTAAACGTCGATGCCAAAGTGATCCTGAATTCTCATGAGTTAATTTTGCTTTAACGTTTCGTGTTACAACATGCAAAGTTTCCTGATTTGAAGCGACATTTATTGAATAAAGTTTATCAATTTCGGACATTATACCGTGACCAATCAATCTAGAAGCATGATATAGTTGAAAATTTCCATTTCCAAAATAACCGTAATATCCACTTTTATCCAATCGATAAAACGAAATAAGATTTCGTTTAAACGATGGTACTACAAAAGTGTCATGCAAATCTAGATAGAAACCGGATGTCAACAGCAATCTGAAATGCCCGATGGCTTCAACCTTTATGCCGCTGCCATTTCCCCAATAGACGTATCTTTCATCATCTCTCGGTTTTCTATGGCTTAGGCAACCTTGCATCGTCACAGATAGGTGAGTCGTGGTTCCCGTATCGACCCACCAAGTGGCTATATCCGAAACAAAATTAACTTCAGAACAAACTAAGAATGTACCCTTTTTCTTGAGACAAGATATATAACCGGTACAATTCTTCCTTAAATGTCCTTCCTTATTGCAAAAGAAACAAGTCATGCTTTTGGGCGTGTCAGTAGTAGGCATCCCCTTTTCCTTTTGACTTGCCTTTTGCACAGTAACCATTTCCGCAGCTTTGCGTTTCTTACCACCGAACTTGGTGGCGACAGCATTCATAACTTTATGCACCCTTATGCTGTCGATTCCACGGTACTGTTTCGAGCAAAGTTTCTTTAAGAGATTGCCTGCCTCGGCTTTCTCATTCTTTACATATCTTTGCTCGAGATCAGCTAAAAATCCTCTAGCCGTCGTGGACTCAGAAACGTGTCCCCTGAAGCATTTGGGGATAGTCTTTTGCATGATCATAAGACACATGCGATTTGATCGTAGCCAGCGTGCCATGTGAGATTTTTCCTCACTGGTACTTTCGTCTGTTAGCACAGCTGGACGATCTATCTGTAACGCATTGTCTAGATCAGCAATCCCCAGAAAGATCTCAAATCGATCTTTCCATTGCTTATAGTTTGAACCGTTCATTGTAGGAATATCCTTAATGTTAGACATTATTGCTGAAAAGCAAACAAGAAACGGACTTAAATACACAACACGTGTAATCTTTAAACTGCATAAAAACAAATATCAAAATAGAACCCCGATTCCATCTACCAATTGTCTTCCAATATTGGGGCTCTTTGGAGTCATCCCAATACCTTCCAACAATTGGGTGTAGTGGTCAATATGACAGCTCTCCAAGCACAGGTTAACCACCTTCCTTTGGGCCGATGAGTTAACCTACGCTTTTAAAGCTTCGCCGCCGGCCCTATTTGGGTCCACTACCATGCTCATATGTGTTTTCGACAATCACACCTTCCTTTGGGCCGGTCAATGATTGCCTCCAACACATATATGCCCTTCACGATCATAACAAATATAGTGGCGATGATATGATTGCCGCACTTTAAGGGGATCATATTAAAGCCCTGCATTTGCTAAGTCGCGTAACTTTATGGTTCTATATGATCCGCAGTTTCCTGACTGACCCTTTTGCACGACCGTGCATACTTAACACCTACATCCGTTTTGTTTTACTTAAACCAATTTGAACTAGCTTGATTCCCTTTACGGCTCAAATAAGAACCACCTTGAACCAAGCTCAGTTCTCCTTACGGTATAAGAAAACAATATCTTTATCAATCAATTTAACAAGTGATATAACCTTATGATGGGTCACATTAAGTGTGAATTGAACCGATTCAATAATACCCACTTGCCATAAGGGTGTATTACCATTCCACATAATTTCCAGGCCACCGGTGGAGTCACAATGGTCTCGCTTAAGTACCGGCTTTGTTAGACAAAACTATGTGTACGGTGTTTTTATCACAACTCAATGAGTCATCTATCACGAGTATAAACCGCATTGATTGATAAGTGTTGGTTAATTCAGTCAACTTAGCCCATCGAATTAACTTGGTTGAACTCGGTCAAACCGGGTCAAGCAAGATTCGGATCCTTATTGGGTTAAGTTCCTTAACTTTATTTGTTTATTTGTTAACATGCATAAACATAAGGCATAAATAAATAAACAAATAACTGCATGCATATAAACAAATAATGCAATAACCGGAAATTAAACTTAACACTTGATTATTATTATTTTGGATTTCTTTAAAATAATAATAATAACAAGAATTTATTATTATTATTACTATTTTCCTTAATAAACTTTAAATAATAACAATAATAATCAAATTATTATCATTATTATTTACTTTATTTTCCTTTAAAAGAACTTTAAAATAATAATAATAATAATAATTACTTATTATTATTATTACTATTTTTCCTTTAATAATAACAACAATAATAATTAAATTATCATCATCATTATTATTTCCTTTAAAAGGAGACTTTAAAATAATAATAATAACAAAAATTTGTTATTATTACTATTTTCCTTAAAAGAAACTTTTTATCCAAAATAATAATAATAAATCAATTAAAAACTGAAATTAAAAAAAATAAAGGGGTAGGGGCGAGGGTCGGGTCGGGCAGAACCCGCCCGCCCCTATTGAAATAACCAGCCTTTTTTTTTGATTCTGATTCTGCAACTGAAATTTGGGCCGAAGCCCCTGTCCAGAACCGGGTTGAACCCGGCATCAGGCCCAACTGAAATCTGGAATTCTCAATTTTATTTTTTTAAATTAAATACGAAATTGGGCCGAAGCCCTTTTCTGCTGCAGGGCTGGACCGGGTCAAAGCCGGATCCAAAACCCATGACCCGCGGCCTGCCAGGAGCCAAAACAAACTCCAGAACTTCGCAGCAGGTCTCGAACTGAAGACCTCCAGCTTCATGTCCCAGGCGCTGGTCACTAGGTCAGCTGCCTTATTGTTTACGGAATGGGGACATTTTTTTTTTATATTAAAGCAGTCAGAATTCCAGAAATTCAAAAGAGTTCCTATATTTTTGGCTTTGCGGGTTAGAACCTGAGACCTCTCGCACAAAGTCAGAGGCGCTAGCCACTCGGCCGACGCCTGTTTTGCGATTAAAGCCTCACGGCTTTTATTTATTCAAAAAAAAACAGAAGCTTTTCTTCAACCAAAAATTGTTTTCGGGAAAAAAACGTTTTGGGCAGAAAAAGTTTTCAATTTTCAGCATGACAGATTAACAATAATGATTCGATTAGGCCTTCTCTGATACCACTTGTTGGATTTAATTTAATAAATCCCTGAATAGGACCGTTTAATTGAATCAATGGACAAAGTAACAAAATGCGGAAAATATACCTTGCTCCATTGCTGTTGTTAATCTGAACACGTACGCTGCAACTGCTCCGGCTGATGAAGAATCTAGCGTGATCCAAAGATTCACGACCTCCCACCAATTGTTGATATGCCCCTTGAACCGGAATCAACAATTCACTGCTTTACCCGATGGAGAGGCTAGGCAGTGTGGACTTTATAGAAAACTTGGCACACCTTCCCTCTTTTCTGTATGCAGACGTTTTTTCACCCACTGATATGAGGAGGTGAAGCGTTCTTCATATAGAGGGGATAGAATGATCTGATAGGTATAAGGTTTTAAATTTAATCTTAAATTTAAAACTCAACCTTATCTTCCTATTAAATATTATCCAATATTTAATTATTGTACCAATAATTATCTACAAGCCACACGTGGGTTGTCGCCCTCGGGGACCAGATGTCGTAACTTTATGGTCGCTGCACTTTGAGCCCATCCATCGCGGTCTCTGACCATATGACTGTCTACATATTCGGGGTTTCCATTTAGACCACACTATACATCCACGAGTATACCCGATGATCACTTAACATGTGGATGTTTTACGTAACAATTAATATTATTACGTGACATATGTGACATATAATATTATCATACATAACGTCCACCTTATGATTAATTCGTATAAACTTTATCAACGTGCTGCGCATCACACGTATCTCGAATTAATCCCAACAGCGGAAACAACCTCTTGCACAAAGTATAAGGTAAGACTGTGTACATTTTATCGCGAAGCGGTCCGGCCCATGCTCAGACCCTACACAAACAAACCTAGCATACCAGGAACACATAAGAAGAAGAACTTGATCGCGTATACCTTTCCAATGAACATGTTGGAAAATTCTTTTTAGTGATAAGAAACTTCGTAAGGGGAAGATAGTTTGTAACAAAAACTTGCTTTAAAAATTTTCTTTTCCACGTGCTTTTGCATAACCTTTGGAGTAACTTGTGAATCTGGTATCGTTTAGTAACATATTTGTGCTCCGCTTGGAAAAAGTAATAAAATTTCACATATATGTGAAGCCTATCTTTTTCTTTTCTTTTCTGCTTAACATATCTCCGGTCGTTTAATATTAATGTAACGAAATTCCAAACGTTATAACTAGCGTATCTCCTAACACATCGTTTAATAATATAACTAAATATTGGACGTCGCTAACTTAACCTGTAAAGATAGTATTAGAAATCATTTATCTTTCCGTCTTAGCCAAAGTAGAAGAAAAGCACTGGACATGATACAATATCACATAAATACAATGCAATACACTATACTTAATACATATATACACACGTGTGTATATATATATTTAAAAATAGCCAATGAGACATAACTTAAGTGTTTATACCTGAGTCCCAATAGTTAGGGGTGCCAAACAGGTCGTGTATCGTGTTTCGTGTTTCGTGTTTTTCGGGTTTCGTATATCAAAGTGTCATACCCATATCTTAACCGTTTGCTTCGCGTGTATGGATGTAGATACCCAAACTCGTACATGTCAGGTTTCGTGTCGTGTATCGGGTATACCCACGAACTTGACAAGAAGAGAGATAGAGGAGGGGTGGCTGGTGGCTGCAGGGGGCAGGATATCAATTACCTCAAAGATCCCAACGCACTTTCTCTTAGATATATCCTTCAGCTAGATAACCCAAACAAGAGAAAGAAAAGGAAAAATTTCTCTTAGATATGTCTACACTTTCACAGAGCAAAGTCATATGCTAATACACAGAATCGGTCAGATATAAATCCATTATTTTAATTTGACCAAATTCTA
Organism: Eustoma russellianum; assembly: GCA_036186865.1. NCBI lineage: Eukaryota > Viridiplantae > Streptophyta > Magnoliopsida > Gentianales > Gentianaceae > Eustoma > Eustoma russellianum. The sequence goes on from AP025051.1 coordinate 34,864,837, forward strand.
GTATTCACCTGTAATTTGGCTAAACGAGACTGCATTGAGCTAGCAAAATGATTGTGTCGATCTATTATTCTAGTAGCAACATCCTCTTCCGAAGCAGACTCTGTCACCTCAGCCTGGAGCCGGAGAAGAAGGAAATGGGATTTGGGAATTGGAATGGAGGAAGGGGAAACCGAATAGGGGAAATAGGATTTTGGAAAATTTTATTTTTTTATTTTATTAATTATAAATTTTATTTAAATATATTTTTAAATTTCGGGTATTTCGGGTATAAACGGGTACCCGCGAGTATACCTGGACCCTACCCGTCCTTGGCGGGTATTTTTCAGGTCTTACCCGATTTGTACACGAAACCCGCCAAGGTCATACCCATACCCTCGAAATTCGTGTCAGGTTCGAGTCGTGTTTTCGTGTCGTGTCTGAAATTGTCACTCCTACCGATAGTAATAAAAGGTCTTGAGTTCTAATATTTACAAATGCAAGATTCTTCCTACTTTTGTAGTAGTTTGTCTATCTATCTACCTTATGATGCTGGTTTATTTCATGTATTTAACATCTATTATGTATCATCTTGTATTACACTATGTAACATGAAAATGTACATATACCTTCAGAAATATAAAACAAAGATATTGCTCAAAAGTGTTGAGATGTCCATGTCGACGCCCATGCATGTGAAGAGCGATGTGTAACTGATCACACGGGATATCAGCTTAGTGAAAAATTGGATTTGTTTAACATCACATCAAACCTGGCCGACTTCTCCGGTTGGGATCAGAGAAGGTAAAAAATGATGTAAAATAAGAGGCCTCCAATCACAGATTGCCATGTGTACAAAAGTGAAAGAAGTTTAAATTTTTTTTTGTTTTTAAAAAATAGTTACTTGTACACGTGACAGCGCGTGATTGGAGGCCTCATATTTTGCCTCACTTTTTGCCTCTTGTGATCTCAACCGCGACTTCTCATGGCTCGTGCAAAAAAAGCACTTGAGTTCAGCCATGGATTGAATGGGTTTGGATCACCTCATCCCAAAATCTCTCATCCTTCTGCTCATCGTACGACACGTGGCAGCAGAAGAGGATGATGAAGCTAGATGAAAGTCATCCGCATGTAGGCTTACCATCCTCCTCTCCCATCATGTGTCATGCGGTGGGGGGAGGAGTGAAGAATTTTAGGTAAGGAGATCCCATCTTGGATTGAATTGCATTTATGTGATTTATCTATGCTTTCTCTTTCATTCTCATGAGTACTAATCAATTAATGAAAGAGAAAACTTGATTGACATTAGCCAATGCAGTAGCTTTTATACGCAACAGCAAATTGAATGGTATAAATGATGGAAAGTATCACATCAATTTCATATTATGTGATATAAATTTATAAATTATGATTACGGTAGAATCCTATCACATCCACTGTATTTAATATAATTATTATATATCATAGTTATCAATGAGAATTTGACTACGGATAGAACCTTTGTACATGATTCAAATCAATAAAAAGACGCATGTCTATGTCAAGCCACGTTGCTACGTAAGGACGGATGTTGAGAATATTGTCTCACATCGCCCACTTTGAGAAAAAAAAATGAGTTATATGAGAACGAGATACCACCATCCATTGTCGTAAGTGGTTTGTGATTGAGGGCGAGTTCTAAGGCGCGTGTGTATGTCAAGTCATGTTGCTACGTGAGAGCGGATGTTGAGAATATTATCTCACACCGTCCACTTTGAGAAAAAAATATATGATTTATAAGAATGAGGTATCATCATCCATTACCTTAATGTTTTAAATAGATATGAGCCTCATCGCATGTAAGTCCAAACTCTCAACACACGATTTCATAAATATCTTCTTATAAGGCTAAACCATTTCATTGCATAAATGGCCTCTTTAGTCTTTATAAAAGTAAACATTAGAGAAATCAACCGCCACTTATGAAAATATAAAATTGTTGGGTTTGCCACTTTGAACTTAATTATTCTAGATAAAACTGATATGACAAATAGCAGAAATAATTCTAAAGTTTGTCGTATTGGCCCATTTGAACTTAATTATTTTACACAAAACTATCATATGAATTATATCCTTCAAGAAAGTTCAACGAAAATTTGGCGTTAAGGTTATGACAAAAAAAAAAAAGAAGAACCAAATACGATACGACATGATGTGACAATCCTAGATGATTGCTACTTAAAATATGATATCCGCTCCTTTAAATAGGATTGATGTACAAAATAAAGATACAATTGAGGCGCTATAGATCACATAAAATTGGAGAATTAGAAAAAGATAAATGTGGATATCAAAGTAAACACTTATTAAAATTAAGAAAATAAAATTTATATGCAGATGTTAAAACGAATCAAACGTAAAGAAAACATGTATTTTCTTTTTCGAACCAAGCAATCATCTATTTGAAATATGAAAAAGCGATTATTTTCTATGTGCCCATGGACAATCTCTAAAAGCATGTAAAGAGTCCTCACTTGGATGACCACAAATCTTGCACCGTGGCTCCTGAATGAGGTGTTGACCATGTAACAATATTGCAGTGGGAATGAAATTATTGCAGGCTTGCTACACAAAAAGATTTAATCTCAGTGGTCTTTTCATCGCCCAAATCGCATCCCATTCTCGAGTAGTTGGAGGGAGAGTCTGTGATAGTTGAATTTGATATGCGCTTGCTACCGTGAATTGACCCGAGGAAGTGTTGGAAAAGTACGTTACTGTACTCTTTCTAAGTGCTACAAACTTATATAAATCTTACATGATGTTGTTTGGGAGTTTAAAATGATGTATTAAACTCTTTGAACTTGAAATAGGTCACTTGGATCGATCCATGTTTAGGATAGATCGAACCAAGTGAAAGCTGGAATAAAGTTAAGTGTTCTGCAAGACTTGGATCGATCTATGTTATAGACATCGATCGATCGATGTATACATCGATTGATCAATGTAGTGTGTTGCAATACTAGAAGCTTTCTGTCCAACTTCGATCGATAACTTCAATCGATCGAAGTGACATGGATCGATCGATGTAAGGCAGAATGAAAGATGAAAGTTTTTGTCCAACTTTGATCGATCACATCGATCGATCGAAGTGACATCGATCAATCGATGTGACAACGGACAGAACTTTTCATGGACAGAACTTTTCATGCTGATTTGCATCTTCTGATGCAAGAATCATCTCCCTTCGCCCACAAACGGTAAACAACAGACAAGGAAAGATAGAAACTGCTGAAATGAGATTCAAAAAGGGGTTTTAACACAACCCAAGGCCTATATATAGAAGACCTTGGTATCTTAAACATTACACAACAATCTTTGCAAAACTATAGAGATTTCACCATTCTCTCCTCCATCTATCTTCTCTATCACTTCCTGCAACAAAGCAAGTTCAATCTTTCTCTCCTAGAGCAAAGGAAAGAAAGATAGCTGTTATATCCTGGGAAGCATTTGCTTAAAAACTAGCTTGCTCTTTGGTAGGAGCAAAATTTGTTTAAGGACAGTGACGATCTAATCACGTCTCGGCTTTGTTTTTTGTTGGTTTCCATATTCAATCACTACATTTTCCTTACAGGAAGTACCGGCCCATTTCGGTTGGTCTTGAACATCTGTGTTTAAGATGTTAGATGACTCCAAGCTTGAGCGAAGTAGTGGCACAGTGGTTCGAATGTGCCGCCAAAAGTTGAAGAGTTTCGCTTTGTTTGATGCGACATGATATCTCCATATTTGCACCGTAAAACTTGGACCCATAGAATATCGGGTCGAGTCAAGAATTTCCATCCAAGCTTAGCCAGCGTAGATATATTCATGTCCCTTAGACGCTTTATTCCCAATCCTCCTCTATCCTTAGGTCGAAAAATCGCATCCCAAGAGAACCAATGTAAAGTTTTCTTTTGTTCCGACTCACCCCAGAAAAAAAGTCTCATCAATCTATCAATATCATCCAGTAAACTTGACGATAACCGTACCGTTTTCATGGCATATGATGGCATAAGATAAAGAACGCTTTGCAATAAGAGATAACGAGATGCTTGCGACAGGTGACGTAGTTGCCATGTTCCCAGCCGATGTCGCACTTTATCTTGTATGCTTGCATAAGCGAATTTTCCACCCCTGCCAAATAACAGTGGCAAACCAAGGTAAGACCCCAAATCCGTGGTGCACTTTAGTCCCATTCGAATAAGTACGTCTGGTGTGAAATGCCCTGCAACATTTTTTGAAACCAATACTTGAGATTTCCGAATGCTTATTGTTTGGCCAGAGGCTGCACAAAAGTACGTTAAAATATATTCAATCACTCTAGCTTGCGCATTTGTTGATGCTCCAAATAGTAAAAGGTCATCTGCAAAGAATAAATGAGATATGCAGGGACTGGTCCTAGACATCCGAATAGGAGACCAAGTCTTTGCTTCCACTCCCCTCTCAATATTTCTACTTAAAACCTCCATACACAGCAAAAAAAAATACGGGGCTAGGGGATCTCCTTGACGAAGTCCATGTCTTGGCTGAAAAGGCGGTAATACTTCACCATTCCACAACACCGAAAATGAAGCAGAACTAATGCAGAACATAATTATTTCTACTATCTCACTGCTAAAACCAATATGCTCAAGTATCTGCTTTAAAAAGGACCAACGTACCTTATCGTATGCCTTCTCTAAGTCAATTTTAACGGCCATGTATCCTGATCGTCCCTGCTTAGCCCGCATCATATGCATCATCTCTTGTGCTATAATGATGTTATCTGCAGCTTGACGGTCCGGAATAAATGCACTTTGGTTTGCAGAAATTATCTTGCCGATAACTGTTTTGAGGCGATTAGCTATAGAATATGGGATCGATTGGTGCATCTGGATCTTCGACCGGATTTCTTTGCTGTGGGTAGCTGTAAGACATGGATTTCGAACACTGTAGATAATTTGAGCCCAGTTGGCACCACGGATCTTGAGTGGAGATATATTTTCCGGATGACAATATATAAGATCTGGTACTGGAGGAACCGGCTGGTTCAAAACACTTAGGATCATCACCTGCCTGTGTGGCACGTTTGCAAAGAGATCTTTGAGGATACACACAAACTTGCTCTATCTTCTTCTCTGTTAGCTGTTCATACATAATGTTAGTGATAGAATTAGTATGTAATCAGTTTAGCTGCGTGTTGTACAAGATTTCATAACTTAATTATGTGAATAAAAGTGATCCATTTCCTGTGAAGGAAAAAAAAGCGATTATTTCAAAAAGAACAACACTTCTTGTAAGATAAGTCGTTACGGGACAAAATGTTCTTTAAAAACAGACATTTATGGAGGATTATACAAAACAAAGCAATTTGATTTTGCCGCTCATAGTAGAATTAAAAGTTGATGGAATAAAGCAAAATGATTTACTAAATTGGCTGCGCTTCTTATATTGTGAAGTAGCAATTGATCGATACAGCTTGACGCAATTTTCATTTTGAGTTATCGGAAAACAACTTCTGTGTGCTGAGTATGATTGCGTATATCTGATTTTCATACCCCGTCATAGGCGGAAGGTTTTAAGGCAATAAGGTAATGTTGTTGTATAGTAGAATTAAAAGAATTACATTTCTCAATGGTCACCAACACCTAGTTTGTGCTTTAGGATTAACTAGTGATCAGTATTTCTTATCCGTTGAAAAATTGACCTATAAAAAAGAACGTTACATCTACGAATGAGGTTACATGTTCCAGTTGCGGAAATAGCCTCTTGCATAAAGTGTCAGGTGAGGCTGCGTACATCAGATCGCGAAGCGATCTAACCCCTCTCCGGACCCTGTACAAACACGAGAGACTAGTACACCGAAATTGTCCCATTATTGTTTAAAAAAGGGTTTAGCTTACCATTTATCTCCATTTCAGTAAATAAAATTTAACTAGAACGGTTCTATTATTTAATACAAAGTATGATAACATTTGCAAAGTCAAAAAGTCTGCCTTTAAACACAGGAGTCTTGGAAGGCAGTTAAATCAACCACTTGGATGGAATTTTATCCACAATCGGGTATTGATGTGTCACTCCTAATTATGGCCTTCTCCTATACGTGTGAAACTTTAGTTTAAGTAAGAGATCACTTTCATAGTCATTTTCTTATCTCTTGTTCCATAATTATGGTGTATTATTGATAGCAACAATTGTTGAATAATCATGAATCATCATACACATCCTTGTCCATCAATCTAAGCTAGCGTTGGCATTGCGTCTCTGTTCATATATTATGATATGAATATACCACACCAATTCGTTATGTATGGATGATGAGAATCCATTGATACAGAGATGTTTTTTCGTGTTGTCAAAGATTTGAACAATGAAAATAGATGGCGTTCCTATTGCTCCTTCTCTTTTCCTGGATTATACATTCTCCAAAGGGAGCTATCGAACAATATTCCCACTCTTGCAGAAATCCGCTCACTTACGCACATCAAGTGTGTGGATTGGACCCAGGACATAGTCCAACTGGTATTCAGTTTAAGATTTATTCTAAGAGGTTAAGAGTTCGAATTCAGAGACACGTATAGTGTGAATGTTCTACTGCTGCTAGGCCTAAGGCCTAGTTTGTCGGAGCACTTTGTGTGGGTCACTGCGTAAGTCATCGCCCAACCTAAGAGGCCGATGAACTCCTGATTTACATCATCTACAATACTCTTTGGGACTGGGACGGTGGAAACCTCCGGAGTGACATATTTCACTTTTTACTCCAAGTGTGTGGATTGTAGTTTCCAAGTTTGTTAATAAAGTTGGGACCACCATATTTAGTGATGGCACCAGCAAAATTTCTATAGTTCTATATTTTGTGTGTGTCTATATATATATATATATATATATATATATATATATATATATATATATATATATATATATATAGAGGCATATACACATAGCCAAAGATTATATAGTATTAATTAACACTTCTATACTAGAGTTTTACTTATTTACAAAACAAATTAGGCAGTTGATGATCGACCGATTAAGAAATTGACTGATGATCGGTAACCCAACTGAAAAACCCTAATTTTCTCGCATCTTAACCCTTAGACGGGTGATGATTAGCCAGGGGTGTTAGACGAATTAAGCTGTTCGTGAATTTCGAGTTTGTGTTTTGTTCGATTTGAGCTCGTTTGTTGATTTTAATTAAACGAGCCGAGTTTAAACCTATACTTGGATTCATTTACTAAACGAATAGAACTGTTATCGAACTATTGGGCTCGTTTAAAGGTTATAACGTTATCAAGCTGAACTCAAACAAATTTTTAAGCTCGTTAAATTAAACGAGTTGAGCCAAACTATTTGTTTATCTAAACGAACCTAAACTTAAAAACTCACTATTAATCTCAGTTCGGCTCGTTTACTGTCTTATGATTAGCTGCCTAACAAACAAAAACTAATATTCCTTCATGCTCTTTATTGTGATCAAAATTAGTATTGACAAAATGAACGCCTTGTATTTAAAGAAATTTGGGTTAGAATGATGAGTGTTATATAAGACATTTAATAGAGCACCATATCTCGTTGAATCCTTAATTGACATAAAAGAGTCCCCATGGCATGACTTAATAATTTCGGTGGCGGAGGCTCGAAAGAGTAGCGAGTGTTCGATTCTTATCTCAAACAAGATTTTTGACTCTCTTTCCAGATAAACGCATGACATTAGAGTTCTACTGATTGCTCCTTATGTGGCTGCCTAAGCAGTCCAAACTCTTCTATAACAGACTTTCATCTCTATCACATCGTAGGACAGACTGATAAGGTCCGATTGGATTTCTTCTCATAAACCTTAATTGGCATAAAAGATACTTTTACCTTTCCGTACAAGATTCCTGATTGAGGCTAAGAAGTACGCTAACGCGTATGCACCGCGCCTCAAATATTACATTAATTACTCATTTACTTATACACAAATAACTTGAGATTGATATATTCTTTGTTTGTTTTTTATTTTTTTTTTGAGATTTTGACGATAATTTTTGCTATTGTTAAGATATATTTAATATGATTGATTAATTGATTGTCTGACTTGTACACAAATAACTCGAGATATCAAAGATTGATTAAAATGTATGTTCACGAACAAACAAAAGTAAATTCCGAACATTAAAATGTATCTGTCGCTTAACTTTGCATAATTAAAAAATTTGCGTGAAGCTAGTGATCGCAAATTCCGAACATTTATAAACTTTTCTAATACTTGATTTTATTCGATAGTAAGCTACTAGATTCGCCTTTTATTTTGTCTCCCTTCAAAGTAAAGGGGAAAAAAGAGAAGAGTAGAATTTTATGTTAGAATATATTGTTACATTGTTTGGAATATTGTATAATTAGTTGAAGATTGCACGTGATGCTATGATTAAGGTGCTGTAAATTAGGGATTGCTAGAAATCAGGAATTAGGGATTAATTGTAATTACCATAGATATACAAGGCATAAAAGTGTATAAGTATAGGACAAAGTGTACATTGAAAAATCAATGAAAAGAAGAAACGTTTTCTTCAGTATTTTCTCAGTCAAACATGGTATCAGAGCAGGAAATTCCTGACTGTATCCATTGAATGTGAGATCTTTGAGTAAAGGCTCAGAGAAAGTCTCATCCTAGCCCAGAAATACCCATCTCCGGCCAGTTGGCAGTACCTTTCTCCGGCCAGTCGGCACTTATCCTTGCTCAGACAAATTATACTTGTCCTCACTGCAAAACCGCACCTGCAATAATCAACCATGTCAGAAACCTCACAAAATCCTCAAGAACCAAAACAATCGTCTCCCAGCAGTTCCATCCCTGGGGATTTGGCTATTCAAGTTGCCCAAATCCTCAAGGATAGCCTTAATCCACCACCATACCAACCATCACCTTTACACGAAAATCTGAGTATCACTGTGAAGTTGACTGGCAATAATTATTCTCTTTGGTCCCGTGTAATTTACAAGGCAATTCTAGGAAGAGGGCGGTAGCACCATCTTACAGGGGTGCCTCCACCTCCTCCCGCTACAGATCCAAAGTTTCTCCAGTGGGAACAAGATGATAACTCGGTGTTTACCTGGATTCTGCAAAATGTAGACTCCAGTATGATTAATAATGTTTCACGGTACCCGACGGCCAAAGCCCTTTGGGATGGGATGGCTCTGATGTATGGCTCAAGGGGGGATTCCCTCCAAGTGTTCGATTTACACCGCAAGGCAAACAACATCCGCCAGGGAGAAGGCTCACTTGAGGCTTGCTGGAACAGCCTCCAGGACATCTGGGTATCCATCGACACACTGGATACAAATCCAATGCGATGCCCAGATGATATCTCCTCGTACAATCAAAAAATGCAGGAGTTTAGACTTTATCGGTTCCTAACAGCAGTCAGCGATAAGTTTGAAACAGAAAAGAAAGAATTACTCAAAAGAACACCGTTACCAAACGTTGAAGCAGCATACTTCGAGTTCAAACGAGCCGAATCTCAGGCAAATCTAATAAAACATGGCCCCTCAGAGCCAAACTCATCATTGGGGATAGGCCAAGGGATGGCTGTTAAACCATCCACTGGAAGAGGACGGGGTAGAGGACCACCGCCAGAAAAAAACAGCAACCCACAACAGTCCATTCGCTCAAACTCCTCATCATCGCGAATGGACAAAAGCTCCATTCTTTGTGACCACTGCGGCAAGAAGGGCCACAGTAAAGACAGGTGCTTTCAGATTTATGGCTACCCTGAATAGTGGGAGGGGAAGCGTTTTACCACAGGTCCAGGCAAGGCTGCTGCCACCAGAACTCCTGGAGAAGGAGTTGGCAACATTAACCAGGTCAGAGACGAAAGCAATAAAGAAAAACAGGAAGAAGACGACGCAGAACAAACAGAGGCAGCCAAGGGACATTCAGCCGCAGGTATGGGGCTGGGACAAAACCTTAGCCCCATTTTCCCTTTTAAAGCAGAAATTACATCATTAGTCCCTGCATGTTCTAATTTTAACCCCCAAGCCCCTACGAAATTTACCCCTTTACCCCCTGCCTCTTTGCCATTGACCCCAGTGCCCCCCTTTTTTCCCTTTATTCTCCCATGCCCCTAATTTCTGAGAATGGAATAAACCCGCCCCTGACTTCCTCACCCGCGGATAAACTGGTCCAAATGTTTTCCACTACCACCAAACCTCCCCAAAAGACCTTGCGTCCTACAACAAAACACCCCCAATGGATTTTCGACTGTGGCGCTACAGACACCATGACTTTTGACCCTCGTGATTTAATAACTCACTCCACTCCGTTAAAAACTCATGTTGAAACCGCTAATGGTGCAACTGTTCCGGTCCATAGTAGTGGCTCTGTTTCTATCACTCCAGATATTACACTAAAAAACTGTTTACTTGTCCCTTCTTTCTCTACTAAACTTCTTTCCGTTAGTCAACTTACCAAAGAACTTGACTGCGTTGTGCTCATATATCCTACCTTTTGCATATTGCAGGACATTCGTACTCGGAAGATCATTGGACGTGGTACTGAGAGAGGCAGACTTTATTACGTAGATGCCGTGGTGCAACATGGAAGGTCAAATCTGGCCACCGGATCGGTAACTCGCCAGTTATGGTTATGGCACTGTCGGTTAGGACACCCATCTTTTAGCTATTTGCAGAAACTCTTTCCCCAGTTATTTTCGACTACTTTACCTTTACCTAGTTGTGACATTTGCCTTCAGGCCAAACAGCCTCGGGCTACTTATCGCTTGAATAGTACGCGTGTTGACAAAAATTTTTCCTTAATACATTCTGATGTTTGGGGTCCGTCCCCGCATCCTACCTCATCCGGTTTTAAATATTTTGTTACGTTTGTTGATGATTTTTCCCGCATGACCTGGCTATATGTTCTCAAAACAAAATTTGAAGTTGCCACTAAATTTATTGAATTTTACCGTATGATTCACACTCAATACCATTCCAGTATACAAATTTTGCGGTCTGATAATGGGGGAGAATATATGGATGGGGCACTCAAACAATTTTTCTGCGATCATGGTATTGTTCACCAAACCACTTGTCCTGATACACCCGAACAGAATGGGGTTGCAAAAAGAAAAGATCGCACCCTTCTCGAAATGACACGCGCCATGATGCTTGAATCATCAGTCCCTCGGTTTCTTTGGCCGGAGGCAGTGTCCACAGCTACCTATCTCACTAATCGCCTACCAACTGCCATCCTTCAATTTAAAACACCACTTGACACCTTGGCATCACAAACGACTATCCCTTCCATGTTAACCTTACCCCAAAAGTCTTTGGCTGTACTGTCCTTATCCATATTTCCAAACAACATCGAAATAAACTTGACCCTTGCGCCGAAAAATGAGTCTTTGTTGGCTATGCATCCTCCCAAAAAGGATACCGTTGTTATAACCCCCGCAATCAGCGAATTCACATTACCATGAACTGTGTCTTCCTTGAGACCGAGTTTTTCTTTGGCATCCAACCTCCGCTTCAAGGGGAGATAGCTAATGATGGATCCCTCGATTGGTTGCCTAGCCTACTCTGGTCTGTAGCTGATCCAACACGGCCAGTAGTTGGCACCGACTGTGCTACAGCTCCCTGCGATGATAAAGTCACCACTCTGGTACCCGCCGATGATACTCTTCAGACGAATGGATCTCAACAGGTAAAAGAGAGTATATGTGCTGACACAGGTAGTCCAGTCTTTACATCTAGTCCAGATTCCTTTCCTTGTGATATATCTACTCATGATCATGCTTGTCTAGAATTGGACCGTACTAATCTGTGTGCAGAGGAACAGGGGCGGGTACTTCCACCAAGGAAAAACAGGGGCATTCAACCTGACAGATATTCACCCACAAAGATAGCTCGAGCCACCAAATATCCCATACCTACACCTACAAAGAACATATCTAATACTGTACGAGCATTCTTTACCACAATCTGCACTGAACAAATTCCCAAGACAATTGAAGAAGCTTGCAGGCAACCTGAATGGAAGAAAGCTATGGTCGAGGAGATGAATGCCCTAAACAAAAACGAGACATGGGAACGATGTCAGCTACCTACAGGTAAAAGAACAGTAGGGTGTCGATGGGTGTTCACAGTGAAATATAAAGCAGATGGAACAATTGAAAGACATAAAGCAAGGTTAGTGGCCAAAGGATACACACAAACATATGGAGTGGACTACTCAGAGACCTTCTCTCCTGTGGCTCGGATTGATACTATAAGGGTCCTCTTTGCTATAGCTGCTACAAAGAATTGGCCACTACAGCAGTTTGACGTAAAGAATGCATTCCTCCACGGGACTTTGAAAGAAGAGGTCTATATGGATCCACCACCTGGGTTCTCAGAAGATTTTCTACCTGGACAGGTTTGCAAGCTAAATCGAGCTCTTTATGGACTCAAACAATCACCACGGGCTTGGTTTGGCAGGTTTACATATGTTATGAAGAAGGATGGATATAAGCAGAGTAATGCAGACCACACTCTGTTCATCAAACATCAGGGAAGTCTTATTACTTGTCTTATTATTTATGTTGATGATATGATTATTACTGGTAATGACACTAATGAAATTTCACGCCTTAGGAACTATTTGTTCACTCAGTTTGAGATGAAGGACCTTGGAGGGCTTAAGTACTTCTTGGGAATTGAAGTCTTGCGGTCAGCAACCGGCATCTATATTTCACAGCGAAAATATATTCTTGATCTGCTAGCTGAGGTGGGCCTTCTAGACGCCAGACCAGTTGACACATCGATGATTCAAAATCACAAGTTAGACATCGTTCAAGGGGCCCCGTCGACAAATCGTGAACAGTATCAACGCCTGGTTGGGAAACTCATCTATCTTTCCCATACTAGGCCTGACATTGCATATGCTGTCGGAGTTGTGAGCCAATTTATGCATAATCCACAGAAACATCACTTGGACGCGGTACTAAGAATCTTGAGATACTTGAAGGGAACTACGGGACGAGGGTTATTATTTCAGAATAATGGACATCTCAATATTGAAGCCTACACTGATGCTGATTGGGCGGGCAATCAAGTTGATCGACGATCTACATCTGTATACTTCACACTAGTAGGAGGTATTGTTGTCACCTGGCAAAGCAAGAAAAAAAGGGTGGTTGCATTATCTAGCGCAGAGGCAGAATTTCGTGGTATTGTGAAAGGTGTTACTGAGATCCTGTGGATTCGAAAGTTGTTACGAGAGCTTGGCTTTCCGGTTAATGGTCCTACTCATCTAATGTGTGATAATAAAGCTTCCATTAGCATTTCTGAAAATCCTGTTCAACATGACCGAACTAAGCATGTGGAGATTGATCGACATTTTATTAAGGAAAAACTGGACAATGGAGTTATTGCACTTCCGCATGTTCGCTCAGAAGATCAACTAGCCGATATCCTGACCAAGGCCGTAAATGGACGAGTTTTTGATTCAATACTACGCAAGTTGAATATTGGCGATCCCACTATTCAACTTGAAGGAGAGTGTTAGAATATATTGTTACCTTGTTTGGAATATTGTATAATTAGTTGAAGATTGCACGTGATGCTATAATTAGGGTGCTGTAAATTAGGGATTGCTAGAAATCAGGAATTAGGGATTAATTGTAATTACCATAGATATACCAGGCATAAAGTGTATAAGTATAGGACAAAGTGTACATTGAAAAATCAATGAAAAGAAGAAACGTTTTCTTCAGTATTTTCTCAGTCAAACATTTTATTCCAAGAAATAATAAAGAGATCGAGTGTTTGGTGAGTTCCAACACCAACGATATATTGTGAGACAAAAATAATATAGTGTGATGAGATAAATAATTTATCTGTCTCAAATACATTATTACAGATAATGATATAAATAGTTGATCAAACATCATTTGAAATCGAATCGTAAAAATATTTTACAATTTGTTCAATAACATTAGGTCTTAACTTGTATAAAGATTATTTTGACAAACTATTATTTTAAATACTTTCAAGATTTGATCTTAATTGATATTTGAGGAATTACATATGTTGATCCAACTATGTATTTTATCTCGACACCAAACTTAAACACGTCACATAGAAATTAGCCATTAAGTAAATTTTCCTTACGATCATTATAGGATTAAAATGGGCAAAAATAGAAATAATTGTAGCTCGCCCTTTTGCATATATTATTCTTTAACAAAACTAAACCTTAGATAATTTGTGTTTCCACTTTGCATCATTTAAAATCCATATTCAGTTTAGCAGCAGCCGCCATAATAACAACAAAAGACCATATCATTTCGAAAGGGACAAAATTGTAATTTACTTGTCATTTCACAGACAATTCATTGAATATTAATATTTTGTGGTTTTGAATCTTGGTATTCAGCATAACAATTAACAAGGGATAAAATCATAAAACAACGACAAATAGTAGTAAAAAAAGATATCTTCTCAAAGGACAGACATTTTGTAAAGAAAATATAACTTAAAGTACTGTTTCAAGTGTTTTTTTACCCGTGTCTTTGGATAATATTTGGAGCAAAAGCCATTTTCTCGTCTTGAGGGTCTCTACCGCTCCAACTCCAACGAGTATTGTGTAAGATGTAAATTAAGAACACAACTGTCTTCTAGGTTGGATGAGGACTTACGTAGTGATCTATACAAGGTGTACCCCTGCAAACCAGGCCTTCGATCTATAAGCAGTGAAACATCCACACTGTGTGTCTTTGGATCGAACTATTGACCTCTTAGAGCAAATCTCACCCCGAATACCAACTGAGCTATGCTATGGAGGCAGTCTTTGAATAATATTTTAATGTGTTTTAGCAACATGCTTGTGATCCGTCAAGAAAAGGAAAACGACGTTCACGGTACACTAAGTTTCTGCGTTTGCGCATGGTTCGGAAAAGAGTCGTATCGCTTCGCGATCTGATGTTCGCAGTTTTACCTTACACTTTGTGCAAGAAGCTGTTTCCACAGTTCAAACACGTAACTTCAAAGTTACAAAACAATAATCTTATCAATTTGATAAACATACCTTTCGTTTGTGAGACATCTCTTTTGGTTTTTTTCCCCCCTTTTTATGCTAAAATATAATGATATAATCACTGGTGAGATAATGTTCTCTCCCTGTCATTGCCAAGAAAGAAGAAAGCACTACACACGACCACAAACATAAAATACTATATACGATGTTTTACCTACAAACATAAATGTCTAAGACTTGGATCCGCGGACCGAAGCGTTAGATTACGCTACGATCGTGTGACACGTAATCAGCAAGAGGTATTGGTTTAGATTGTTAAAAAAATCGATACAAGAACAAAGAGTAGAAATAGTAATTGTTGATGACTTGAGGTGTGTATAAACACTATCGGTAAAGAATGTTTGCCCTCACTAGTTACTGTAAGGTTATATGCAATTTTTCTCTTAGGATACAACAGCCAACAAGTTTCAAACCTCACCAATAACCAAAAAAACCAAATGAACTTTCAAACTTGGGAATGTTTAAAGTAGGAAGAAGAATTTTAATTGCTAGAATGAAATTATGCTTAGGATGTCTTGAAATGTGTTGCAATAGCCTTTTTTATAGGCTCTAGAATATCATTTCAGATGTTTCTAACCATTGCATCGTGATTGATTATGTCCCTTGGGTATGTCACTGATTCGGCACAAGGAGCCTCCTCATTTCATTCTACACACAAGAAACGTGTGCATCATTAGTAATCTTACAGTTAGACGTTTCTTGTATAGGCATGTGCAAGACGAGCCTACAAGTGTCATTTAGATACATGGTGTGTTTGAGTCTTGTTTAGTTTTGCATCGTTTAGGTGTCTTATAACTCAATACTAGGTCTAGGACATGTATTGAGTCTTTGATTATGTTTATAGTTAGTTATTTGTGTTGTTTGAGTGTTTGTAGGGTTTGCATGAGCTTGGAATGACGTTTGCTTGAAGAAGCAAAGCTGAAATTGAGGGTTTTCCTGCACGTGACACAGCTCCGGTATTTTGGCCATATCTTTGTGATCTTTAATCCAAATACCGTGATTTTAGTTGGATATGAAAGTTAAGAGATAGAGCTACAACTCCTATGTCTATCTATTTTCTCAAATTCAAAGCCGAAGATATCTATAATTCGTGATAAAGTTGAGTGATGCTGAAATTCGTATCCTGATGACACCTGAATTTCAAACGATTATATCTCTTTCAATACTTATCGAAATAAGGTGATCTTAGAGCCTAATTCAAGAATTTTCCACAATCTACAACTTTTACGAAGACATGAAGAGCTAATTCGGACGTTAACATAGCGTAAATATCGTTTCAAGTTTCGACAGTTTTGTAATCCTATGTAACTTAAGTTTTTGGAGTCCTATTTGTATTAGGAGTCTTAAATCCGACCATTCTTTGTTTCTAGACTAGTTTTCAGTTCTTTTATGTCTATATAAACCAAAAAACATGGTTGATATAAGCACCAATGATATGATTAATAAAATTGTGTGTGAATTCGACCTATTGAGTCGTTTTCCTTGTGTTTTCTTTGGTTTCACCTAAACAAATCAAAGCTCGATCCAATTAAGGTTTGAGCAAACCTAGTTGGTGAACCACAATCCAAGGATACGGAATGACGTGTTAGATTGGGAGATTCGAATTGTTCGTCATAGGCTTTTTGACAACTCTTGTCCAAGAAGGTGGTGTTTGCGCCATTGTCCCACGCAAGGGCTGATCGAAGGTGTCTTTTGGAGTTGAAAGAAGTTATCGTCAAATTCCATACGATCCAAGATCGTACCAGTCACTTTAGATGAAAAGTCACATCTGTTGAGCACATCGGCTGATGTCTCACAGAGAGCTCCAACTTTTCATCTATGCCACATCGATATCGATCGATGTCTGTGTAGCGCCCCGCTCCCGAGTCCTAGCATCGAGAACAGTGCACCCGCCGTACCTCACTAAGGAGAATACAAAGCGTCGATACAAATCAACTATACGTCATCATAATAACGTAATTCGATGTCAGCGGAAGTCATTTCTAAAACCTTCGATAAAATAATCATCATCATTAACACAATGTCTAAAAATTTCTAAATCAATACAATAGTCAAATGTATGTAAACACTAATCTCGAAAATACATCAACCTCGAATATCGAAATAACCGTCTCATCCAACCCTCGAAAGTCCCGTCTGAATATTCTTAGTATTGAAATCTCCAGTCTTGATCTTCCACGATATCCTAATACCTGTATAAGCATACCCTAACTTCTCCTACCTGCAAAACTGGTGAGTGGTGGTGTGAGCCAAATCAACGGGCTCAGTAAGCAACCTACATATACCTGTTATAGAAATCATACATGCAGAAGCAAATACACATAACCTTTGTAGTTAACATACATGTCTTTAGTCCATAATAATTTCACTCGATTATCGTTAGCAGTTAAGACTTCGAAAATAAATACAAAATAAATAACTCGTCAGCCCAATTTACCTTACCATGATGCATGCTCTTCTCAAGTATAACATACACAACAAACAAATAATCACATAAACAAAGAAAAAGACAATGTATACCAACGAAGTAGATTAGCCGCAGAAAGTAAGTCACTCCACATAATAATGCGCAACTTCATGATGCATGTCCTATTATGCATGTCACACGCAACGAAGTCATGTCACACGGAATGTCGATATCTCCACCATGCAATGCATGAACCCGGGTCTTAACTGAGTGGCTGTAGGTCGTACACCCCACAGTCACCATACTGAGTGTGCGTGGCCTCGCCACCGCACACCATCCTGAGTGTCGTGGCCTCGCCACCGTACACCATCCTGAGCGCCCGTGACCCGTACGTCACGACCCGGCATCATGCAATGCACGTGCCATGAATGCAAACGACACAATCATCTGAGGCCCCTGGCCCATCCTCACTATCCTCCGGCACTCGAATCTAGGTTCAGTTATTTCTGGAATTTATTTCTAATTTTCTGATATTTATTTTTATTTTCCTATAATTATTACTATTAATTAAGTTACATTTATATCATGTTCTGGGTCGAGTCCTGCCACCGCAACCGACCCGTTGGCCATTCGGTCCGGCTCGACGACCTGCCTGACCCAACTCTCTTTTCTTACATCTCATTTTCATTTTCATTCTCATTTTTGTTCTTCTCATCTTTTTTTAATCTGGTGTATCCACACTTATACATACAAACAGTTCACATATATCACATATGCACACAATTCACATATAGAGGAAATCCAGTTACAGATATGCAACAAATAACACACTGATGCATGATAACATAACGAGCATAAATAGACCATTTACCTCTGATGCATGACAGTATAACGAGCATAGATAGACCACTTACCTCTGATCGGTCCCTTAACTTTCTTATTTTATGCTCGAATGTGATGAAGGTTACCATAAAAGTCTCTGCTTCTACCTCTCCAACTTATCATGTGAATCTCCCAAATTCAAACCTGTAAGTTAATAATTTGATTATTAAATTGTCTCTTCAACTTCAACTTTATATCACAAATTCCTTCTTCTTTGAGTTACTCTTTTTTTTTTCTCAGTACAATTAGCCGACCGTTTTACATATTAAAATATTTAATTTCAAATTCAAAAATAACATAATAAATAGACATTTCATTCCAAAAACACTTTATGTAATTAAATATAATTCTCGTCCGAAAGTAATATGCTTAAATTTATAATCTATCCAAACTGAAAATAATATATTTAAGATTTATACATTTAACCAAAAACAGTTTGTATGTTTTTACAATTTTTTTTTTTAAAAAAACGGAATCATATATAAACTTGGGCCAAAATAGTGTACAATTCCATATATATATCATTTACTGTGGAACTTAGATTTTGAATCTACCAATTTTATACAATGACAAAAGTGTGCATATATAATTCCTACAACACTTTTTCTTTAACTAACTTAATGTATATTTTGGCGGTTTTTTTTTCCCGAGAACCACACATTCATGTATATAAAGTTTCTAAAGCAATAAGTATATACATGTATGTATAAACACTTACATGATATACCTGAAACTGTAAGTAATTTTACAAAAAAATTCTAGAAATAACACATTACCTTTATGTACTTAGACTAACACATAGTGAATATATATACATTTGAATGGAGTTTCGAGAAGCAGTAACAAAATATGTTTAACTCTATTCAAACAATTTACAGAATCATGTACATATTAACTAATAAGTCAGAATATTCTTGTGTGCCTAAGAAACTGCCGAAACATATTATTATTTTTTTAACCATAAGTTAAGTATAAAATAACACACACACACATATCCATTTAAAAATCAGTTTACAGTTTATACAACTGTACTTTATCTCGAAAATATATATATACACAAATCTATACATTTCGGACAATTTGTATTTGCATGATTTTATAGGGCTTTTACAAGTACACATACGTATAATCTGTGTATCCAGTTTTTTTAACATATATAAGAATAAATCCGAAGGTACCGATATAAAGCCTTATAATTTATACAAAATCAGTTTACTTGTAACTAATTATACTTTTATATGAATATAGTATATCCACTCACATTTTTATTAGGCAATACACGTTCCATCTGTATACATGTAAATATATATATTTGTACCCTTGTCTTATTTCTATATACACACATCTATAAGATCAAATATACCAATATATGATCCAAATTGTGTAAGAAAATAAGGCCAATTTAGAAAAGTACATAGAAGGTACATATGGATAATTACCTCTACTTCGTTTATAGTATTCCTACGGCTAATTGGGTTCGGTGTTGGAATCTCCTTCTCCTTCCTCTTTCTTTCTTCTTCTTTTCTTCGTCTGTTTTCTCTCCAAGTGTCTGTCTCGTCAGTGAGCTTACGCCATTTTTTTTGTTTGGTTTCAATGGTAATATTTCGGTAGAGGTACAACAATGGGAAAAACAAAGTTTCCTTTCTTTTTCTTTTTTTTTATAATCATCGTGCAGCAACTATCAGGGAGGAAATTTTGGCTTTTTAATGCATTACATTATTGGGGGTTGAATAACCCCCACTTCAGGCGTTACCTCTTTTTTTTAAAGTATTATTTTTTTTAAATTTCAGATTTCAAATTTACTTTAATTTAATTAATTTAAATTTTCTTTTTAAAAAAATTCACGGTTACAACATCCTACCCCTCTTACAAAAAGTTTCGTCCTCGAAACTTGCGTAATACGAAGTTCATAGCTTACTGTAGTCCTACTGAATCCATTCACCTCTTATACAACACGAATATCATCGAATCAACCTCACACTTCACGGTTGCTAAGCCTTCAATTTCACTTATATCACTTAACATGTATCATTCTACTTATAGACTTGTAATCTACAGTTTCGAATTCTTAAACGTATCATTTATGATTCACCTCTTAGATATATGACCAAACTAAATATCCGTGGAGTTCTCCAATAGTTAATCATTACACTAGTCACCACTCTTCTTTGACATAGAACCAAGTTCTTAAAATCAATTCTTATACTTATGAACTAGCTTTATAGTCATGCCTTTACTTCTTCAGAGATGTCGTCAATAGCCTAATATACGAGATATGTATATGGACGTGTTTTCTTCAAATAAAACATAGCTTATGTAGCTATAATTTGGAATATAACTTTAATTACTTAAAAATAATATCCATTCTAATATATTTTTTTAAATACAAGAACCAAAGTATTATATACTTGTTTTCCGCAAGCGGTATTTCACGTGACCTTTTATACAAACAATGACATAATTTGTTCGTAAGATATCACAGTAAAACCGCATTAAAAACAGTTGAAACTCAACTATGTTATATTTTATAAAATGAGTTGAATACGGTATACCTCTGATTCCAAAAGAAGTATATATTTTGAAACTTCCTTTTGTTTCACAAGATTAAGTAAATTCCTTGTAAGCGGTTAGTAATTTCGGATTCATTTAATGGACAAATGCTCGCAATATCGATAGTCGACAAACAGAATTTATTTTGACACAATCGATGTAACCAAAAACAAAAATTTGAAAATATTGCATAAGAAATATGTTAACGTATCG
This sequence comes from Eustoma russellianum, assembly GCA_036186865.1. Lineage (NCBI taxonomy): Eukaryota > Viridiplantae > Streptophyta > Magnoliopsida > Gentianales > Gentianaceae > Eustoma > Eustoma russellianum. The sequence goes on from AP025051.1 coordinate 34,885,911, forward strand.
CTCTTCGAAAACATCAACATAAATATATATCTATTTTTTTTAGATTTGTCAGAAGTAGTCGAGATTCTATCAGGTTGAAATACAAATACGAAAAGAAAATATAGCCTTGTGAAGTTCGTAGACTATTAATAAGCGAACTAGTTAAAATACTTAGAAGCAAAATTTTTGAAAAATCTTTAAAATATAGAATATATGTTGGTATACGCGCTTATATGGAAACAGTTATCTACTAAAAAAATTATAGTCCAATGCTTCGTATAATCTTTCTAGGGCACACGTACTGTCAAATGAAAATCCGTCTATGTACCGTTTCTCATAAGTGTAACCTTCGTCAATTATGATTAAATCCTTAATTTATGTTGTCCAATCCTAGCATGATACACTAAATATTAATCAACTTAAGGTGTTTTAATACACCATGCTTCCGCGTGCCACAATGATCTATCGTTCGGCTTTACTTGGTTGCTTCAACAGCTAATTTTGACGAAATTAAATCTCACATGAAAGGCAACCCATGCTAGTTCATGCTTGCTCTATTTCAAGGCACATATTATATCCTATTCTCGTGTGTCGATATCGATCAATTTCTCTAATAACACTAATATCGCCAACCTAATTTGACACTCTAAAATCCAACCTCTTAATCATAATTATAAACTCCTCTGTACGATATTCTTTGCTAAACTCTACTGATCGTAACTCTAATAAATCCTTTTTCCTTAATAATTTGTTTTACTTTATATCATTTCTTAGGAACTACGATCCCAACTTAGACCTATTTGCGTTCTGACGCTACTGTCAAATGTAGGGGTATGAACCTGTTTCCTTAATCATAATGGTACCGGTTTGTAGGGGTCGGATCTAAGGAGTTATACAAATGGTTATAATCATCATTTAAGTAAGGCAAATAATTTCAGAGTCATACGGAGTGCCCTAGGTATATGTGGGTATATCCTCTATCCGATCATCACTTATGTCTAATGTCATGCCTTATTTATAGGATCGATACTCGATATCATCATTCCTTACGCCTAAAATCGTTACTTGTTTCTAAGTTCAATGCTTAGAGTATAATCACAGCTTACAACTAAGATCAGCGCTTATTTTTCAAGTCATCACCTAACAATCAAGATCATCGCTTATGTCTAGGATCATTTCTTATTTCCAAAACATACTCAGTGTATAATCAGCGTTTGTGACTAAAATTAATGTTTAAGTCGAATATCAACTCTTAATCAAGATCATCGCTTATGTCTAAAATCATGACCTACGGGTAGGATCATCACTTAATTTCTAGGGTCACGTTTTATTTCCAATAACATACTCAATATATAATCATTGCTTACGCCTAAAAATTGGTACTTATGTCCAGTATCACTCTTTATCAAATCGCCACTTATGTCTAAGATCGTGGCTTAAGGGCAAAATCGTAACTTAATTCCTAAGATCATGGCCTAAATCTATGCTTCCGCCATGGATCTAGAGCCATGCTCTGATACCAACTGTAGCGCCCCGCTCCCGAGTCCTAGCATCGAGAACAGTGCACCCGCCGTACCTCACTAAGGAGAATACAAAGCGTCGATACAAATCAACTATACGTCATCATAATAACGTAATTCGATGTCAGCGGAAGTCATTTCTAAAACCTTCGATAAAATAATCATCATCATTAACACAATGTCTAAAAATTTCTAAATCAATACAATAGTCAAATGTATGTAAACACTAATCTCGAAAATACATCAACCTCGAATATCGAAATAACCGTCTCATCCAACCCTCGAAAGTCCCGTCTGAATATTCTTAGTATTGAAATCTCCAGTCTTGATCTTCCACGATATCCTAATACCTGTGTAAGCATACCCTAACTTCTCCTACCTGCAAAATTGGTGAGTGGTGGTGTGAGCCAAATCAACGGGCTCAGTAAGCAACCTACATATACCTGTTATAGAAATCATACATGCAGAAGCAAATACACATAACCTTTGTAGTTAACATACATGTCCTTAGTCCATAATAATTTCACTCGATTATCGTTAGCAGTTAAGACTTCGAAAATAAATACAAAATAAATAACTCGTCAGCCCAATTTACCTTACCATGATGCATGCTCTTCTCAAGTATAACATACACAACAAACAAATAATCACATAAACAAAGAAAAAGACAATGTATACCAACGAAGTAGATTAGCCGCAGAAAGTAAGTCACTCCACATAATAATGCGCAACTTCATGATGCATGTCCTATTATGCATGTCACACGCAACGAAGTCATGTCACACGGAATGTCGATATCTCCACCATGCAATGCATGAACCCGGGTCTTAACTGAGTGGCTGTAGGTCGTACACCCCACAGTCACCATACTGAGTGTGCGTGGCCGCGCCACCGCACACCATCCTGAGTGTCGTGGCCTCGCCACCGTACACCATCCTGAGCGCCCGTGACCCGTACGTCACGACCCGCCATCATGCAATGCACGTGCCATGAATGCAAACGACACAATCGTCTGAGGCCCCTGGCCCATCCTCACTATCCTCCGGCACTCGAATCTAGGTTCAGTTATTTCTGGAATTTATTTCTAATTTTCTGATATTTATTTTTATTTTCCTATAATTATTACTATTAATTAAGTTACATTTATATCATGTTCTGGGTCGAGGCCTGCCACCGCAACCGACCCGTTGGCCATTCGGTCCGGCTCGACGACCTGCCTGACCCAACTCTCTTTTCTTACATCTCATTTTCATTTTCATTCTCATTTTTGTTCTTCTCATCTTTTTTTTTAATCTGGTGTATCCACACTTATACATACAAACAGTTCACATATATCACATATGCACACAATTCACATATAGAGGAAATCCAGTTACAGATATGCAACAAATAACACACTGATGCATGATAACATAACGAGCATAAATAGACCATTTACCTCTGATGCTTGACAGTATAACGAGCATAGATAGACCACTTACCTCTGATCGGTCCCTTAACTTTCTTATTTTATGCTCGAATGTGATGAAGGTTACCATAAAAGTCTCTGCTTCTACCTCTCCAACTTATCATGTGAATCTCCCAAATTCAAACTTGTAAGTTAATAATTTGATTATTAAATTGTCTCTTCAACTTCAACTTTATATCACAAATTCCTTCTTCTTTGAGTTACTCTTTTTTTTTCTCAGTACAATTAGCCGACCGTTTTACATATTAAAATATTTAATTTCAAATTCAAAAATAACATAATAAATAGACATTTCATTCCAAAAACACTTTATGTAATTAAATATAATTCTCGTCCGAAAGTAATATGCTTAAATTTATAATCTATCCAAACTGAAAATAATATATTTAAGATTTATACATTTAACCAAAAACAGTTTGTATGTTTTTACAATTTTTTTTTTTAAAAAAACGGAATCATATATAAACTTGGGCCAAAACAGTGTACAATTCCATATATATATCATTTACTGTGGAACTTAGATTTTGAATCTACCAATTTTATACAATGACAAAAGTGTGCATATATAATTCCTACAACACTTTTTCTTTAACTAACTTAATGTATATTTTGGCGGTTTTTTTTTCCCGAGAACCACACATTCATGTATATAAAGTTTCTAAAGCAATAAGTATATACATGTATGTATAAACACTTACATGATATACCTGAAACTGTAAGTAATTTTACAAAAAAATTCTAGAAATAACACATTACCTTTATGTACTTAGACTAACACATAGTGAATATATATACATTTGAATGGAGTTTCGAGAAGCAGTAACAAAATATGTTTAACTCTATTCAAACAATTTACAGAATCATGTACATATTAACTAATAAGTCAGAATATTCTTGTGTGCCTAAGAAACTGCCGAAACATATTATTATTTTTTTAACCATAAGTTAAGTATAAAATAACACACACACACATATCCATTTAAAAATCAGTTTACAGTTTATACAACTGTACTTTATCTCGAAAATATATATATATACAAATCTATACATTTCGGACAATTTGTATTTGCATGATTTTATAGGGCTTTTACAAGTACACATACGTATAATCTGTGTATCCAGTTTTTTTAACATATATAAGAATAAATCCGAAGGTACCGATATAAAGCCTTATAATTTATACAAAATCAGTTTACTTGTAACTAATTATACATTTATATGAATATAGTATATCCACTCACATTTTTATTAGGCAATACACGTTCCATCTGTATACATGTAAATATATATATTTGTACCCTTGTCTTATTTCTATATACACACATCTATAAGATCAAATATACCAATATATGATCCAAATTGTGTAAGAAAATAAGGCCAATTTAGAAAAGTACATAGAAGGTACATATGGATAATTACCTCTACTTCGTTTATAGTATTCCTACGGCTAATTGGGTTCGGTGTTGGAATCTCCTTCTCCTTCCTCTTTCTTTCTTCTTCTTTTCTTCGTCTGTTTTCTCTCCAAGTGTCTGTCTCGGCAGTGAGCTTACGCCATTTTTTTGTTTGGTTTCAATGGTAATATTTCGGTAGAGGTACAACAATGGGAAAAACAAAGTTTCCTTTCTTTTTCTTTTTTTTTATAATCATCGTGCAGCAACTATTAGGGAGGAAATTTTGGCTTTTTAATGCATTACATTATTGGGGGTTGAATAACCCCCACTTCAGGCGTTACCTCTTTTTTTTAAAGTATTATTTTTTTTAAATTTCAGATTTCAAATTTACTTTAATTTAATTAATTTAAATTTTCTTTTTAAAAAAATTCACGGTTACAACAGTCTGACAGTGTGCTCTAAGTTTTCAACCAAGCTACTTCGATCGATCTATGTATTGACCGAAGTCACATCGACGATCCAAGTGATCGATCTATGTTAGACAGTGTACTTCAACTTTACACTCAGGATACATCGATCGATCGAAGTCATCGATCTATGTGACATCGATCGATCAATGTGATCGATCTATGTTCAACAGAATACTCAGCTTCATTTTCAAGCCAGATGGATCTATCTAACTGAGACATGAATCGATCCATGTTATGTGTCAAGTTATTCTTACTTATTTAAACACCAATTCACCTTCATTTTTATTTCCATTGTCTTTACAAACTATTATAACCATGACCAACAGAGCATTATAACCGTGAATGAAGAGACAGTCATATTGATTCACGATCAACAGGTGTCGCCCCCCATGTCCATGCATGTGAAGAATGATTTGGATTACACGGGATTTCATATCATCTAGCGCAAAATAGCATTTGACCGGATCCAACCAAACCTAGCCGACTTCTCATGACTCATGCAAAAGCAATTGAATTTAGCCATAGATTTCATTACATTTATGTGATCTGTCTATGCTTTCTCTTCCTATTCGCATGACTATTAATTAATTAGAGAGAAGCCCAGTTTAAGAGAGAGATTCCATAATGTTTCCGTGTATCACAAGCAACTAAAAATAACTAATGACATTATTTGATGGTTGAAGTTGCGGGTAGTGGTGGATGACGGCCTTAACACGGGCTTGATATGTAAGATAGGAATAGAAATTGACAATCCTCGTAATTAGGACACGACTAATTAGTAAAATTAAGATGTGTTTAAAAACTGTTTTAACAGGTTTATGTAGTTAATTTTCGCTTAATTAATGAAATGGTTTGTTTAGCATAGACTGTGGCGATATCGGATCTTCATCTAGACCAGAGATATTTCAAATAATGGAAAACACCGTCTAAGTCTTACGCATACATAGTGATATCACTGTAATCAGAAAAGTGCACTGTGTGCATGTGAATAAACTATAACAAAAACGCAAGCAACAAAAACGCAAGCAAAACCGAGGCGAGCGTGAGGACTCTGTCCTTAAGACGAATTGCTCCGGTATACTGTGCCCAACCGGATGGAACAAACGTCTCCCAGGATACAACGGTTTCAGTTCATACGGGCGGCACTACAACGTAAGAACTTCGACGAACCTGTTAAAGGAGTACCGATTTCTCGAGAATGAATGCAATGCAGAATGCTTGTAGAAAAGGATTGCTTTACTGTTTTTCACAGTGTGTTTTCGTATGCATGCATGGTGCAGTATATATAGATAGAGGGTAGTTAAAGGAGGTTGAAGGAGGTTGAATGTAAGAACAAATCTGGACCGTTGGATCAAAACAGTTACGATCTCCACCGTTAGATCGTAATCCTTGTCTGAACAAACGTAGGCCATTGGATCAGTAACCGAAGATAAGATCAAATCTGGAGCGTTGGATCAGCAACCGCGATCAAACTTGATCTGCACCGTTGGATCACGCGATCAACCGCAGACTTGATCTGCACCGTTGGATCACCGAATTATTTTTCTGGAAAAATTTAAAAGAAAATTTATCCAAAAAGATAAGAACCGGGCGGGCGAGCCACGAGCCACGAGCCCGAGCCCGAGCCCGAGCACGAGCCGAGCCGAGCCGGCCGGACGGGCGGGCGGCGGGCGGCGGGCGGCGGCGGCGCGCGCGCGCGCGTGTGTGGTGAACCTTGCCTGAGCTGCGTCCTGACTCCGTCAGAAAACTTCTCATGCCCTTAGGGCACATCTAAAGTGCCTCTCCTACCACTATATTTGGTGGCATTTTCCCTCCAAGTGACCAATGTGGTATTCCACTTAAAGGCCACTTTTTCCAATTTCCTTCCAATTTTTACTCCAACTTTGAGCATTAATTTCTCATTCACCCGGTATCGGAATCGAGTGATTCAAAAGCCTAAATTCATCTACTCGTCACGTAGATAATTTAGAAATTATTAGTTTTCATTTTTGATTAACGAACACTAATCATAATTAAGCTCAAAATATGATGGTTGTCAACTTTTGACAAACCCATTTGCCAAACCTCAATTTCTCCAACAATCCCCCACATGAATGAAAATTAATGCAAATATGAATGCAGACTCTATCGAGAAATCAGACAAAGAAATGTTGCATCAGAAGAGGTAGCTTCTGGCCTTGAACCTTTCTTAGTGATGTATCATCGGATCCACTCAGCTGGTTAGTGACCTGATGTCTTGAACTATCAGCCTTTATTGTGAACCTAGACAATGATACTCACACAACATTTCCTTTAACACCCCTTTGGGTTCTCATGGTTGTGTTCATTATGGCCATGAACAACCCTGGTTTCAGAAAGTGTTTTTAGAGAATTCTTGCCTCTCAGAAATCTCATAGAAGCGGCCCCACTTCACACTTACATAGGTGATTCCTATCAAAAGTATTCTGCCATACCCCACTTGATTTATCAAGATATAGGACATCATTAAAAGCATTAGCTTAACCTAACGGTTCTCTGCAGATAGCACTTTTGTTTAACGGAATGAGTAAGTGCTAACTGAACCCTTATAACTTAGTTTTCCCATTGAACCAAGATTCTGGGATCTCCAGTCAACAAGGTTGGGTTACCGTTACAAAGATTCATGCTTTGTAGGCTTAAGTCCCATTCCGTTTGTCAACTTTGACATTTGATCTCTAGGCAAAGCTTTTGTAAGCGGATCCGCAAGATTCTCCTTTGATTTTATGTAATCAATGGAAATCACGCCATTAGAGATCAACTGCTTAATGGTATTATGTCTCCGACGTATGTGTCGTGACTTGCCATTATAGATGCTGCTTTGAGCTCGTCCTATAGCTGACTGACTGTCACAATGTATGCTGATAGGAGCGATTGGCTTAGGCCAGCATGGAATGTCTTCTAGGAAATTTCGAAGCCATTCAGCTTCTTCCCCAGCTTTATCGAGTGCTATAAACTCAGCTTCCATAGTTGACCGAGCTATGCATGTCTGCTTTGTAGACTTCCATGACATAGCACCACCACCTACAGTGAATAAGTATCCACTGGTGGATTTAGAATCCTTACAATCTGATATCCAGTTTGCGTCGCAATATCCTTCCAATACTGCTGGATATCTTGTGTACTGTAATCCAAGGTTCATAGTGTATTTCAGATATCTCATCACTCTATTTAGAGCTTTCCAATGTTCGTCACTTGGATTACTGGTGAACCTACTCAATTTGTTTACTGAACAAGCCAAGTCAGGTCTTGTACAGTTTGTTATGTACATCAAACTCCCAATGACTTGTGAATACTTTAATTGAGCTACAGGTTCACCTCGGTTCTTCCTCAAGTGTATACTTAAGTCTAGTGGAGTCTTTACAGGTTTTACATCAAGCATATTGAATCGTTTAAGAACAGACTCAATATAGTGACTTTGAGACATGACCAATCCTTCAGCTACCCTAGAAATTTTAATTCCTAGAATCACAATGGCAACCCCCATGTCTTTCATGTCAAAATTTCTCGTTAACATCTTCTTGGTATTCAAGATGATGTCGTGTGTATTACCCATGATTAGCATATCATCTACATAGAGACATACTATCACATAGGCATTTGGTGTGTTTTTTACGTAAACACACTTGTCACATTCATTGATCCTGAAACCGTTTGACATCATGGCTTGATCAAACTTCAAATGCCACTGTTTTGGTGCTTGTTTAAGTCCGTACAAAGACTTAACAAGTCTACAAACTTTCTTTTCTTGTCCTGGAACAGTAAACCCTTCAGGTTGTTCCATATAAATCTCTTCTTCCAGCTCGCCATTCAAGAAGGCAGTCTTTACATCCATTTGATGGATCTCTAGGTCGTAGACTGCAGCAATAGCAACTAGCATTCTTATGGAAGTAATCCTAGTTACTGGTGAATAAGTGTCAAAGAAGTCAAAACCTTCCTTTTGTCGATAGCCCTTAGCTACCAACCGGGCCTTGTACTTATCAATGGATCCATCCTCTTTGAGTTTTTTCTTAAAAATCCACTTGCATCCAAGTGGTTTACTCCCTTGAGGAAGATCTACCAGCTCCCACGTGTGATTTTGAAGAATTGATTCTATCTCACTGTTTACTGCCTCCTTCCAGAAGGGAGCTTCTGGAGTTGACATCGCCTCTGAAAACGTTCTTGGATCGTTTTCTACCAAGTATGTTAGAAAATCTGGTCCATAGGATGTAGGTATTCTAGTTCGTTTGCTTTGACGCAGTTCCTCACTTTCTTGAGGAGTCGTCTCACGCACTCGCTTACTAGTACTTGCTTCTTTGCTGTTTTCGTCTTTCTTTGGAAAGACATTTTCAAAGAACACTGCATTTCTTGATTCCATGACAACATTCTCATGTATGTCAGGAATGTCAGACTTGTGCACCAAGAATCGATATGCACTACTGTTAGTTGCATATCCTATGAATATGCAATCAATTGTTTTAGGCCCAATTCTAACTTGTCTTGGTTTGGGTACTGCAACCTTTGCCAGACACCCCCACACTTTCAAGTATTTGTAACTAGGCTTATGGCCTTTCCAAAGCTCGTATGGGGTCTCATCCATCTTCTTTGGTGGTATTCTATTTAAAATGACGTTGGCGGAGAGAATTGCTTCCCCCCACAAGTTCTGCGGTAAGCCCGAACTTATCAACATAGCATTCATCATCTCTTTCAGAGTACGGTTTTTGCGTTCAGCAATACCATTCGATTGAGGTGAATATGGTGCAGTCGTTTGATGAATAATGCCATGTTCTGAACAGAATTCATTGAACGGTGCATCATATTCGCCACCTCTATCACTACGAATTGACTTAATTCGTTTGCTAAGTTGATTCTCAACTTCATTTTTATAATCTTTAAAAGCATCTAAGGCCTCATCTTTGCTACTTAGCAAATAAACATAACAGTATCGAGTGCAATCGTCAATAAAAGTCACAAAGTACTTTTTACCGCTTCTTGTTTGCACAAACTTTAAATCACAAACATCTGTGTGAATTAAATCTAACACTTCAGTGTTTCTTTTGATTGAAGGAAATGGTAACTTAGCCATTTTTGCTTCAACACAAACTTGGCACTTTTCATTATTGAAACTTAGTTTGGGTAATAAGTCGAGATTAATCATTCTTTGTAATGACTTATAATTAACATGACCCAAACGTAAATGCCATAAACATGAAGACTCAAGCATGTAAGCGGAAGTAGAAGCAGTCTTATTAGCCTCATCGGGCGTAGTCTTCGTAGGTACAATAGTTATAACACTAAGTTTAAACATATTGTCCATCAGGTACCCCTTCCCTAGAAATACACCATTCTTAGTCAGAATACATTTGTTACAATCAAATACTAGCCTAAATCCATGCCTGACTAGTAAAGCACCAGAGACTAAGTTCTTGCGAATGTCGGGAACATGCAGCACATCCTGCAACGTCAATTCTTTCCCGGAGGTCATCTTCAGAATCACTTTGCCCGAACCTTCAATTTTCGAGCTATCTTTGTTTCCCATGTACAGCCTTTCATTGTCTTTCGCAGGAGTATATTCCTTGAACATTCCCCTGTTTGCACAAACGTGTCTAGTGGCGCCAGTGTCCACCCACCACTGGCTCGGATTACCTACAGCATTACATTCCGAAACAACAGCACACAAGTCCAAATCATCCATTGCACTTACAAGGTTGGCTTTGGCTTTCTCTTGCCTTTTCTTGGGCTTCCTGCAGTCAACACTACGATGCCCTTGAATTCCACAATTGTAACATTTTCCAGTGAACTTTTTGGCAACCTTCTTGCCCTTCGCGTTCACTCCGACAGAATTTCCTCTCTTCTTTTTCGATGCCTCTGCAACATGAGCTTTTGCATGGCCAGAACTGGAAGACGGCTTCTTGTCTGCCCTTCGATTGTCTTCCTCTATACGGAGTCGGACAATCAAGTCTTCCAAAGACATTTCCTTTCTTTTGTGCTTGAGATAGCTTCGGAATTCCCTCCATGAAAGAGGAAGCTTCTCAATCACAGCAGCAACAAGAAAAGATTCACTGAGGGTCATACCCTCCTCTTTCATCTCAGCAACAAGCATCTGAAGTTCCTCAATCTGAGAAACAACAGTCCTGGAATCTGTCATCTGAAAATCAAGAAATTTTCCAATAATAAATTTCTTAGTACCGGCATCCTCAGTCCGGTACTTTTTGTCTAACGCCTGCCATAAGGATTTCGCAGTTTTATAAGTAGAATACAATCCATACAATGAATTATCCAAACAACTTAAAATGTGACTTAAACAAACATAATTGCTGTAACTCCACGCTTCAGCAATCAGATTGTTTTGCATGTTCACATTCTGGTCTTCCACCGGCACCACCTCCGGAGGATCCTCAGTCAGCATCTTAGCCAAACCCAACGTGGTCAAGAAGAACAACATCTTCTGTTGCCAGCGTTTGAAGTAACTTCCTCCAAACTTCTCTGGCTTTTCAACCTGTCCCACAGCAGGAACAGGAGCAGTGACTGGAGCAGCGGGTGCAACAGGAACAGCATTGTTCTGTTCCTCAGAAACGCCCAGATGCACACCGTTGAACGAGTTGGAACTTTCGCCTTCCATATTTCAGTTTCTGTTAAACGCAATACAGAAAACAGAACACGACGCCAATTAGTATCGTACAAACAGAAACGAACGAGATTACAGTATATTTCACAGAATTCGTCTTAAGAATGATATCACTGTAATCAGAAAAGTGCACTGTGTGCATGTGAATAAACTATAACAAAAACGCAAGCAACAAAAACGCAAGCAAAACCGAGGCGAGCGTGAGGACTCTGTCCTTAAGACGAATTGCTCCGGTATACTGTGCCCAACCGGATGGAACAAACGTCTCCCAGGATACAACGGTTTCAGTTCATACGGGCGGCACTACAACGTAAGAACTTCGACGAACCTGTTAAAGGAGTACCGATTTCTCGAGAATGAATGCAATGCAGAATGCTTGTAGAAAAGGATTGCTTTACTGTTTTTCACAGTGTGTTTTCGTATGCATGCATGGTGCAGTATATATAGATAGAGGGTAGTTAAAGGAGGTTGAAGGAGGTTGAATGTAAGAACAAATCTGGACCGTTGGATCAAAACAGTTACGATCTCCACCGTTAGATCGTAATCCTTGTCTGAACAAACGTAGGCCATTGGATCAGTAACCGAAGATAAGATCAAATCTGGAGCGTTGGATCAGCAACCGCGATCAAACTTGATCTGCACCGTTGGATCACGCGATCAACCGCAGACTTGATCTGCACCGTTGGATCACCGAATTATTTTTCTGGAAAAATTGAAAAGAAAATTTATCCAAAAAGATAAGAACCGGGCGGGCGAGCCACGAGCCACGAGCCACGAGCCCGAGCCCGAGCCCGAGCCGAGCCGAGCCGGCCGGACGGGCGGGGCGGCGGCGCGCGCGCGCGCGCGTGTGTGGTGAACCTTGCCTGAGCTGCGTCCTGACTCCGTCAGAAAACTTCTCATGCCCTTAGGGCACATCTAAAGTGCCTCTCCTACCACTATATTTGGTGGCATTTTCCCTCCAAGTGACCAATGTGGTATTCCACTTAAAGGCCACTTTTTCCAATTTCCTTCCAATTTTTACTCCAACTTTGAGCATTAATTTCTCATTCACCCGGTATCGGAATCGAGTGATTCAAAAGCCTAAATTCATCTACTCGTCACGTAGATAATTTAGAAATTATTAGTTTTCGTTTTTGATTAACGAACACTAATCATAATTAAGCTCAAAATATGATGGTTGTCAACTTTTGACAAACCCATTTGCCAAACCTCAATTTCTCCAACACATAGTTCGTTGCCAGAATTAAAGTTTCTTAAAATAGCTACAAGTTGAACAACGTTAGATGTTCCGGAGCTATTGCTTCAGGAAAACACTCTGACGCTCAAGCTAGTTATGAGTTTTATCAATGTTTGTATGCTAGAATATTAGAGAGACATGTCTTATTTTTGTAGACTATGTGTGGTGTTATCGCTTCATCGATTGAAATTGGTTCTCTATTGGACGTTTTTGGGTCTTTTATGTGGTTTTGGCAGCAATGCATGTTTAGGAGTTATGAGAAACGATAAGCGTCTTGTCTGGCTAGTGTCATGTTTCTGTTTGGCTGCGTGGTGGTGCCACGTATCGTGTTGCATGGCTACACTTTTCGATGACAGGTGTTTTTTTAGTCGAGCAAAGCTGAGAGGTGAAAGAACCAAGTAACTGGCCGACCCGTTGAAAACAGACAAATAAATACAATTTGTTAATGTCATAAAACCATTGACAAAAAATTTAATTATTAATAAAGATATAGTGTTAATCAAGGTTGATATTATGAGACATAAAAAAATTCAAGCCAATATGTAAATGTTAATAATGATAAATTAAAGTCAATTTGTAAATGTCATTATAGCTCCGAACTGATTTAATATAATTCTTTTAGCAAAGTTCGACATGCATCAATATATTTGATTTTTGTAAGTGACTTATATTTCCTTGATCTATTCTTCTACAACAATTAACATATACTTCATCATTTAAATTTTCTCCTTTTGAAGCTGTTGAGATTGTGCGCTAGCACAAAGCTCCCTCTAGAATTTATGCTAAGTGTATTTCTTTTAATCAAACATAGTATGTTTTAAATTCATTTGAAAATAAAAGATGATTGCCTATATTTTTCTTCTCCACTTGCTTTTCATAAACAAAATCATGGGCCCTACAAGTTTAATATATGAGTAGTTTTGATCGAAATGGTCACATAAAATGACATATGTATTTATTTAAGTTTTCTCGAGATAATGTTGGAAAAAGGTGGGTCAAAAATAGAATCTCGTAAATTTGTTTTTCGAAGGCTAACCACTTTGGTGATTAAACAATAAACATTACGGATGTGAACGTCGCTTGTGATAACATACAAACAACACAAGTTGGCGCAATTTTTATTATAGGTCATCAGAAAACAACCTTAGTATGTTTCTAACACAAAGGTATAGTTGTGTACATCCTACCCTCCTATATCCCGACATAGACAGAAGCTTCTAATTAAAGCAATTGAGTAATGTTGTTGATCTCTGTGTGTTTCTAATACATGGCTATGATTGTGTACATCCTACCCTCCTATACTACTATGTAGGCAGTAGCTTCTACATCAATCGGGTATTGTTGTTGTATTATTTATTGATCACATAAAAAAGATACATGTATATAGATTAAAATATGTGGTTATTAATTGTTTAACTCTGGGGAAATGTGGATTACTCATACATTGCCAAGTCAAAAGGTTAAAGACAAAGTGACGGTCTTTAAAAATGTAGACATTTTGGATGCAGTTACACAAGGCACTTGGCAGCTCTTTTATCCACAATCAGCCATTGATGTGTTTGCTGCCTGTGGCCGTCTTCTATACGTGTAAGTCTTTTGTTTAATTAAGACAACACTTTCCTACTCATTTGTCTATCTCGCTGTTCAATTATTATTGTGTGTTATTGATAACAACATTTGTTGAATGATCATGAATAATTCAAGAACATCCTTGTCAGTCTATTAATTAAGCTATAACTCATATTACCATAGCTCAATAAATAATATAACCTACAATACGTCGATATTCCAATTTGTTTGCAGAGTTAGACCTTCATAATTGGTGACGACACCTGCAAAACTTTTGTATAGTTATATAATAACTGATCTCGTATGTAGTATTACATTAATTTTGAATAGATACTTTGGAAACACTTTTTGAGAAAATATGCAGAATTCCTTCATCTTCTACTGGTATTAAGCACTCCAAATACACAAGTTCAATCTTTTTCTTATAGAGCAAACGGAAAGAATAATTCGTTATATTCTGGGAGGCATTCACTGCGTAGTTGATCTTGTACAATAGTGAAGACAATTTTGCTTTAAAGACGGTAACATTTGTTATGTTTCAGTTATTTTTTTATTTGTTTTTCTTTTCCTTCTGTTTGGTTACCATATATCGGTCTAAATTTCAAACAATCATACACAAAATTGTTGTATAGCTGCCAAACCACCTATAGTTTCCAATATGTTCAAGTTGGAGCGACATGAAGAAATAAGTCCTGCCATGAGATTCATTTGGAAATGTCGTTTTACACCAAAATTTTATGATTCATTTAGTTACACTCTTACAGTAAAATTTTGTGGACGATGATAGAATTGAAATAATTAATTCTTACCAAGGAAAATGCTACAAAGAAATCCACTTTGTCATTCCCTTGGCATTTGTCATTCTCGACTGAGGCAATTGGTTTGAGCAAAATAATCACAGAAAGTGTTATGAAGACAATCGAGTTTGAGTAAAATAATCAGTCAAAAGAAGATGCTCTTAAATTGGCAGGTGGAGGGGTTGTTCCTCCAAACTTGCCATCACATGGAGCTTGGAGACACAATGACTACATGCGCAGGAATGAGTTTTGGACAATTGGTTGTAGAACACTCATCTCAAAAGTGTTCAATTTTCATCAACATTAGACTTGGATGTAAACAAGACCAAAGGAAGTCTAAAAAGAGCATATGAACATGCAATAGAGGCGGTATGAACATAATCCTTGAGAAAGAATTATGAGAAAAATTCAACAGGAATACCAACCTAGTGAAGACAAGCGATCACTTCCGTCATTGTCTTCTTTAAGGTAACCTTTGTTGGTAGTGCAACGAAATGAATGGTGGACATTATGTCCACCAAGTACATTACAACCAATAGATATTTATTTTTTGAAATTCAAGAGATAAAAAATAGTAAACGAATCTTCTTTGAGATTGCACTAGAAACCAAAAGTTTGGGTATTTGAATATGTTCTTAAAGTTAACTTTGTTTATAAGGTTAAAGTTAGTAATGTGTTGTATATCTCCACTATATGCAAGAAATTTGGTTTCTGAGTCGCTACAAAACAAAGCTATTATTGATTGGTTTTGTACAACGTATGTGATGTTTTGATTATTAATAGGGTTGCATCTAATTTATATATGATTGATTCACTTGTCTTGTGCTACATAAGACAGGATCATGAAAGTGCTAATGATATTATGAGAATAAATAATATGAATATTATCACAATTAGAATGACTAAAAGCATGTAATGCATATTTTTATTTAAGATTTGAGGAAAATTTATCCATGTATTTATATGTATTTAAATATATGACATGATTTGGCTTGATGTCTTACTAAAAATTTTATGTTTAAACCATAACTATGAGTTTTATAGTTGGCTTTGTCATTGACTTGAGATTTCATGTTAAAAAGAAATTTGTCTAGATTTTCAAATGTGAAGCATGTTACCTGTGTATATTCGGTAAATGAAAAATCTAAGAATTAGATATTTGATACTTTGTTTTCACCTTCTGTGAATAGAGATTCTTGTTGAAAAGAAATAGCTAAGACAAGTTATTTTTGTGATTCCATGATGATGCATATGTGTACATGTAGACTTCTAGTCTTAGATATTTGATATCTTTGTGAATATATTAAGAGGAATTTTGTAGGAAACTTAGAAATCATTTCAGATAGATTCTTAGGTTTGAATGCTAGCATGTAGATTAACTTTATATAAGTGTCGTGAGTTGGTCTTATTTTCTTAAATTGTTATTTATAGAATATATTTCAAGATGGATAAATCTATTCTATATTAGATAACCCTTGGCCTATTTGGATATGATATTAAAATCAATAGTCGAGTTAATTAACAATTAATGACTTCAAGTCATGAGCATGAACCAAAGTGTAAGAAATGAGGAATACAGAGGATATTATAATATCTTTTGATTGAAAATTTTACGAATGATATACATGTGTAATTTTGATTGAAAATTTTATTAATGATATACATGTGTAATTCAAGAAAGTATGTAAACTTGTATGTGATATATTGCATGCTTATACACTTGTATAAGATAGTAGAATGATTTAAGTCAATAATTTTTGCTATGAAGTATATTGATATCTATTTCATCACAACTTGTATATGATATAATATATGCTTATACATCTCTATAATAAGCCAATAATTTTTGTTATGAAGTTTATTGATGTCTATTTCGTCACGACGATAAATGTAGCGATCCGTTCCGAGCGCTAATGGTCGGAACGACTCATCTGCCGTAATACAAGACGCCAAAATCGATGCAAATACATTAGCAACATGACGCAAATCGATGTAAGCTAAAGTCAAAATAAAACCTCGAAATCATCAAAATAATAAATAAGGTACAATAGTCTAAATAAAGGTGAATAATACAATATCGTAACAAAAATAAACTAACTAAGTATCCACAACATACATAAACTAAAACACAAAGCTCTAGTCCAAATATCAGAAAATGTCCTCGGTCCAACCAGAAACGATCAATATCCTCACTTTGCGTTCTCCTCGACGTACACTAGATCGTACTCCTGATTATCTAAAAACTATAGGAAAATATAATATGAGCGACACTTCGCCCAGCAAGTAACCATAACATATTTACCAGGGGTCATTCACTGAGAAGCAAGTGTAATAAAATAAATAAAAATACAGAAATAACATGCTTTTCAATCGCAAATGATTTTACCATTTTACCTCTAATCATCCAAAATCAGAGATAGCAAATAGACCAAACAAATACACAATATAGTCCAAGCAAATGTTAGTCCAAGCCAAAACGTGATGCAATTTCCCAAAACGATGCAATGCTAAGTTTTCAAAACCAAAACCAAAGTTTTTTTTTTCAAATTTCTAAATTCGGTTTAGTCGGTACAAAGTCCAAAGTCCAAATAATCAAAATCTGGCTAAACCGATCCAAAGTCCAAAATCGAATACAATGGCTATAGCACTTTCATTTGAAGTGATTCATACAGTAAGACTTGCGAATTGATTCTCCCAAAACTGAATATACTATAGACACCCTGTCCCAAACTGGGTCGTTACGTCTATAGCACCAAATATGTGTCTTTGCATCCTGACCCAGACTAGGTAGTTACGCTCATGCCCAAAAATGCATACAGAAGCCCTGTCACAGACAGGGTAGTTACATCTGCATCAATCGATAACCAAAATAGGAATCAACCAGGTTTAACAATATATTTCACATCATAGGGGTGAATTTAGAAATATGAATGCAAATTTTCAAAATTATTTTTCAAAGAAAAAAGTTGGTCAAAGTTACCAGAATGCCTAAATAACCAAATATTCCAAATTAAATATACCAAATAATTCCAAAATACCAACAATACCTCTCAGTCATCGTATACATATATACATATATATATGCCCACTCCTATACATATGCATATACACGTACGTACGTATATGCACCTCCCTCGATCCACTTTTCCCCCAACCCACCTCAACTCACCTTCAACCCCTCAGCCCAGCCCTACTGTCTACTGATCAGACCTGCCTCAAGCCCCATCCCTCAGCCCAGCCCCCTCCTCACTCCTCCCAAACCCTAATTCCTAAAGCACTTCTCACCCCCTTGGCCAAAAACCTCTCACATCTAACACCTCAAACACCTAGAATTCTTCTTGTTGAACACAATGACGTGAAAATCACCTGAATAGGAGGTCACACGCGCTCTGACGCACCGGCAAAGCACGGCTACGCTCCGCCACGCTCCGGTGCATGAGCCCCACGCGCCACGCCTGGTCCGAAACTCCGACAACCAGAATTCTTATTTTCACATTTTCAATCTATCCCCATCCTCGAACTGTGCAAAAACCAATTTTTTTTGAGTTCAATTACACCAATTTGATTCCAAAAACCCTAATTACAATTTACCCAAAATTACACCAAGTCAATCCATAACATTATCCAATTCATACCATTTCATATACCTCACCAGCCCCTGGCCGAGTAATTAATTCCCCCAAACTCACATTTTCAATCGGCCACAGGTGTATCACAAAATTATAAATCTTTTTTTTTGTTCACATATGCATACATGCATACGACACTACCATACATAAATAAGTTTATACTCAGATAATGGTCACTCCACTCATAACATTGCTACCCAGCCAGCGCCCCAAGGCTCTCGGCCGCCATTCACCCATTTTGCCACAATCACTTTTCATAACCTCTACAAATATATAAACGAGACATTTATGTATACTCAACTCATGTATGCAATTCAACAATACTAAGGTTTGATCCAAAAGTTGATAATCAAAATAAGATCATATACTTCACAATATCATAGCAAATATACTTGGATCACTTACACCTAATTCATATATCTTCACATATACAAATGGTACATGTTGTTCCATATACAAACTCAGATTTATTAGAGAACGAAACTGACATTCTGTACAACACAGTGATGAGCCGAGGCCAGCACAGTGATGAGCCGAGGCCAGCACAGGATGAGCAGAGCTCAACGCAGAGATGAAATCAACACAGGGATGAGCCCAACATAGAGATGATCTCAACACATAGATGAACTCAACACAGGGATGAGCGCAACACAGAGATGAGATCAAGACAAGGATAAGCCCAACACAGAGATGAGCTCAACATATAGATGAGCTCAACACAGGGATGAACTCAACACCAGGACCGAGGCGAGTCCAGGACTCTGTCCTTAAGACGAATTGCTCCGTATACTGTGTCCAACCAGAAATTGAAAACGTCTCCCAGGATACAATGGCCAACAGTTCCAACGAGTGGCACTTCTACGTAAGAACTCCACAAACCTGACAAGTGTTCTGACTTCTCGGATGGATGAAATGCAGCAGCAGTGTATGCAGTATGAAGCAATAGTTTATGCAGAATGCTCGTATGCAGCAGGAGAAGAGAAGAAAAAAATTTTCTGTGTCCAGCAAAAGCAGAGCACTGCCTCCATTTATAGAGGGAAATCTTGGAGGTTACAAAAACCCACGACCGCACTGATCGGCCAGTAACCCCCACATTCACCACGCACCCCACGACTGCCTCTGATCGGCCAGTAACCCCCACATTCACCACGCACCCCACGACTGCCTCTGATCGGCCAGTAACCCACGACTTGTAAGAATTAGTCAATTTAAAAGAAAATTGTCCAAAAAGAAAAGAATCAGGCGGGCGAGCCCGAGCCCGAGCTGGGCCAGACGGGCGTCGGCGGCGCCGCGCGCGTGTGTGGCAGCCATCTGCATCTTCCCTCCTGTCAAAAATTCTCTTGCCTTTAGGGCACATCTAAAGTGCCTCTCCTAGCACTATATTTGGTGGCATTTTCCCTTCAATTTGCCAATGTGGTATATTTACAAAAAGGTGATGTATCTTCTTCTCATGAAGCCACATCACCAATTTTCCAATTTGCAACCAATATTTATTCCTACTTTGATCATTAATTTCTCATTCACCCGGTATCGAAATTGAGTGATTCAAAAGCCTAAAATCATCTACTCATTACGTAGATAATTTAGGATTTATTAGTTTTTATTTTTTGATTGACGAAAACTAATATTAATTAAGCTCAAAGTATGTTGCTCACCAACTTTGGACAAACTCATTTACAAATTTTTCTCCAACAGTATAAACATTTATACAATTCATCTATGTAATTCAAAAGTATTAATGCATGATCCAAGTTGGTACCGAAAATATAGACATGTAATTTGTCAAAAATTATAGTAAATACACCTAAGTTACTTACATTGATTCGTATGCTATACAATAAACAAATGGAATTCGGAATGTGCGAAGACGAATTTTCCTTTTTTTTTTTCAAGAAAAGCTTGGCCGCCTGAGGTTGAGGGGAGGGGGGATTTTTTTTTTTTTTTTTGGAGGGGAGGTCTTTTCCTTTTCCGGTTTGTTTGCGGGGGAATTTGAGAAATTTTTTTTGTTGTCCGAAGTATTCCTCCCGTCAAAAATTATAAGACTAATCCTCTGTTCCTGCGGTCAACACACTAAATGGTAGAAGACTGGCAAGTCAGAAGACTAATCCTCCGTTCCTGCGGTCAACACACTAAATGGTAGAAGACTGGCAAGTCAGAAGACTAATCCTCCGTTTCTGCGGTCAACATACTAAATGGTAGGAGACTGGCCAAATGATTGGGTGAAATTTTTTTTGTTGTGGTTTCGGCTGCAGAGGGAAACTGGGAAAACGGCTGGGAGTGGAGAGGAATTTAAGGGTAATTGACAATTGTTTTATAAAAGGATAAGGTAGGATCAAAGCAATTAGTAGGGGATTGAACCCTAATCTGCCGTTAAGTTGATTACTTAATTTAATTTTTTTTAAACATGTGCAAAATTATATGCATTTACTATATCCATATTTTCTTTTTTATATATACATACGGTTGTAACAATCTACCCCTTATAAAAAGTTTCGTTCTCGAAACTTACGTACATTAATAGAAGAGGTATGAATATCTTTCGTGCATCTGCTCCTCCAGCTCCCACGTCGCTTCGCGTTCTGTATGATGAGTCCACTGAACTTTGACGTACGGAATCACCATGTGCCTCAAAACCTGATCTTTTTTGTCGACAGTCTTAACATAGGTCTCCTCGTACGTAGCATCGCTCTAATCTTCAGTGGTCGTGTATCGAACACGTGACTTGAATCCGGAATAAATCTCTTCAACTGCAAGACGTGGAAAACATTATGTACCTGAGCCAATGCCATAGGTAGAGCTAGTCTTGCACAAAAATGTATAGTAAGGCTGCGTATATCAAATCGCAAAGCGATCCGGCTCCTCCCCGGACCCTTTGCAAATACGGAGGCATAGTACATCGAGAACGTCTTTTAATGACGGACGTGTTATTGAAGCATATAATTTTTAAATGATTATATCATATTGGACTTACTCTCTGTGAGTTTTGGCTCTCTTAAAAGTGAAGACGAAATGAAAACAGTAGAATTGTATCCGAAGAAAGAATTAAGAGGTTTGAATGTTAGGTAAGTTCCCCAACAGGCCAACACCAATGATATATTGGGAGACATAAAAACATGGTTTGATGAAATAAATAATTTCTACCTTAAATTTTTGCTTCTGTTTTAGCCGCAGCAATTTTGTCGTTAATAATCTTTTGGACTAGGACAATCTGTAAAGATAAAGGAGGTCGCGTTTTCCTTTTGAGTTTTTCGGTGGTTTTTATTTTTGTTTTAATTAAATAACAGCAAATCACGGATAGCTACAAGATTTCATCAGACCGTCCATTATTTTTTTTTTCTTAAAGATTTTCGAAAGATTCTTTGTAAGAAACATGGACATGATTTGTAGCACATTGGATCCGTAGATGGATTTAAGAGGAATTTAGAATTAGACAAGATCACGCGTCAAGAATGTTACTTAGAAAAGAAATACAACAACATTACTCCATTGTTTTAGAGATTCTCGTCTATATCAGGATATGAAAGAGTCAGATGTACACTACCATACCTCATCATCATCATCCGGACCCAGTATATCCCAACGACAGCAAAAGCTATCGTTAGAGTCTGGGGAGGGTAAGTGGTAGGCAGACAATACCTATGTCACAAGGGATAGAGAGTCTGCTTCCAGTGAGACCTCCGGCTCTATATGTACCAACATAAATGATATGATAATAGAGATATGTCGTGCTAGTGTGTTAGTGGGAAAATTCAAGAAATACAAAGAAATGACTTTCGATATTAAAATACACATCACGTGTATATGTAAATGTAATGTAAAACAACGATATAACATACGCAACCAAGTGGAGAGTCAACCTAAAGCGTAGATAGTGTCTACGCCTATCTATGTCTATAAATATACTCTAAAGTGTCCCTATATATGACCTATACCTTGTTAACCTTAATCTTATGTCTCCATGAACTCCTATCCTGGACCATGTCCTCAGAGAGGTGCAAATCTAGTAGGACGTGCCTTATCTGCTCATCCCAAGTCAGTTTGGGCCTGCCTTTACTCCTGTTTTCCTCTACAATGAGGCTTTCAATTGCTCTGACCGACGCCGTTGTCTGTCTCCGCTTGACATGCCCAAACATCTCATTCTGCCATCCCTTATCTTATCTGCTATACTAGTCACGCCTAACCTTTCTCGAAACACCTCGTTTCTGATCCGGTCTAACCTTGTATGCCCACACATCCATCTTAACATCTTGTACTCTACTATACCTATTTGTTAGAAACATTTGCACAAAAAATACGATTAGCTCGTCATAATGTTATAACATATAGTGATAGCATTTGAATCCTTTATATCATATGAACTGCCTACCACTTACCCTCCCCAGACCCTAACGATAGCTTTTGCTGTCGTTGGGATATACTGGGTACGGATGATGATGATATCATATGAACTGCCGCCAGGACTACCTCTTCATGTGATATACAACAACAACAATCATAGTCATTGTATCTTATCGACATCAAAAGCTATCGCTAGGGTCTGAAAAGGGTAAGAGGCATTCAAACACTACCTCCATCTCAAGGGATAGATAGTTTGCTTCCAGTGAGACCCCCGACTCTATATGTATATGTATAGATAATACAATAATAGGAATAAATACTAGTGAAGGGATTTTATTAAACATAAATAGAAAGCTTTCGATATTAAAATAGTCATAACACTGGATATGCACAAATAGTTGAAATACAAAGACCAAAACAAAAAAGTGCAAAGTCAACCTAAAATGTAGAGACTATCTAATCCTCTAAGTTTGCTCTAAGGTGTCCTATATCATGTCTACCCTTCCTTAACCTCAATCCTCTGCATTCATGAACTTCTATCCTGGACCATGTCCTCAGAGAGGTGCAACTCTAGTAAGCCATGTCTAATCTGCTCATCCCATGTCAGTTTGAGCATGACTTTACTCATCTTCTCTTCTACAGTGAGTCTTTCAATTGTTCTAACAGATGTCATTGTCTGTCTCTTCTTGACATGTCCAAGCCATCTCAGTCTTTCCTCTCTTACCTTATCTGCTACACTAGTCACCCCTAGCATTTCTCTGTATACCTTATTTATTATCATGTCTAGCATTGTAGGTCTCATTTCTAGTTGATATGACATAAATATGTGTATAGTTTGGGCACCATATCCAAGAATTGTCTACTGGAAGCAATGGGTCATTTGGAAAATCTATACATCAAAAGGCAATTAGAAGACTTGCAAATACACAAAACCAGTGCATTTCCTCACACTTTTTATGAAGGTGTATAACAAATTAGTTATCATCATAATAATTCATTTTCGTTTTATAGATAAAAGATAAAGGAAAAATGCAACTACCCAAAAAGGCAAAAGGAAAAAGTATTCTCTCTGTTCCAATATACATGTTTACTTTGAATTTTCAACATATTGTAATTTATACATCTATCTTTTGGCATAGAGTTATTGTTTGTCTGCCGCTCACCACTCTCAGACCCTAACGATAGTTTTTGATGTCGTTGGAATATACTGGGTATGATTGATTGATTGATACTATGTTGAAAAATCAGAATAGACTAACATTTTAGAATTTTCAATATATTATAACTTATACTAATATAAAAAAATCAAAATAAACGTAAATTTTCAAATAAAAGCATTATTCCTTTGTGGGGGAAAAGAAAGAATGTTAATCAATCCTTTTCTTGGATATGACAAGCGAAGAAGACTAGTAGAAGGGTCCCAACGGATTAGCATCTCCTCACCGCAAATCCCTCATCTCACTCGTCACCGTGCGATACGTGGTAGCAGGGGTGAGTGGTGAAGCTAGATGAGGGATGACCATCATCTAGCCTCACCACCCACCCCCTGCTGCCACGTGTCGCACGCTGACGCGTGGAGTGAGAAAAAAGTGGCCTCTGGTACAGTGGTAAGTGGCAAAGGTGATTGGGGCTAGAACCCCGACGTCTCGAGTTCGAGTCCGTGTGGAGACAATCCTTGTTGAAATATTACAAGGGTTGCCTCTGGGCTGGCTGAGTCTCGTGTGTCCTCTCCCTTTGCAGGGCTGCCGGTGGAGCACATCCCTCGATTTACATCCCACCTGACTAAGGGGCCTCTGGTACAGGTGGGGGGAGAACCCACTCCCTCATCAAAGAAAAAAGTGGATGATGTGATGTCATCCCGGTCTCAGCAGCCACCAACAAAGGTCAGAAACGGCTCCTTTCAACTTTCAACGTTTGAATATTTTTTTATTTGGGTTTTTTTTTTTAATTTCAGGGATTGAAATTTAGTTTTATAAGTTGTGCGATGTCGACCAGGGGCTGGCGGGACGGTCAGAATTCTCCCACCCCCTGACCCGCCAGGTGGGGTCACCTTTTAGATGGCTGATATGCCTTTTCTACGGTTTTAGGCCGAGCTTGACCTGTGGCTCAACTCAATTTGGGTTTAAAGTCAACCCACCACATGATCTATCAGTGTTGTATAGGTGGTGTGATTATTTATCATATATGTATGGGCAAATTTTCGAAGGGTTATAAGCTAACGTAAACGAAACATTGGTTCGGGAAATATTGATGTTTGTATGTTAATGTTGTACTCTGCGCGTCTTGGAGCAACGGATAAGGTCGTTATTTTGTGACACTAAGGTCACGGATTCGAGTTGCGAAAACAACCTATTGCACAAAGTGTAGGATAAGACTATGTACATCAGATCGTGAAGTGATCCGGCCTTTCCGTGGACCATACACAAATGCGGAAGTCTAATGCGTCGAAAACTGCCTTTAATCTATACTACTTGTAATAGTAAATTTATGTTGATTTCCTCCCGCAAAATATACAGATTGACAAACCTTGTAAATCTTATGTGTTCTTTATTGTTTTGTAATTTTTTTTGCGTGTTTTCGTTTTGTCAGGCAACAATCGGTATGTCCATTAATGTATATATATATACACACACATACATATATATATATTACCGAAAATTATGTGTGTGTATATACATGGTAATTTAGTACAATATATTTCTTTGTAAAAATGGTACAAATAAGAAGTATCAAGGTGTAAATATAGTCATGCAAGAAGCATATGATGAAGTAAAAACGGATTCAAAACACAACACACGTATAAAGCACAACTCACTTTATTAATATTCGAAAAATAACTCAAAACCGAACAACACTCGCCGCCAGACCAATGGTTCGGCCGACCCCTATTATATAGACTCACTAGTCTAGACAAAACCTTAACCTAAAAGGAAATAGATAAATATCATTAAGAAAATACACTAAAACTTAAACTCCTACTTCTTAGGAGATTCCTAATCTTTATCTATTAAGGAAATTATCCAACAATCTCTCCTTTAATTTCCGAATGTACCCTCGGAAGGTCTTCCACGCCGAGCAAGCTTCGCATCTCCTTGAACTTCGTCCGCGCCAACGGCTTTGTCAAGATATCCACTCTTTGCTCATCGCCACTTACATACTCCATCTCTATCAATCCATTCTCAACACACTCTCGAATGAAGTGATATCTCGTATGTATGTGCTTGCTCCTTCCATGAAACACGGGGTTCTTCGTAAGTGCAATGGCCGACTTATTATCCATGCGTATGACAACCTTTTCTTGCTTCCAATTTGTTATTTCGCACAACAATTCTTGAAGCCACAAAGCTTGGCATGCCACGGCCGTGGCGGCCATAAACTCGGCGTCACAAGATGATAATGCTACGTTCCTTTGCTTTTGAGAACACCATGTAATCGGAGAATTGTTAAAGTAGAAGATATGTCCAGTTGTGCTTTTCCCATCGTCTTGATCAATATCGTGGCTACTATCACTATATCCAACAAGCTTCTTGAAACTTCCTCGTCTAAACACTATTCCAAGTGTAGTGGTTCCTTTCAAGTACCTTAGAATATGTTTAATAGCAGCCTTATGACACTCCTTTGGTTCTTGCATGTAGCGACTTAGTACTCCAACTGAGTAGGCAAGATCCGGTCTCGTGTGCAACAAATAACGAAGGCATCCAACCAACCTTCGGTATTGTGTAGCGTCAACTACATCATCCGCATCGGCCTTGGTGAGTTTTGTGCCGGGATCCATTGGAATGTGCGATGCATTGCAATCAAGTAAACTCGCTTCCTTAAGTATCCTTAATGCATAACCTTCTTGCTTCAACGTAATGCTGTCACTTACTTGGATAACCTTAATGCCGAGATAGTACGTTAGATGGCCTAAATCGGCCATCTCAAATTTCTTTGCCATGTCTTGCTTGAATTCCTTTATAAGAGTTGCGCTTGTCCCAGTTACAAATAGATCATCAACATAAACGGCTATTATAAGAAAAGCTTTGTCCCTTATTTTCTTATAAACCGACCTCTCCTTAGTGCATCGTACAAAATTCAAACCCTTTAAGATCTCATCTAGCTTCGTATTCCAACACCTCGGTGCTTGACGTAAACCATATAAAGATTTTGAAAGCCTATAGACCTTCTCTTCTTCTCCCCTCCTTTCAAAGCCTTTGGTTGCGTCACATATACTTGTTCTTTTAACTCACCATGTAAGAAGGCCGTCTTAACATCCAAGTGATGAATTTCCCAACCATAAGACGCGGCCAAAGCAACAAGTAACCTAATGGTCTCAATACGTGTCATGGGTGCGAAAACTTCATCATGGTCAATGCCAAATTTTTGAACGTACCCCTTTGCAACTAGACGAGCCTTGTACTTGTTTATAGAGCCATCGGCGTGTTTCTTGATCTTGAACACCCATTTCAACCCTATTGGCTTAACACCTTCGGGTTTGTCTACTAGCACCCAAGTCTCATTTTTGTTGATGGAATCTATTTCATTCTTCATAGCAATCATCTATTCCTTCGAATCTTTTGCTTCAACAAAGGTTCTCGGCTCGTTATCAACCATCAGGGACACATCATCATCATCCATATATGAAGCGAGAACATAATCATCAAGGTACTTAGGTTGTTTCTTGGGTCAGCTTGATTTGCGCGACGTCGGAGGTGGGTCAGCTTCTTCCAAATCGGGGCTGCTCTTGCACGTTCGCACCATGCGGATGAGATGCATTCGCATACTGCCTGGCAGCCGATGGCTGGGCGGAGCCTTGCTCATTCGGCCTGTTACTGGACATGGCCGATTCGGATGAGGTCACGGGTGGCGGTATGAGCTCGGGGGCCATGGATATGTGTACCGGTCCGTTTCTTTCATCAAGTGTATTACGCCATACTACTTGAAACATACCTGATGTCTTCGTTATCTCGAGTCCTTGTTCATCCCACTTCCAACCAACACTTTCATCAAAGATCACATCGCGGCCAACATAAATTTTCCTTGTCTTTGGATCATAAAGACGATACCCCTTTGTACCCGGTCCGGTCCCAAGATGGACCAAAGGTCAAGCCCTATCTTCCAACTTCTTCAAATGATGCGCCTCATTCTTGGCATAGGCAAGGCACCTAAAAACCCTAATGTGATGAAGACTTGGTTTTTCTCTTTTGTGCAACTCATGTGGTGTCTTATTTTGTAAAGCTTTCGTAGGAAGACGATTAATCAAATACGTTGATTGTCGAACCGCTTCTCCCCACATGTAATTTGGCACACTCATAGCCTTCAAGATACTTCTTGTCATCTCCATTAATGTCCGATTACGGCGTTCTATGACACCATTTTGTTGGGGCGAATATGGAGTCGTCAAATGTCGTACTATCCCCTTCTCTTCACAAAACGTGTTGAACACGATAGAGGTGAACTCCCCTCCTCTATCGGTACGGAACAGTTTTACATCTTTTGAAGTGACTTTTTCGGCCATTATAACAAATTTTTTGAAGACTTCAAATGCTTTGCACTTTTCTTTCAATAAATAAGACCACATATATCATGAGTAATCATCAATAAGCACAAACACATACCTATTTCCGCCAAGTGAGCTGGGTGTGATAGGGCCAAGCAAGTCTCCATGTACAAGCTCCAGGGGTGCGTCCGCGTGGTACCTAGCGCTGGGAGGGAATGGTAATCGTGACTGCTTGCCAACGAGACACGCCTCACATATCCGATTCTCATGATCAATGAAAGGTAATCCATGTACGATGTCTCTTCTCTTCATGTTCTTTAAGGTTTCGAAACTTACATGTCCTAGGCGTGCGTGCCACTTCCATGCTTCTTCATCAATCTTACTTTGAAGACATGTTGGAATACCCGGTTGTATATTGATCTTGTATAATCGATTTGGGCTCTTTGGTACCCTCATTAAAACGTGGCCCTCCTTGTCAAACAAAGACAAGTTTTCGCCCTTCATCCTTACCTCGCACCTGGCCTCGGTTTCTTGCCCGAGACTAATTATATTGCTCCGCAACTTCGGTATGAAGTAGACTCTACTAAGCAAACGTTGCTCGCCCGATTTTTCTTGAAGAATTATTGACCCTTTGCCTTTGATTTCAACACATGATCCATCACCAAATCTCACCTTACCTTTTACGTTTTCATTCATCTCGGAGAAGTAAGATCTATTCCCCGACATATGATTTCTTGCTCTGTTGTCAAGATACCATACATGATCTTCAAAAGATTGAGAAGTCAATTTACTCGACATCAAGCTCGTTTCATTCAAGCACACTTCTTGAGTTACGTAATCAACACCTTCATGGACAAACACCGCTTCATCTACATCATGCTCATCGGCGATAAATGCCTTGTTCGTCTTTGTTTTTCTCTCGGGACACTTGCTCGCAAAGTGTCCGGGCTTGTCGCAACGAAAACAAATTAACTTCGAGCGATCATTCCTCGTCTCTCTCCCTCGGCCTCGGCCTTTTCCACGTGAGTCGCGGCCTCTGCCCCTCTGATCCGAAAATTCCTTATTTTGTTGATCGGAAGAAGATGAATATAACAAAGTACTGTCTGATCTAGTATTGAAACTTTCTTTGTTAATTCATTCTTCGTACGCTTTCAAGCGACCAACAACATCTTCGAAATCGATCTTGTCCAAATCCAACACTTGTTCTAATGTCGCAACAATGTGTATGTACTTCGATCTCGACAAACCATTAAGGAATTTCCTGACCATCTTGGAGTCATCTAAAGGCTGTCCAAGGGAGGCTGACTTCGAAGAGATCTCAGCCAACCTTCCGGCATAAGTATCGATAGAATCCGTTTCTCCCATCTTGAGTCTATCGAATTCAGCAGCAAGGGTTTGGAGCCGCGCCTCTTTGACCCTCTCAACACCCAAATATCTCGTCTTTATGCCTTCCCAAATTCCTTTCGATGTTTCTTGATGGCCGACTTGCAAGATCAAGTTTTCAGAGATTGCTTGAAACAAGAGGGAAATTGCTATATCATTCTTCTCGGCATCATCCGAACCTGGATCAATCGTATCCCATACTTTGTGAACCCTTAGAACAACCTTCATGCGCATAGCACACACGGCGTAATTGGTTGGAGATAACATCTGACATTGAACGGTTGCGGAACTTACCTCCCTTCCACGCGTTTGACTTGCGGTGCTCACGGGCCTTGCGCTGCTTTCACCGACTTCACTCATTCTGGTTGAGTCCTTCCAAGAATCTGTTTATTACAACCCCCTGTTGTAACCTTTCGGCCGACTACCTTTCGGCCTGGGCTATATTTTTTGTTGTTGTGTTGAAGTAATAACGGATTCAAAGAACACAACACGTATAAAGCACAACTCACTTTATATTATTCAGAAAATAACTCAAAACCGAACTACGTTTTCTTGGCGTCTTGTCAATGACCCTACCCGGCATTGACTCACCAATCACCCTACCCGGGATTGATATTGGGCACTCTTGCTCTTGGCACTCTTGGCGCACCATCTACTATGGCCGGCCCACTTTATTTATAGACTAACTAGTCTAAACAAAACAAAAACCTAAAGGACTAGATAAACATCAATAAGGAAATACACTATATCTTAAGTTCCTACAATTTAGGAACTTTTATAATCCTATTAGAAGAAGGAAATTATACAACAATCTTGTTGAAAAATATGTTTGGATAATTTTCAAAGTCATGATTTTAAGTGTTACATGTCACATATGGTGTTATAAATGAAAAAGATGAATAAGTGAAGAAAAATGATATTGATGTTTAGTTTTTTTTTTGAAATAATTTTCTAAAATGTGATGAATTGGTTGTTTTCATTTGTGTATGATTTATACATGTTCATTATGTGAATATTATGTGTTTTTGGTGATTATTATTGTCCTGTGACTAACATGCCTTGGAAGTTTCTACAACTTACCAAAAAGGGCAAAATTGGTATTTTGAGTTTTGTAGGAACATGATATGATGAAAATATTTCAAGGATGTATTATTATCCTATTTATCATGACAAAGGTGATATCATGAGTATTTATGACCATCCGGGTCATTTCTTGAGTTTTCTTACACCAGGGGTATTTTGGTCATTTTACCCCCAAGGGTATTTTTGGTATTTTCACTCAAGGAATCTCTTGAGTATATTATTATCTTCATTCTGGAGCTGTGTTATTATTATTTTGAAGATAATATGGTGATCTTATATCTTATTCTCTCAACCGATGATATTATTGACTATAGCTGGATATGTGACGATTTGAGATGTCACATTCTATTTTTTCTTGAAGACCCTCTTATATATATTATAAGAGAACATTTATCATCATTATTCAGAGATATTAAAGGTGTCAAAGGTGTGGAAATGATCTCAACATATAAGAAGAAATATTGGGGAATTTCGGTATTACACGTTGACATAATATTGTCAACTGTTATCTATTTATTTCTTCTTCAAAAATCTGAGTTGATACACATATATATATGGTCAAAAACGTGTATTTACAGTTGGAGGTGATACATTATTCATTTTATGAGTTGGAGACAAGTGGACCAACCAAAAAGGAGCTAGTTGGCAAAATTGCCAACTTGGAGTTTACTAAAAATAGCCAACGGCTATATTGTTTTTCTTGGATGTTTTCAGCATATTTTTGAAGTCAAATGAAGACTTCACATGTCCTATTATGATGCTTAAAGTTGGGGATAATTTGGTGGTATTATCCTTCCTTATTTTATTTAAGAAAATCAAATACATCTTTTGGAAAACTAAGTGTAAACCAACGGCTACACTTCAAATTTGAGGCTGAATTTTGAGTTTTGAAATGTTCAAGTCCACATGCCTATTCTCAAGCTAGAAGTTGAGGTATTTTGGTGCATTATCTTCTTCTTATTATCTACATTTTGCAAAGGATAAATGAGACTATCCTAGGTGGAAAAAATCGGCCAACATGACATTGCCAAGGTGGACCAATCATTGTGTTTTATTTTGCCAAGTGTACAAAGCCAACCAATGATGAGAAGACATTTGGAGTTGATGATGAAGATGATGACACATTGGCATTCTTATCTTCAAGGCTCAAATCACACTATAAATAGAGGCAATGGTGAAGAAGATGAAACACACTTGAAGCTCACAAGCATTCTATAGCTTTCATATTCATCTTCTTGTTCTTGTTGTTGTATTTTGTTGTAGCAAAGTTGTTCTTAATATTTTGGTGAGCTACAAGCCTCTTGAGCTTCATTTGTAAGATTGATTAGCCATCTTTATAAGGCTACATCAATAGGTGTTGGAGGTATTGCAACTAAGTGTTGCTTAGAAGGTGATTATCCAAGTCTTGAGTAGGGTTGGTGTATAACCCAAGGATCAAGCTTGGCTCTTGTTTTAAGGTGTTCATATCATAGTGAAATCCAAGGAAAGGTGTTCCTTGGGACTGGAGTAGGTCACATTGACCGAACCAGGATAAATCCTCGGTGTTCTTCTCTTGTTTCTTTATTTCTGTTTTCTGCCCGTTTTTGACTGCAGTTTTCACCCAACTTCACACAATTTGAAAAAATAGCTAAACATTTTCAAAATTCGTGATTTTTGGTGGAGTTATACTTCAGACTGTTAGCTTTCATTTGCAACAAGAATCACTGGATTTGAGCAAGTAAAAGTTAGTCTTTCAGTCTTTGCAAGATAACTGCTCCAATCTGGCTGCAATCTGACCAGTTTTGAGAAAAGTTAAATTCTGTATTTTTCAAGAATTGTTTGAGGTCAGGGCCTTTTGGAAACTTCATCTACACATCCTAAGGAGTGTTTTGATATAAAGATTAACCTTTTTGGTTGAGTATTGAAAGAGAAACACTATTTTCAAAATCAGCAACATTCTGTCCAATTCTGTCCAGATTGACCATCTAAATCTTTTAATTTGTTTGAAGGGTCAAACGATCTTATTTTTGTCTGATTTTTGGACAGAGTCTTGTTAACTCATTGAAGTTTAATTCTGGAAAGTTTCATAATTTTTGGAGTTGTGTACAATTATTTGTGAATTTTTGAAAAACGGGTTCTGAATCTGAGGTGGTCTCAGATTCTGTTTTCAAGGGGATTTTAACAAAGGGTTGTAGTGTAATTTCCGCTAACCACTATTCACCCCCCCTCTAGTGGTGTTCATTGCAGGTGCACGGTCCAACATTTGGTATCAGAGCCAGACCAACACCACTCAAAAGAAGCAAGATTCAACACCGTACGAACAATACAAGGCCAAGAAACAACAATTCATAATATACTGCTTGTCTCAAATCAAAGGTACATACTATGGCTATTGTTTCTCACAAAGGTGAGTTGGAAGGTATGTCCACACAACGCCCTCCTCTTTTTGATGGCAATAATTTTGTTCATTGGAAACTAAGAATGAGGCTATTCTTAATGGCTATAGAAATCGATTTATGGTCTATAGTTGAAGATGGGCCGTTCATTCCAATGAAAGTTGTACAAGTTAGTGGAGTAACTCAAGAGGTTGAAAAATGTAAAAGTGAATGGTCATCAGATGATAAAAAGAAAATGTCCATGAATGCTAAAGCTATGCAATTACTTTTGAATGGACTTACAACTTCTGAAGCAGGATATGTGTCAAATTGCACAAGTGCACACGACATGTGGAAATCACTTGTATTAAAGCATGAAGGTACTAGTGGTGTTAAAGAGTCAAAAATAAACATGCTTATGACTGAATTAGAGACTTTCAAAATGTTGCCAAACGAATCCATAACATCTATGGATTTGAGGATTACTAATATTTTCAATGCCCTTGAAGCTTTAGGGAAGTCATTTTCGAACAATGAAAAGGTTCAAAAGGTGCTACGAAGTCTCCCTGCTGAATGGGATCCAAAGGTGACTGCAATCGAGGAGACAAAGTCAATCACCAAGATGGATGAATTGATCGGGTCTCTTAAAGTCTATGAGGTAAAACTGAACCAACGAAAGTCTGAATCGTCTAAGTCATCCGGTAAGTCAATAGCCTTCAAAACAACCGAAACATATGCTAATAACGATGATAGTAATAGTGATACTGAATTAGACGATGACTTGATATTGATTGCTAGAAAACTTAGAAAGTTTTTCAAACGCCCAAATAGGAATAGACAACATAATTCCTCTTCTTCTTCTTTTTCTCAATCTAAGAAAAATAACACAAACAAATGGTATAATAAAGAATTAAAGTGTTATGAATGCGGTCAAAAAGGACATATTTCATACGATTGTCCAACAAAGAAAAATAATAATAACAACAACAATAATAAACAAGCCAAGGACAAGGAAGCTCAAACGTCAAAGACAAAGGAGTCTAAGGCAAGAAAAGGAAAACGAGCAATGAAGGTGAGCACATGGAGCGACTCATCCGACTCAGAATCCGAAACTGAGGAAGCTCAAGTGTGCTTCGTATCCAACGAGGTATGTTCTTCTTCTGATACTGACATGACATTTGATGAAATGTATGAAGAATTCCTGCGAATGCATGCTCACTGTAAGAGGCTCTCTAAAGAAAAGAAGAAACTAGTTGAAGAAAATGACAAGTTGAAGACGTCCAACTTGGAATTTTCCGATCAACTAGAATCTCTTAAACAAGAGTCTACTAATACTCTTGATTCTTTAGAGAACAAAATTGAATCATATAGGAAAGATGAACAAAAGTTACAAATGGAAAATAAAATGTTGAAATCCAAGTTAGAAAGTTGTGAAAATGAAATAGTGCAACTTAAGTCTTCTAAATTTACCTTAGAAAAAATGATAGAACAATTTAAATCGGGTGCAAATATGTTAGATACACTTATCTCATCACAAAAGTATGGCAATGATAAAACCGGTCTAGGCTATAAAGAAGAAAACGAAAAAGTAAATGAAAAGACTAAGTTTGTTTCATCTAGTACAAAGTTGCCATATAATACAAAATCAACTTTGCCTGCTACATCTTCTTCTACACCTTCTTCTACTCATATCAAGGCAAAAATACAACACAAACCCACCAATATGCACACGCATAAACATACATCTAGACAACCTAGAAATCATGCCTACATGTATACAAATGCAACTAGACCAAATAAAATGCATCCAACTTTTTATGAACCTAAGCATAAGCAACGCTCATACAAGTCTTATAGAAATACACATGAATATACATATAGAGCACCATATAAGAAACAAAATCGCATGCCTTATACACATTATAAGATTCGGTCATCCTATAATGATTATCAACCATGGCGCAACATGTATAACAATGCATCCTCACTTATGTGGAATAATCATCTATATGCTTATCCTTCTTACTTTAACCATGCTAAAAATGTGCCTAGAAAGTATATTCAAGTTTGGATACCTAAGGGTTATCTAAACAAGAATAATGCCCCTAATGTTCAAGGACCCAAATAAAGGGTACCTAAAACTTTGTCTCCATTGTAGGAAAAATGCAAGGAATGCAAGAAAGAGGCAAAGTCAAAGAATCTAAAAACCAAATGGTTTTTAGATAGTGGATGTTCGAGGCATATGACGGGCAACCCCAATCTATTCACCGAACTTGAACATATTGATGGTGGAAAGGTAACATTCGGTGACAACAACAAAGGAAAAGTTGTTGGAAAAGGAACAATCGGGGACCCAAACACATTTCAAATACGAAATGTGTTGCTAGTAAGCAATCTCTCTTATAATTTACTTAGTATTTCTCAACTTATAGATTGTGGTTATAATGTCTCCTTTCTTCCCAATTTTTGTGATATAATAAATGAAAAAGGAGAAACGGTTTTAAAAGGAAATAGAGATGGAAATATTTATACCCTTACCTTAGATAACATGTTAAATGCTAAGGTTAAGTGTCTAATATCACATGACTTAGATGTGAATTTATGGCATAGAAGATTAGGCCATATAGGAATTTCAACCATTAGGAAATTATCTAAAAAGAATTTAATTAGAGGTATGCCTAAGTTAGACTTAGATAATTTTCAAATGTGTGAAACATGTATTAAGGGAAAACACATTAAAGAAACCTTAAAACCGAAACATGAAGTGAGTACTAGTCATGTACTAGAATTGCTTCACTTAGACTTATTTGGTCCAAGTAGGACAAGAAGTCTAGGTGGACACTACTATGTGTGTGTCATAGTAGACGATTACTCACGCTACACATGGACATTGTTCTTAACACACAAAGACGATGCTCCATTAGCAATCGAAACCCTTATCAAGCAACTTGAAAACATTTACGAAGAAAATGTCAAAAGAATTAGAAGTGATAGAGGTGGAGAATTTAAAAATAAAGACATAATCAAATTTTGTGAACTTTATGGAATAAAACATGAATTCTCACCACCTAGAACACCACAACTCAATGGAGTTGTTGAACGTAAAAATAGAACGATTCAAGAAGTTGCAAGGACAATGCTGTGTGAAAATAAATTACCTAAGTATTTATGGGCTGAAGCGGTTAACTGTGCATGTTATATTATAAATAGGCTCACTATTAGAAAGAAATTAAATAAAACGCCTTATGAATTACTAAACAATAGACAACCTAAAATAGATTATCTTAAAGTATTTGGATGTAAATGTTTTGTGCTAAACACTAAGGATAATCTAGATAAATTTGAACAAAAGTCTATTGAATGCATATTTGTTGGATATTCAACTAACTCAAGAGCATATAGGTGTTATAATCCTGCATCTAGAAAAATAATTGAATCCATACATGTGAAATTCAATGAAAATGCATGCTTTGAAGTTAGTGATAAACATCAACATAAACAAGAAACAAATGTTAAAAATATGTTTGATAATGATGTATTACTTGAGCCTGTACTTGATTATCTAGAACCAACTCCCCCTGAACAAGACATGCATGAACCCTTAGATGAAATAAATCAAGAAAATTTGCAATTGGAAGATGATACAACTAATGATCCAATTACATATGATAACATTCACACTAATGAAACTTTTGAACAAGATGAGGGTGAACCTAGTCAATCTAGGAATTGGTGGCACCCTAGAGAATTAATCATTGGGGATCCAAGTGTTGGGGTTAGAACACGTAGAAACATAAGTCAACTTGAAGGACATAGCTTAGTCTCACACA
Organism: Eustoma russellianum; assembly: GCA_036186865.1. NCBI lineage: Eukaryota > Viridiplantae > Streptophyta > Magnoliopsida > Gentianales > Gentianaceae > Eustoma > Eustoma russellianum. The sequence goes on from AP025051.1 coordinate 34,923,060, forward strand.
TAAAACCTAAGAATGTTAAGGAAGCCTTAGGTGACATATCATGGATAGATGCTATGCATGAGGAATTAAATCAATTCACAAGGAACAACGTATGGGACTTAGTACCTAAACCTGAAGACAAGTCTATCATAGGAACTAAATGGGTCTTTAGGAATAAAATGGATGAACAAGGAAATATTACAAGAAATAAGGCTAGACTAGTCGCACAAGGTTATAATCAACAAGAAGGAATAGATTATGAGGAAACCTTTGCACCCGTTGCACGACTAGAAGCAATTAGATTGTTACTTGCGATTGCAAGTCTAAGTAACATTAAACTCTTCCAAATGGATGTCAAGAGTGCATTCTTAAATGGATACATCCAAGAAGAAGTGTTTGTCAAACAACCCCCTGGATTTGAAGATCCAAAGAATCCTAACCATGTTTACAAGCTTAAGAAAGCTTTATATGGTTTGAAACAAGCTCCAAGAGCTTGGTATGATAGATTTGCAAACTTTCTTATTGCGAATAATTATGAAAGGGGAACCATAGACAGCACATTATTCCTAAGAAGAAAAGGTAATGATTTGTTAATAGTTCAAATATACGTAGACGATATTATCTTTGGTTCAACTAACCCTACCTTAGTAAAAGACTTCGAAGAATGTATGAAGTCAGAGTTTGAAATGTCAATGGTAGGAGAGTTGAATTATTTCTTAGGACTCCAAATCAAACAAACCCCTCAAGGAATTCACATTAGCCAACTTAAGTATGTCAATGATATGATTAAGAAGTTTGGCTTTGAAGATTTGAAACCTACAACTACCCCCATGAGTGTTAGTACCAAACTCGATAAGGATGAAAATGGTAAACCTTTTGATGACACACTCTATAGGTCTATGATTGGCTCATTGTTATACTTAACTGCATCAAGACCTGATATCATGTTTAGTGTGTGTATGTGTGCTAGGTTTCAATCTTGTCCTAAGGTATCACATTACAATGCAGTGAAAAAGATATTTAGATATCTTAAGCATACACCTCACTTAGGACTATGGTATGATAGAAATGCTAAGTTGGAATTACACGCATATAGTGATGCTGATTATGGTGGTTGCAAGTTAGATAGAAAATCCACTAGCGGCACATGTCAATTCATAGGAACCAATTTGATCTCTTGGTTTTCTAAAAAGCAAGCTAGTGTAGCTCTTTCTACCACTGAAGCCGAGTATATTGCTTTGAGTTTATGTACTACCCAAATACTTTGGCTTAAACAGCAACTTAGTGATTTTGGCATTAAAATGAAAAAGATTCCAATTTTCTGCGATAGCACAAGTGCAATCAATCTTTCCTGGAATCCGGTGCTTCATTCTAAGGCCAAACACATTGAGGTGCGATACCACTTTCTTCGCGATCATGTTCAAACTGAGGACATAGTGATAAACCATACAAGAACTGATCACCAAATCGCCGATATCTTTACCAAACCCCTTAATCAAGCCACGTTTGAAAACTTACGAGCCAAGTTAGGTATGATGACTTACGATACCATTGTATAGTTCTATCTTTTGCATGATTTGCAAAATAAAGGGGGAGATAGCATAAGTACATGATTTTAGATTTTAGTTGCTAAGTCATCATTTGGTATGAAATGATAAGTTTCAAATATAAGTTAAGAGTTAAGTATAGGTTAAGGGGGAGAGTATGAGTTGAGGGGGAGCAACATACTATTTAAAAGTTGAAAACATTTGGTTAAACTTTTTAAATTTTTGGTTATAAGTTGTGACATTAAAATCATGTTAGGTTATTTTGAAAATCATCCAAAAGGGGGAGAATGTTGAAAAATATGTTTGGATAATTTTCAAAGTCATGATTTTAAGTGTTACATGTCACATATGGTGTTATAAATGAAAAAGATGAATAAGTGAAGAAAAATGATATTGATGTTTAGTTTTTTTTTGAAATAATTTTCTAAAATGTGATGAATTGGTTGTTTTCATTTGTGTATGGTTTATACATGTTCATTATGTGAATATTATGTGTTTTTGGTGATTATTATTGTCCTGTGACTAACATGCCTTGGAAGTTTCTACAACTTACCAAAAAGGGCAAAATTGGTATTTTGAGTTTTGTAGGAACATGATATGATGAAAATATTTCAAGGATGTATTATTATCCTATTTATCATGACAAAGGTGATATCATGAGTATTTATGACCATCCGGGTCATTTCTTGAGTTTTCTTACACCAGGGGTATTTTGGTCATTTTACCCCCAAGGGTATTTTTGGTATTTTCACTCAAGGAATCTCTTGAGTATATTATTATCTTCATTCTGGAGCTGTGTTATTATTATTTTGAAGATAATATGGTGATCTTATATCTTATTCTCTCAACCGATGATATTATTGACTATAGCTGGATATGTGACGATTTGAGATGTCACATTCTATTTTTTCTTGAAGACCCTCTTATATATATTATAAGAGAACATTTATCATCATTATTCAGAGATATTAAAGGTGTCAAAGGTGTGGAAATGATCTCAACATATAAGAAGAAATATTGGGGAATTTCGGTATTACACGTTGACATAATATTGTCAACTGTTATCTATTTATTTCTTCTTCAAAAATATGAGTTGATACACATATATATATGGTCAAAAACGTGTATTTACAGTTGGAGGTGATACATTATTCATTTTATGAGTTGGAGACAAGTGGACCAACCAAAAAGGAGCTAGTTGGCAAAATTGCCAACTTGGAGTTTACTAAAAATAGCCAACGGCTATATTGTTTTTCTTGGATGTTTTCAGCATATTTTTGAAGTCAAATGAAGACTTCACATGTCCTATTATGATGCTTAAAGTTGGGGATAATTTGGTGGTATTATCCTTCCTTATTTTATTTAAGAAAATCAAATACATCTTTTGGAAAACTAAGTGTAAACCAACGGCTACACTTCAAATTTGAGGCTGAATTTTGAGTTTTGAAATGTTCAAGTCCACATGCCTATTCTCAAGCTAGAAGTTGAGGTATTTTGGTGCATTATCTTCTTCTTATTATCTACATTTTGCAAAGGATAAATGAGACTATCCTAGGTGGAAAAAATCGGCCAACATGACATTGCCAAGGTGGACCAATCATTGTGTTTTATTTTGCCAAGTGTACAAAGCCAACCAATGATGAGAAGACATTTGGAGTTGATGATGAAGATGATGACACATTGGCATTCTTATCTTCAAGGCTCAAATCACACTATAAATAGAGGCAATGGTGAAGAAGATGAAACACACTTGAAGCTCACAAGCATTCTATAGCTTTCATATTCATCTTCTTGTTCTTGTTGTTGTATTTTGTTGTAGCAAAGTTGTTCTTAATATTTTGGTGAGCTACAAGCCTCTTGAGCTTCATTTGTAAGATTGATTAGCCATCTTTATAAGGCTACATCAATAGGTGTTGGAGGTATTGCAACTAAGTGTTGCTTAGAAGGTGATTATCCAAGTCTTGAGTAGGGTTGGTGTATAACCCAAGGATCAAGCTTGGCTCTTGTTTTAAGGTGTTCATATCATAGTGAAATCCAAGGAAAGGTGTTCCTTGGGACTGGAGTAGGTCACATTGACCGAACCAGGATAAATCCTCGGTGTTCTTCTCTTGTTTCTTTATTTCTGTTTTCTGCCCGTTTTTGACTGCAGTTTTCACCCAACTTCACACAATTTGAAAAAATAGCTAAACATTTTCAAAATTCGTGATTTTTGGTGGAGTTATACTTCAGACTGTTAGCTTTCATTTGCAACAAGAATCACTGGATTTGAGCAAGTAAAAGTTAGTCTTTCAGTCTTTGCAAGATAACTGCTCCAATCTGGCTGCAATCTGACCAGTTTTGAGAAAAGTTAAATTCTGTATTTTTCAAGAATTGTTTGAGGTCAGGGCCTTTTGGAAACTTCATCTACACATCCTAAGGAGTGTTTTGATATAAAGATCAACCTTTTTGGTTGAGTATTGAAAGAGAAACACTATTTTCAAAATCAGCAACATTCTGTCCAATTCTGTCCAGATTGACCATCTAAATCTTTTAATTTGTTTGAAGGGTCAAACGATCTTATTTTTGTCTGATTTTTGGACAGAGTCTTGTTAACTCATTGAAGTTTAATTCTGGAAAGTTTCATAATTTTTGGAGTTGTGTACAATTATTTGTGAATTTTTGAAAAACGGGTTCTGAATCTGAGGTGGTCTCAGATTCTGTTTTCAAGGGGATTTTAACAAAGGGTTGTAGTGTAATTTCCGCTAACCACTATTCACCCCCCCTCTAGTGGTGTTCATTGCAGGTGCACGGTCCAACAAATCTCCCCCTTAATTTCTGAATGTAAAGGACAGGAACCTTCCTACGTCTCTGTGCCACCACCGTCGTGGCCATCGCCATCATGTGATTGATGGCCTCGCCTAGTTTCTTCAAATGAAGGATATGTACACCTTTAATTTGAAACCGAGTCAAATGTACATCAACATGCGATTGTCGTTCTCAAAAATTCCTTAATATTTCGGTCGAATCACCTTTCGGCCTACACGATTTTTAATTTTTTTAATCACAAACAACGGTGTTGTGTTGAAGATTCCTTCGATATCACAAATCTTCAACGGAGATGAGATGAATCCGGCCCTTGCTGATATGAAGAATACGGTAGCCTCCTCACTGGATCAACCCAAACACGGCAAACCCACCACGGTAGCTCCTCCTTCTTCACACAACCTCGGCTCTGATACCAATTGAAGTAAACAACGGATTCAAAACACAACAAACGTATAAAGCACAACTTACTTTATTAATATTCGGAAAATAACTCAAAACCGAACAACACTCGCCGCCACACCAATGGTTCGGCCGACCCCTATCATATAGACTCACTAGTCTAAACAAAACCTTAACCTAAAAGGAAATAGATAAATATCATTAAGGAAATATACTAAAACTTAAACTCCTACTTTTTAAGGAAATTATCCAACATATTAAACCTTTCTTGGAAATCTGATATTAATCTTACTTTAAAAAAAATATTCTTTTTATTAAAGTCCATGAGGCACATCTACAGCTCATTTCCTTATTGGCTTTATCATACTCAAAGTTGATACCGTGTCTATCTTTTTTTATTTTAAGAAAAAGGGAAAAAGTTGATACGGTGTGGAGGACTATAGAAAAGTCGATGTTTTCATATTTTTGGTATGAAAAAGAAGTTATAATCCATTTCCACCACATAATTTCCGTCTAAACACTAAGAACTTCTCACATATATTTATCATAATGTTAGAAGAAAACGAAAAAAATATATAAATGTATATTTTACATCGATTCATTTTTTTAACTGACATCCGATATAAATATTTCATAATATCATTATCAAACTAAGGAGGAATCGCTGTTTATAATAATAATAATAATAATAATAATAATAATAATAATAATAATAATAATAATAATAATAATAATGTTCTATTGATAACGTACGAATAATCCAATTTTTTTCACGACATCACGACAGCGACATCGTGAGAGTAGAACCAAGTCAGAAGAATGTACCCTACAATTATAAAAATGAAATCATATAACAAGACATGACGTAGGATTAAGACGTGGAGACCCATAATTGCTGATGGCCCTATAAAATTAATTAGTGTCTAAAAAGGGATGTGAACGGAATGGTGTGTACGTGTGTGTGTTATGGAACAATATAAAGACATGGCGTGTTGTCTATATCATATTGACTCAACACTTTTGCCACTCAAATTGAGAATTAATTTCCTTTTGCTAATTTACTATGATGCACTTGATTGACGCAATTTTCATTATAGATTATCAGAAAACAACCTCTATATGTTTCTAACACATAAGTATGATTGTATACATCCGACCCTTCATATTTCGTCATAGATGGGAGCTTCTAAGATAATATAGTAACGTTGTTGTACTATAATTGGGTGGCGGCATGAACATGCTGTGTCTGTAGTCATTTTAACGAAAAGAAATAAAACAAATGCGAAAGATAAATAAATAGACGAATGAGTTTAAAACACTAATAATCAAAATGAGGTGGTGAAATATAGTTTTTTGTATGCTCCGGTACGTAATGAGATTAAAAAAAAAATACACAGTTTAACGAACAATACCATTACCATATTGTCTTTGAGGCTCCTATATATGACAGGATATAGGAGGTCGGATGTACGCAACTATACTTATACGTTAAAAACACACGTAGTTTGTTTTCCGACAGTCCATAATGAAAATTATGACAAGCTGTGTCGATCAACTGCTACTTCATAATATAATAAGCGCAAACAATTTAGTGAGTCATTTTGCTTTATTCCATCATATTCCAAAGTCAAAGAAAAATGTGTCGTTCACTTTATTGGAAATGGAAACAAAGACAGTTTGACGAAAAGAAGATAAAACAAATGTGAAAGATAAATAAATAGACGAATGAGTTGAAAACAGTAATAATCAAAATATAGTGTTTTGTATGCTCCAGTACGTAATGAGATTTTAAAAAAAAAAATAATATAAATAAGAGAACATAGTAGAGGGCTGTGTTTAAAATAAAGAAATCATTTATCATTTATTTATCTGTTATCAGATAATAATATTATCAAGATGTCTATTAGTATTTATAACCAAAAAAAAAGTTCTCCTAATTAGCCCTCCAATAAACAGACACTCATGTGAGAGAAGTCATCGGCGCCGGCGGTTGCTAATGTTGTTCCCTGGTCCCGGTACAACATTTGATGCGTGCACAAACTCAAACTATGTCCTGTCTCCCAACAGCATATGTTAGTTGGTATTCGGGTTAGAATTTGCTTCAAAAGTCAAAAATTCGATTCCAGAGACATACACAGTATAAATGTTACATTGCTACTAGATCGAATGCCTGGTTTGCAGGGTGACATCTTGTGTGGTTCTGGGCTCTGCTTTTTGAAACTGAGACTGTGAGGACCCTTATGTCCAGAGAATGACCTTTTTCTCCAAGTTATGATGTGTCTTCGAGCACATTCATGTAGTAATGAGCATCATCATCATCATGCCCAGTATATCCCAATGACAGCATAAAGTTATCGTCTCATCGCTCCCTCTCTCACCTCACTATCCACCGACCGACACATGGCAGCAGGGATGGTAAAGGAGGGAGCGGTGAAGAGATCCTAAGCTTTGCATAATTTACAATATATCATCTATCCATAACAATTGTATATGTAAGAACTTGTCGGTCACATTTTGGGTTAAATTATGAGAATTTTCGTCTTACCAAAATCTTGCTTGGTATTTTCTTTCTTTTGGGGTGGGGGGGGGGGGGGTGGGGGTGCGAGTGAAGGAGAGGGGGGCGGGTTCCAGTTATTCTTTTTCATGCAACCCCTCTCTTATCTGGGAAAAGTTCCATGCTAAAAATGGTGTAGATCTGTATTGTTCGAGACACGAAATAAATAAAAATAAAAAATCAAATCGATCCACAATCAGCAAGATCTTCATATTTCAAAAGAAAATTGACTAGTTATCCAACAGAGAAAAGGAAAAAAGAAGCCGGGGGGGGGGGGGGGGGGGGGCATGAGGAACAAAAAGAACATTCTATTTGCTACCGACACCCTGGTTTCCATTCCTTCGTAGCCCTAAAGGCACGCCCAAGTTTTTTAAACACTTGATGATTTTGCTTTCGTCTATTAGAAATTGTGTCATATTGTTTTGGTATATAATTCATTAGAATATACTCATAAAGTCATAATGCATAGTCTGATTAATCAAATACAATCTAACTTTTGTCAGATCAAGACAAATTATGTCGAAAGCACTCTATCATTTCTGGCAATTGTTGTATGTGATAAAGTCATCACATGGAAACCTTGTGATATAAATATATATGAAACAGGAGAGGGAATGAGATTACTATCATATTTTGTTGGTATTTCAACACAAAGTTATCGATATTCAAAATAATATAATCAACTAGAAATATATGATCAGACGTGTCAAATACATATCATCAATTTATATCAGTGGACGACAATGTTGAAATCCAAATCAACCGTTTGAATGCCTAGACAACTGCACCAAACACCTTCACATCAACAGTGCTCAATTCTAGATGTGCCTCTACCAAACTATGGTTCCTTCGTTTGATGCCTCAAGATCACCAGACACCATTGTCATTGTTGCACTTTCCGCTCCACATTTTTTGCAATTGATATCCACATTCAAGCTTCCCTTTACAGATTTTTGAACATCTTGAGTTCTGAATTTCACATTCTGACTAATGTGTTCTAAAATCATTCTTCTAACTATGTTTGAATCGACATTCATATAATCTATTGTGATGTTTGTATTCATGCAGCTCTGTCACTCATAAAATTTGTCGATCTCCAAATAATCATACATTGGTCTCAGCCTTGCTCGAGTACGCCATTGACAATCCTGCATCTTTTAGTTTACACACCTAACATATCAATATTCTGGCAAACTAGCCACCACTTTATAGAACCAGTTTTGCTTCATGGACCATAATTGCAAAGCATGTCTCACTCCATCTTTGGTTTTGAACAACATATTCAACTCTGGTCTTGTATATACTTCTTCCATACACGTTCTCTAAGCCCTTTCCAACCATGAATTACAGTGTGTTCTGGCTGACAACAATCTTCAAGAAATAGAACAACATGCAAATGAGGTACTCCTGGCTCATACTCCTCTGGTTTGTCTTCCCGCTCTACAAGGACCTCTAAACACTCTTCTTCATCGTCATTGCCCTCCTCGTCATCCTCGTTATAGTCGTCGTCAGCATCATTATTGTCATTTTCTCCATCCTCTGTATCTGGTAGAATTTTTACAAGCGCCTCAAACGAGCTGCACCCTCCTGCATTACTCCCAAATGTTCCAACAATATCAACGTAATAGGTTTGTGAACGTTTGTAACCAATATTGCCCATGTTTATTGTGGACACATCATGAACGCTCATGTAAATCTCCACAAACGGAATAGTTGGACAACATATTGTGATGTCCAAATCTGGCTCGAGATCTTCATTATCCACGATACAAGAAGCACTAAAAATGTATCTAGCCACATATACGAAGCAAGAGAAACGGTACACCAGATAAATTGATTCCACATCTACATCAAATAGCTTTGTTTTAACTCGCTGGACAAGCTCTGAATATGATATGTTATGCAGGACCCTCATCATTATGTTTGGATTAGTATCATATCCACCCCCATTGCATAATTTCACCATTTTGCTTCCACAATGTAAAGACATTTGAAGATTTGGAGATGCCATTTTATCTTAAAAGAATGGGTACACAAATATTTTGTTGCTGAGAAAATGATATGTTTTTTTGTGAAAGAAATTGAGATATTTTTATAGGAAAAAGTATGGACATAACACGGTTTTGATAGAACCGTGATGTACACCGAGGTTATGATAAAAACGTTTTATGCCATTTTAACCATAGACAGAACACGGTTTTGACAGAATCGTGAGGCACAACACGGCTATTTCAGAACTGTGATTCACAACATTGTATTGTCAGAACCATGATGGTTCACACACTATAGTTTTGCCAAAACAGTGTGACACATATAGATTTACTTCTAAAACTACGATAAAAATAGATTTTCTCCTTAAAACTACAAAATTTTTGATTTTCTCATTCTCTTCAAATTCAATCTGATTTTAAAAGAATAACCGGCTTGTTTGTTGTAACTAGTCCGGTTAACCAAACCCTTAGCCGCGTCCAGATTTCCGACCAAAACAATCAATCGTTAGAAGGGAAGGTAACATGTAAGTTCCAGTGACATGGGACCCTCCCAAAGGTTAGAAAGACGAGCTGTATTCACATTGATTTTTATTGTGTTATCTAGGAGGAATTCTTTAAATCTCACCCAGACACCAAAAAATAGTGTCACGTTTACTAAAAATTAAAATAAGTATTATGTTAAATATTTTATATTATTAATATTAATAATTAAAGGGTTGTTGGTCTATTTTTCAGTATGCACCTTATGTGGGTTCCTGACAATACCTTATCAAGTTAGGAGTCGGTTGAACTCTTAATTTACATTTTTTTACGCAGAGACTAGAACGAGAAAGACTTATGAAACAGGGATTTGACATTTGACTCGAAGAAAATTGCATTTGGTGAATTGGTTGCATCTGATGAATTACTTATTGGCTTAACTATCCCCTACTTGGTTAACATCTAACATTGATCATTACACTAATTCAAACAACTAGTTTGTTCTTTTACTTTTGGCTTTCCCTTTGTCTTTTCCTCTTCATTCAAACCATATAAATATCAAACCATCCTCTCCTCACTCTCCATCCCCACTTATGCTTCCTCCAAAATCATAACAACCTTTCTCCTTTCTCTCTGCAAAAACTCTCAAATTCAAACATGACTTCTTCCACTTTGCTATTCTCTCTTTTCCTCTTCTTCAACTTATTCCGCTTTTCTGCTCAAGCAAAACATAGCTCTAAAATCCCTTTATCTGTATCTCTTCCTTTAACTTCTTCTCTGGTTTCTTCATCTAAGAATTCTAAGACCAGAGATGAGAAAGTTGGGGTGCAATCCTACGACTATAAATCGTCGTTCAAGTATTCAATGGCTCTGATTGTTTCTCTACCAATCGGGACCCCACCCCAGTCTCAGCAGATGGTTATAGATACTGGGTCCCAGCTTTCTTGGATTCAATGTCACCGGAAAACGCCAGCTCCGAGAAAGCCGCCGCTGCCTCCCGCGGCGGCGTTTGATCCTTCTCTTTCATCTACTTTCTCTGTTCTTCCATGTACTCATCCATTGTGTAAGCCACGAATTCCCGATTTTAGCCTTCCTACATCTTGTGACCAGAACCGTATGTGCCACTATTCTTATTTCTATGCAGACGGTACTTTGGCTGAGGGTAATTTGGTCAGAGAGAAATTTACATTCTCTAGTTCCGAAAGTACCCCTCCTTTGATTCTTGGGTGTGCAACTGACTCGAGTGAAGACAAGGGTATTTTGGGAATGAACTTTGGCCGGCTGTCTTTTGCCACTCAAGCTAATCTACAGAAATTTTCTTATTGTGTTCCCTTTCGTCAAGGGCAAATTACCCAAATGCCCACGGGAGGATTTTACCTTGGCCAAAATCCGAATTCCAAAAATTTCCAATTTATTGATATGTTGACTTTTCCTCAAAGTCAACGCTCCCCAAATTTTGATCCTCTTGCATACACCGTTGGATTAGTAGGGATTACAATAGGAGGGAAGAAACTGAATATATCCGAGTCGGTTTTCCGGCCCGATGCAACCGGTTCGGGTCAAACCATACTCGATTCGGGTACCCAATACACGTTTCTAGTGGATGAGGCCTATAATAAGGTGAGGGAAGAAGTTGTGAGATTGGCCGGATCAAGATTGAAGAAAGAATACGTGTACGGTGGAGCATTGGACATGTGTTTTGATGGAAACCCAATGGAAATCGGACGGTTGATAGGGGACATGGTGCTTGAGTTTGAGAAAGGTGTACAAATCTTTGTTGGTAAAGAAAGAACGATGGATGATGTGGGTGGTGGAGTGCATTGTTTAGGGATCGGACGGTCAGATTCTCTTGGGATAGCAAGTAACATTATTGGAAATTTTCATCAGCAAGATCTATGGGTAGAATTTGATGTTGCAAATCGAAGAGTGGGATTTGGTAAGGCTGATTGTGGCAGATCAGTGTAATTTTAAATAGAACAAGGTTTTGCTAAGTAATTTTGTATATAGGTTATATAGTAGTTTGAAAAAAGAAAGTTTAAAGTTTATCTTAGGACTATAGTATAGTATGATAACTTGGGTTTACATCCCCTCACCTAAATTCCCTTATTCCTTTTCTCACCGTACGACACGCTGCAGCAAGGGTGGTGAGTCTAGATGAAGGTCGTCCGCATCTAGCTTCATCATCATCTGCTACTATGTGTCGTGCGGTAAGAAGAGAGATGAGAGAATTTGGAGTGAAGTTGTCTCTGATAGCTTGTAGTATTGTTTTGTTGGTTGGTGGCTCGGTGCCTAATTTTGCCATGTGGATTATGTATTGGAAATATCTAATAATAATTATTTTTTCGTGTGTGGAAAAGATAGAAGTGTTATAGTATAATATGGGATAATATTTTTGTTCCAAGTCTTGGTTGTATAGGTGCATACAATTTACGTATTTTTTTTTACTTTTTTCTTTAAAATATAAGCTTTTTTGATATTTTAATATAGTTTAAATTATATTATCTTAAAAAATCAAAAATAATTTATATTTTAAGACGGAAATAGTATTAACATAATTTATTGTTGAATAGAAATTTATAGAGTCGAGGGTATCACTAGAAGCAAGCTCTTTATCCTTTGAGATGGAGGTATTGTTTATCTGCTGCTGACCTTCCTCAGAACTAACGATAGCTTTTCCTGTTGTTGAGATATAATGAGTATGGTTGTTGTTGTATTATTGAATAGAAATTCTCTATGAATATTCTTAAATTCGAGGACAAACCGTTTGCCAGCTCTGGTGGGGTTGGGATCTCCTCACCTCCACTTTCCTCACCCTCTTTGTAACCGCGCGACACGTGGCAGCAAAGGAGGGTGGTGAGGCTAGATGAGGGTCTCCTGCATCTAGCCTCACCACTCCTCCTTGCTGTCACGTGTTGCGCGGTCACGCGTCACCGCACCCACTTGCGGTGAGGGGATCCTATCCCACTTTGGTGAGGGAGCATAAAGGCCAAAGACAAATTAGGCGGTGCCATATAAGTACAGCAAAACCAGGCCACTTGTGTTGCAGTCGCAAGTTTAGGAATGAGGAAATTAAGTGCAAGTGGGTACAAAACTACAAACCAATGAATCTACCAATTCCTTGATAAATCTTACTTATAGATACCAAACTTACCACTCCCTTCGGCATCGGAATAAATGTGATGCAAAATATGATATACAACTATAGGTCTAAATGTTAAGTTTTTGTTTCACCGTTGAAGATATTGGCCTAGAGTTGCTAACAAGTCAAACCGAGCCAAATAATAGGTTTTCGAGTTCGTGTTTGTTAGTTAACAAACAGTTTGACTTGGTTTGTTTACTATATCGAGTCTAAAGATTTGTTTGAATTCGGCTCGATAACGTTAATGTTCTTTAAACGTATTCAAACGCAGCTTGTTTAATTAGAATTAACGAACAAACTCAAAACAAATACAAGCTGAACTCAAAAATATTCGTGAATAGTTCAGTTCGTTAAAAATTGTTGGATATTGCACATGCCAGAAACGTATGCCATTAAAAAGAACAACAAAACAAAACAGAATAAATCTGCCAAAATGGACTGCCAAAATGGACATATCTTTGGTCTATGAAGGGGCCAATGCGCTGTAACCTTTTTCTTTGGCAAATCTGCCAAAATGGACTGCCAACAGCCGACAACTTGCATATGAGACATTTAACAGCAAATGCTTCATGTATGTTATGTGGCTACCCTATGGAAAATACCATGCATGTCCTCAGAGATTGTTCGTAGACAACAAATATCTGGAACCGGGTCTTATATGATGATGTATCGTCCATGTTCTTTCAATGCATGAAGTCGCAAGAATGGATCTTCTGCAACATCCAGGCTTCACGGCTTTCCTCGGGCAATAACACCGAGTGGAGATATATATTTCGGGAAACCGTGGCTAGTATATGGTATTGGCGTAACCAAGTGGTGCATGGTTGCACTCCCAGTCTGTCTTCTTCGGTTTATGTTCACAATTCGATACTTAACAGAGTTACTTTGTTAGATTATGTACATAGAGGAAGATGTGATAATGTAGAGGATACTTAGTGTGCTAGGTCGAACACGTTGTATTTCTTGTGATATATCTTCAATAAAGTTTCATTTCCCCTAAAAAAAAGTGTCTTGTCTCCACTCCAAACCATTGGCTCTAGTTACACTGAAAACTTCTGTCGATTTATGACATGTGGAATAGATTACAAACAGACCTAGTAAAGTAACAGGGAAGATCTATTTGTTTATTTATTTCTTTTAATGTTTTTAGTTTATACCTTAGGATAGAGATATTGTTTGTCTGTTTTTCATTCTCTCTAAATCTTAACAATATTTTTTGTTATCGTTCGATAGGGTAATGTTCGTTGTAGTTTGTCAAGTTGCATTTCAAATGATTTTGGAGTGCATAGTGGACATTCTTGGATGCACAAATTGTCATTAGAGGGCCACCAACAACTAAATGCATCTAGACCATATGTTTTTTTTTTTCCACCTAACTCAGCAAATCACAAGAATTCATACACCCTGAGTACTACTGCTTTTTCTCACAAAGAACTGACACATAAAGCTTCATTTTTTTTCTCAAAAATATTGCAATTCACAAGTGATGATTCTATGTAGTGGGCTCTTGTAGTCAAGACGTCGATTGGCATCCAGGCTTCTTTCGATGGTGACAACAATTTCAGTAATATCAATATACATCATAAGATTATATCATTATGCACGAATTATTTGATCGTTAAATATTTCCCACCTAGTACTTGTTTCTGAACTAATAAGCGATATATAAATGAGAGTTAAACCCTTGCTTTAAATATACTCACACGGCGCAGCCAATGGTGAGGATAGTCAGCTCACTATCTATGGACAAGTGATACCACAAATAAGTAAGTTCAAGTACCTAGGATCGTTTGTACAGCAAGATGAAGACATACATAGTGACGTAACACACCGAGTTCAGGCAGGCTGGTGTAGGTAGAGGGCGGCCTCAGGCAGGGGCGTTCAGAGGGGGGGCACGGGGGGCAGCCGTCCCCCAACTCGGAGAAAAAATTTAGGTAGTAGATAGATGCAGTTGTATTTTTGATTATCTAAATTTAAGGTATTTGTTTTTTAATCCCAAAACTATCTCATAATATATGATATATGTGTGTTACTAGGAATTAGGAGAAAATTTTGATTAGTAGATACACACTTCACCGAAGCCAGCACAGATTTACTTAGATGTGTGATGTGCCTTGATCCTTCCAATTCTTTTGCAAATTTTGATCATACTCAATTGCTACACCTTGCTGAGTTATATCCAGATGATTTAACTACCATGGATCGAATTGAGCTCAACCATGAACTTAAAAGTTACATTGGTGATATGAAATCAAATGAAGTATTCTCTCATATTACTAATCTTGGAGTTCTTGCAAAGAAGATGGTGGAGTTGAATTATCACAATTACTTTCCTTTAGTATATCGGCTCATCGAGTTAGCACTGATATTACCTGTCGGAACAGCGAGTGTGGAAAGAAGTTTTTCTGCGATGAATATAATAAAGACTGATCTGCGCAAACGATTGGGAGACGACTTACTATCGAACTGTTTACTGTGTTACTTTGAGAAGGAAGTTTTTGGAACCATTTCAAATGAAAACATTATGCAACAATTTCTGAATTTGGGAACTCGAAGAAATTTGTTGCGGCCACCGATAATCCCTCCTGCTGCTTGTCCTTCATTTCGTAAATAAAAGGTATGTCGAGCGTCAAATTAATAACTTTTGTTGGATATTGCTGCTTGTTAATGTTGCTTATGAATAACTTTTGTTGGATATTGTTGATGGTTGCTTATTATTGTTGCATTTTGATTAGTGGATGTGTTGGTTTAGATTTTATGTTATAATATTTGCATATATCTATATTATAAGAGAGTTTTTGCCGGATTTTCGATGGAATGTCTATTGAGTCCGAAAAGGTGGACGGTGATCCCATAGTGTGAATTTTGTCCCCCCCCCCAAAACTAGCTGCTGCGTCCGCCACTGGCCTCAGGGATGCTGTGTGACAAGAATTTTTCAACTAAATTAAAAAGAAAATTTTATAGGATGTCAATGCGGCCGCATTGTTATATGGAACAGATTGCTGGGCCATCAAAAGGACACATGAGCAGAAGATGGAAGTGGCGGAGATGATGATGCTGATGTAGATATGTGGGCACGCAAGGCTAGACCGGATAAGAAATGCGGTATTTAGGGAAAGGTTAGAGGTGACTAGTGTAGCTGATAAGATAAAGGAGGGGAGATTGAGATGGTTTGGGCATGTCAAGAGGAGACAGACAACGACGTCTACCAGAGCAGTTGAAGGCCTTATTGTAGAAGGGAAGATGAGTAAAGACAGACTCAAACTGACTTGGGAAGAGCGGATTAGGTATGACCTATTAGATTTCTACCTCTCTGAAGACATGGTCCATGATAGGAGTTTATGGAGAGAGAAGATTAAGGTTAAGGAGGTTTATGCATGATATAAGAGCACCTTAGAGTAGACTTAGGCGCTTAGATACTTTATAGACTTTAGGTTGACTTTCACTTTTTTACACTTTTTGTGTCTGTTTTGGTCTTTCATTATGTGTGTGTATATATATGGTTATGTATTTTGATAGCTTTCTATTTGTATTCAATAAATTCTTTCACTAGTACACTAGCACACTATATGCATATTATTATGTCATCTATACAGGTACATATTGAGTTAGGGGTCTCACTGGAAGCAAACTCTCTATCCCTTGGGATGGAGGTATCGTTTGTCTGCCTCTCACACTCCTCAAACCCTGGCGGCAGCTATTGCTGTCGTTAGGATATACTATGTATGCTTGTTGTTGTTGTTATAGTGCAATGTAGATATCTTTTACTTCGTTATTTCTTGATTAGCTAGCGGAAAAATCACCTTTTGCCCCCTGTGTTATGGCCATTCGGTCGATTGCCCCCTGATGTTTAAAATTACATACATAACCCCTCTGTGCTTTTGGACTGGTGAGAAAATGGCATTTCTGTAATTTTTTTCTACTGGACGTGCATGACACACGCTTGTTAAGTGTCTATTTTAAAATGTAAATTAATCTTGCTTAATCTTGGACTAATATACCCCCTCCAACATAAAGATCATGTTAAACTCAAATCACCTAAGTCTGAATAAATACAACCCCTTGCCCGTTCATGCTTTCTCTTTGCATTTCTTCTGCAGATTGAAGGTGTTAAACTCCATACTCAGATTGAAGCTACCATGGACAGATCTTCTTGTAACAGCTATGGTGGCTATGTGGGTGGTGGATGTAAGTATCCGAGGTATGTTCAAATGAGATGCAAATGTGAAATAGATGCTGATATCGGAATTGTGAGGATGGAAAGACCTTCAAAAGGCAGGATGTACTTCGTGCGTGACGTAGGTAAATGTGATTTCTGAAAGTGATGCAACCCAATAGGCATGGAAAGTGCTGTGCAATCAGATTTTACACGCAATGCAGACATTGAGGAGATGAACATTTCAAGAGGAACTGATTTTGAAGTAATGCTGATAAAGAAAAGCATCATGCAAATGAAGATGATGATGTGTATGTCTGTAGGTGTAGCTATGATTTCTCTAGTTGTTTCTATGTATTTGAGATGATTATATAGTGTTGTTGCGTGCAAGTATGGTGATGTTTCACAGATGTGGTTCGCGTGCTGAGTGTCAGCGAGATGCACGTTAATTTGGTGTAATGATTTGCATTGGGGGAATTGAAGGTTATTTGATGGTGTGTGCAATGAGATGCTGTTTAATTGCAATTGTTTGAGCTGTTACAAAATGCAATGGACTGTGTCTGATGTCTATCCCGATGTTAGTAATGATGGTGCATTGTTTCAGAAGAAAAGATTGTTGGTATGAAGGCATGCATTCCCCTTTCTCTTAAGAAGGAATTTTGAGAATGCCAAAAATCTTCTTGAGAGTACCAAAAGTTATGTTCATGAATGGGTAACCTCCCTGTACTGGTTATAAATAGCCCAGCCCTTCGACTATTTTTTTCACATCACAATCAACCTCACTGCTCTTCCAGCTGCCTTTTACGGAAAAAAGAAAATGGATTCCAAGAACCCTCAGCCTCATCCGGTGAATAAACAGAAAATAAATCCCAATGAGGGTCCGAGTGCACCCAGGAAACTAAGCAAAATACCTCATCAGAAAGAGCTTGTGGAAGAATCTGTTGTATCTCCCAGAAGGAGAGTGGAGAGGAATTTATATGACGAAGAAGTGGAGATCGGGAAGCTTTGGGATAATTACTACTGGATTTCTGAAAAGCAAGATGATGATGCTACAAGAGTTGAAGAGGTGGAGGCCAGACTGAAGAGACTGGCGGAGAAGTACGTGAAGATGAAGGCAAAGTTGAAGGCCTTGGCTGCTGCGTTTTCTTCTGATGATGAAGCTGCGTGAAGGATGATGCTGTTTGGTTCTTGTCTGGGGGTGGTTTTGAGAGTGGATTTGGGGGTGGTTTTGGGGGTTGTATTTGGTTCTTTTCTGGTTGTTGTCTGCTACTACTGCTTTTGGTTTTTTTTCTGCTACTGATGATGCTATTTTTGTTCCTGCTGCTGAATTTTTCTTCATGCTGATGATTTTTTGCTACTGCTACTACTGCTGCTGATTGTTCCTGCTACTGCTGCTGCTGATTTTCTGCTACTGCTGCTGATGCTGATGATTTTTTGATATCTGACTGATCCCGATGGTGATGATGTTTATTTTTGTATAGGTTCGGTTGTTAATCATGATGGTTGTTTAGGTTCAGGACGAGAAGATGTAGATGAAGTTTATTTAAGCTGCTGTTTGGGGAATGAAAAATTTGCCTTTGCTTTTTGCCATCACCATATTGATTTGTGTTTTCTTTTTATCATTTTTACCAAGCGATTGTTAAAATATTGAATGTGTTTCAATGTGTTTGATGCAATGACTGGAAGCACAATGTGCATCAGCACATACACGACTGAAAAAATATACCCTGGTGTTTGATGCGTTGGCACACAGAATGAATCAGAGCTGGCAATGCCAAACATCCTTATTCTAATCTTAGGTAAATAGTCAAATGCCCATTACATATCAACACAATCAGAGTGCACCAGTAAAAATGGTAACAATAAACTGATACATAGCAAAATTTCAAAACTGATACATAGCAAAATTTCAAAACAGTCTCTTTTAGTTATAGCTGTGTTCCCAGACAAAGGTTCAGTTCAATAGAGGTTGACCCTTCAGCTGATACTTGTGATGAACTAGCTGCTCCACTGGTTGATGCATTCGTTGTCCTCTGTCTCTGCATCAAACAAATGCTTAATAAATCAATAACATATCAACATTCACGCTGACCTTGATAAACAACATATGTTAAACAACAAAAATACAAATACCTTGTTCACGTTTGCGGAAGGATATACAGAACCAACACATGATCTCGCATTGTGCCCTTTCTGCTTACAGTTGCTGCAATGACTGGCAAGACCCCTCCTGGTTGCCCGGTTCGAGTGTTTCCTTGGTTCGTCATGTTGTTTGATCTATTGCTTCTTCGGCCTGCCTACTTGTTTCCTGACATCGGGTGGAAGGATCGGTGCAAAGTTGGTATGAACCCAGTAGATGCTAGATGGTATGGGATACAACACTGGTCCGTAGGCCTTTACATACATGTCCTTCGAGTAGTACGAATGCACATAATTAAGAAGTGACCCCCTTTCCGTCTGAATTGCAGTAATTGCATGTCTACTGGGATGTCCAACTAGCTGAAACAATATGCATGTGCACTTCCTTGTATTTAGATTAACAACATATGTTCCAGCTCCACTTGAGACTTCAAATATCTTTCTTGCAGCCATGATGGCAACGCAGTGTCTGCTAGTTGCCTTTATTTTCTCAATCTTTGCAACCACACTCGGGCACACTGAACCCTCATAAGAATTGATCTTATTCCTCTTGCAATTCATCCTTGCCATTGTATGCTTTCTGATGAACTACATCATATGTATAATTGGCATTTCTCTAGCTTCGAGAATGCTCGTATTAAATGACTCAGATAAGTTGTTAACCATGATATCACACTTACTTGAAGTAGAGAAAAAATCATTTGACCACAAATTGGATGGAATGTTCTGCAACCACTTTGCAGCATCCTCATTCAAAGTTGTTAGGGCTGCCATGTGCCTGTTGAAATCACCTGGATGTGAGGCAGCATCACATGTCTATAGAAGATCACCCACTTTCTTACCACTAAACCGTTGCTTAAAGTTTTAGTACATATGCCTAACACAGAACCTTTGCTCGCATAAGGGAAAAACTGTGTTAACAGCATGCACTAGTCCCTTTTGCCTATCACTTATAATTGTGTATTGTTAGCCGTCTGCCCTTTCACCAATAAGCTCCAAGAACCAATTCCAACTGCTAAAGTTCTCTGCTTCACATACACAAAAGGCAATTGGGAACATATTGTCATTTCCATCTCTTCCAATAGCACTAAGCAGCTGACCCTTTAAGCTACCTTTCAAAAAACATCCATCAAGACCAAATATAGGTCTACAACCATTAACAAACCCTATCCTACAAGCATTGAAACACACAAATAACCTCTCAAACTTTGGAGGTGACCTCTTATCCAATATAGTGTTTTTAATCTGCACTTCACTGCCAGGATTAGTCCTTCTAATCATCTCTGCGTAGTCCCATATATGTGCAAACTGTTCCATCTCCAAACCTTCAATGTCTTCCTTCGCCTTGTGTTTTGCCTTATACACCTGTGATCGGCTCACATCAACCATCAAATCTCTTCTCACTTGGTTTTTTAGACTTTTACTGTGTGCATCAGGGTGATCCATGAACTGTTGCTTGTATTTTTTGCTTAAATACCTGGAAGTACAGTGTATGTTGGTGTATTCCTGCCCAAAGCTATGTTCACCTTTCAATGTCTTAATCATAAAGGTTGAATCCTTTCTAATCTTAGAACCATGAATCCTCCATGCACAGCCCCTAGCACATGAAGCTGTCACCCTTGTACCTTCATTTTTTGATACTTTACTTCATACCCACCCCTTATATTCCACTCAATAAGTGTCTCTCTAAACTTCTCAGCAGATGCAAATTTCTGCTCAACCCTCAATTCAAACGTTGTCTTACTAAAATCTTCCTCAAAATCAAAATCACAGTATCCCTTCACCACATCTTCTTCAGTCCTATGCAACAGTACCAGTTCATCTTCCACTTGTTCATTCTAGTCATCAAACTCTATGCCTCCAGTATCATCATGTAGTATAACTTCACATCTTTGTACTTCAAATTCATGAAAAGCGGTCAAATACATGTACAATGCACATACTTATGCCAAACAAAAAACAATAACTATTTAGGATCACATCACTAAATTAACAAGATCCTAACCTGGATCTTCAATGGGTACATCATTTCTTTGTGCTTCAGATTCACCTGAACGAGTGGGTTCTAGGATCTGTCTAGAAGCAAAATCCCAGAAGTATCATCATCTAGAATGTAATCTAGACCCTCAAAGGTACCAACTGGATCTACATCTCCTTGAACTCTCTCAGATTCCATACCAGTTTCAAAGTGGGTGCATTGAATATGTTCCCTTTGTTCTACATCCAAGAATGCTTCGGAATGTGAAGATGATTCCCTTGGGGTTGTAGCTGCAATATTTGTAGAGTATTATGACAGCTCAATTCTACTTGGGTGCACATTGACCCTTTTGTCCTTGCATAAAAGGTTTTTTTCCTCTTCCTGTGGGTTATTTTTCTACTGCATATTACCCTGCTTTAATGCTTATTGCAGACACATCCATTCAACACTTTACTCTACCATGGCATCAACTTAAAGTTATTTCATTTAAACTACACATTAACTAACAAATTCATCTACGTACACAACAACAACATCCATGCAAATCCTTTTACGTACACGTATTCCTGCTGTAACAAAATACACAACAAAAACATGAATGCAATTTTCACACACGGATTTGAATTCATACACAAATGAGCTACCATCGACAAACCAAAAAAAGAAACAGTGCGAAGAAAACATCATCAGATTTCCCTTTTTAACTAACATTTTACTGATAGACACTGTTTTTGCAAGAATCAGCAGTAGTTTCTCTGTTTCTGGAAGAAACAATGGCTGTCTGTTCCTTCTACGACTGCAGCAACAACCGCTCGTGCTTACAAACACAACTAAAGCACAAATTTCAGCTTAATTGAATTCTTCTTCCACCAAAGCTTCTTCTTATGCATGTTAGATAGGTTCCAATGGAAGAGAGCTAGTTGCCTTATATTTTGTTGGTTTTTTTGAAGATTGATTACCTCAATTGTACCTTTTTCCCTCGTTTTCCAGAGACGTTGGTGACAGGGGCATTTTTGTCTTCACAGCACATTCGGCAGAAAAAAATTACAGAAATGCCATTTTCTCATCAGTCCAAAAGCACAGGGGGGTTATGTATGTAATTTTAAACATCAGGGTGGCAATCGACCGAATGACCATAGCACTGGGGGGCAAAAGACGATTTTCCCTTACCTAGCCAAATATTTTAATGATTAATAGTTACATTTAAATAATTAATGTTCAATGTAAGACATCCATGGAGAACAAATAGAGAGAATATCATATCAATTATAAGATTATGGTCAATATCTATAGCTATAATCTTAATAAAATGATGTGGAAAGTTGTAAGCATGTTAAAGTTGATAGACAAAAGGTGTGGCCTAAGGAATTCCATTCTCTAAGGAGAAGTCTATATATCTTAGTTAATTATCCAACCAAATGCATATCAGAAACAAGCATCAACTCTTCATATTAAAGATTGACAAACAAGATATGCACAAATAGGATGGTATCCAGTCAATTAAGTTGAAAAGTTGCTAGTCTAATATGCAGTGCATATCTTGTATATATTTCTAGCCACGTCTTATCAATGTTGGATGTCGTTGAATTTTAAATTTACATATTTAGGCATAAGAAGTTGAGACAGGAAAGGCCCATGACTATAGATTTGACATTTTTTTTTTGCAAAGATATGTGCAAATAGAAACAGGAACTTGAAATCATTTCCTCTCGCACAAGGGTAGCAGACGTAAGCCCTTTTTTGTCTTTTTCGTATGCGTATGTACGGACACATGAAAGCAAACACCGAAGTCGCAAAGATGAATTTTTTAAGGAAAAGACATGACATTTTGCAATGGAAAATATTATTATGTCATCTATTCAGGTATATATTAAGTTGTAGGTCTTACTGGAAGCAAACTTTCTATCTATTGGGATGGAGATATCGTTTGTCTGTATCTCACTCTCCTCAGATCCTATCGACAATATTGATATCGCTGGGATATACTGAATATGTTTTTGTTGTACAATCGAAAATATAATGCGTCAGCAATCCAAAGCAGTTTGACTGCAACAAGTAAATTAGCTGTTTTTCCAATTATTGTCCCTCCCTGTTCCTTCGTACACATTCACCCCTTCCCTTGTAATCACACGGTGGCAGCCACCACAATTCGCGATAACTTTCGTAATTTAAACAGTAATTTTAGGCCTGGTTACCAGACTAAATTTTAAAATTTCAAGACCAAGTGATATTAATTTAAATTATAAGTATGGATAACTTTCCACTTAATATAATAATTTATTATCATGCATCAAAGGTAGTTATTCTTACTTACTACAATAATTTATTCGATGCATTTTATATATTATACTGATTTATTTTGTACCATAAGTTCGTCTGCAACTATATATAATGTATAAAGGAATAAGGCAATATCTAAATTCTTGTGTAATCCATATTATATTTTCATCGGACTAGTACATATAATTGGACTCTGTTAAAAATTGTCTGAAACCCGTACATAATTGTTGCCCACAACCCTATATTAGTTACATTGGAACAAAAAGGCAATTCCCTAGTCTTGAGAGTCCACGGTCCCAGCTACAATGAGCATTGTGGAGGATGTAAATCAGGAACCTCATGAGATGTCTCTCCGCAAATCAAATATTCGGCCTAGTAACAGTAAAACATCCACACTATGCGTGTCTCAAAAAATAAACTTTTGATCTCTTGGAACAAATCGTAACACAAGTAATAACGGAGGCCTTGGAGGTATTTACATTACAAATATGTGCTTTGGAATTTTCTAAATATAGCTAAGCTGACCTTTTTGACTTTTGAAAAGCGGCTTGCAACTTGGGAATATTATGAGCGGGCGAGGGAAATGGGATAGGATCCCCTCACCGCAAATAGGGTGCGGTGACGCGTGACCGCGCGACACGTAGTAGCAAGATGGGTGGTGAGGCTAGATGAGGGTCACCTGCATCTAGCTTCACCATCCCTCTTTTCTGCCATGTGTCGCGTGGTCACAAACTGGGTAAAGAAAGTGGAGTTAGGAGATCCCAACCCGAAGAAATTATGGCCTGCTATCTAAAGACAACTGGCAAAAGAAGCCCATGCGAAAATCGTTTTCAACTTTTAATGATAATAATAATAATATTATTAGTTTATTATTATCGTGATAATGATGATAATAATAATAACTAACTTATTTAATAAACCAAAAACCCTTCACATATAGCGTTGTAGATTTCAGATATTTCACTCATATTCTTGCATACTTGAAAAACTATACAACTCTCTTTCTAAAGTTCTTTTTGCAGCAACACGAGTTAAAAGTTTATAGGAAGAGGTTTACAATTATTATGCACCAACATTGTAAACATATCCATAAAATTATCTCTTTTGTTTTTGCAATATAATAAGAGTGAGGCTATTTCCACCATCATTTTTTACATATCCACCACATTTTGTATTTATTTTGTCAATTTGACATTTATACCACTTTTTTAATTTTTTTTCTTGCTTTGTTCTTTCAACACATTCTTCAATTTTTTAGAATTAATACAAATAAAAATTCAATTAAATAAAAAAAAAGCTTTCATTCGTCACCTCACCGCCGCCGCTCCTTCCACGACTCCGTCTCCGACAAGGGTTTAGATCCCCTCACCCATCCTCTCTCACCGCGTGCATCACCGCGCGACACGTGGCACCAAGGGGTGATGAGACTAGATGAGTATAACCCTTATTCAGCCTCACCATTCCTCCTTGCTGCCACGTGTCACTTAATGGGGAGTGCGGTGAGTTACCGCACGGTGAGGGTTCTCATCCGCTTCGACAAACCCAAAATAAAAAAGAATAGGAAAAAAACCAAAACCTCGAGAACTCAAAATGGGCTACAAAGCACAGAACTTGGGTTCACACTTTCATAGATATACGCGCACGACTTTTACTTTTAGAATCTCAGTTTCTGGATACATTGCCCAAACCCATAGTACAAAGTGTCGACACCTTTTGTCAAAGCATGTAAACTCGGATTTTGTATGATTATGTGAAGTCTTTGTTATGGGGATAGGATCCTATCACTCATTTTTTCTCACCTCACGCGTCACCGCATGACACGTGGTAGCAATGGAGTGGTGGAGCTAGATGAGGGTGACCCGCATCTAGCCTCATCACCCTATCCTGCTGCCACGTGTCGTACGGTCATAAATAAAGTGAGAGGATTGAGTGGCAGGAGATCTCATCCCTTGTTACGTGGTAGCTAGAAACATGGTCCCCTTCCTACAATTTTCCATTGCGTTGAAACGAAGAAAACACGGTGTACTACTGGCCAGCTGGTGTGCTGGGGCTAGTCAGCCTTTTGAGTCATACTTTTTAGAGAAAAAGTCAAATCTTTAGTCTTCGGATCTCTATTGGTCTATAGCCCTATGAAACTGTGTGGATGATGCAAATTAAAATTTCAGCGGCCTTTTAGTTTGGTAAGACGTTGTTAATGGTTATTACAAACTGGACCAGCAACTCTTTAATACAATTGGGCCCATAAAAGGTCATACTTGACATACTTGAGGGCCTTAAGAAGGATTTGTACGCATTGTAAATCAAGTTTATTAAGTGTTTTATTAAATAGAAGATTTTACTTGGTGTAACAAGGTGTCAAAACTTAAACGCTCTTCTGTATAAGTGGTTGACAACAAGACTCTAACACTTGTATTGCGTCTGCCAAAAGTCAAACCAACGACATTTTGTAGTGTAATATACCGTTCAAATACCAGCTGAATACTTCTATATTGGGAGCATTTTTTTTATCAAATCTTTTTGCTCTTGTGTAAGTTTGTGCCAACAGTCTAGACATGGAAGAAATATAAATGATGTTTTTTCCTTACTAAACTTTAAATTTTCTAATTTCGAAAAACAAGAGTCAATTGTAACAACACGTGTAAATTACTACCTAAATAGTTTTTAAATAGACAGGGTTTTCGTATAATAATAAATGAGGATTACATTTATTATCTTTCTAATCGATTAGAATATTGATTTGCACTCCCCAGAACATAGCCCAACTGGTTTCGGACAGGAGTTCTTGAAAGTGAGGCCAGGGGTTCAAATCTTGCCAATGGCAAAAAAGCCCCTTTCCAGCAAGTGCATAGTGTGGGAGCTTCCTTGGCCTGTAGGCTTGCCTGCAGTGTTGGGGTCTCCTTACACAGACTACTGTGTATATAACCAAGCTCCTGATAGCGGGCCGTTGGGTGCCTGATTTACGTTCCTACACTATCTTTGAGACTGGGTGTGACAGGGACCCTTACTGGTTTGAGTTCAACCTTTTCTTTGAATATTGATTTGCAAACCATCATTCTTTCACAAAAACGCACGGAGTAGAATAAAGTTGCACGCGAAAATGACATGACAAACAAAATGACTTGCCCAAAAGTATCAAGAACGGTAAGTTTTCATGCAGCACACAGAGTAATCCAGTGATTAATTCAAAATCAGAGTCGTAAGCCTAAAAATTACTTCGGCAACTTTGTTGGGCACCAATATTAGTGCATGTCAGCTAGTTTGCCTAACTCAGCCCCACGATAGCTCAGCCCAAGAGGTAAGTCATCGAGTCAGCTGGCCTCGTATAATTCAGCTCGGCTAGTTCCGTTCAGCTCGGCAATCAGTGAAGGGTCATGCCATTCACCTCAACTCAGCTGCACTTTGTAGGTTAGTTCACACTATCCCCACCTCCCCCACCTTGTCTCTTGGTCGCGCTGTCAAGGGATGCATCTTAGCTCGGCCATGCACGTCAGAGCAGACACCTACCAGCAAACGACTCTACCTATGGCACCCTACGCATGGCGCCACGCGGCCACCATGAAGATGAGGACTGTTAGCTAGGTAGCCAGATGTCATCGTCCCACAGCTCCTCGACATGCACTACTTGCCGCAATGCATAAAAGGACAAGAACTCCCCTCTAACGGGAAACGACAGAGGGGGGGAGGGGGATCCAGTCAGTCAATTAGAAAGAGAACACCATAGGCTGAACTCACAGAAAGGCTACCTGAGTAAAACCTAAACAAGTTACTTCGTGTTTTACTTTTTATCCGCCACTATATATGTGTTGGAGAATTAAAGGTTTGGGTTTGGCCCATCGTTGGAGATTTAAAGATTGAGCTTTGGCCCATTAATGAGTGTTGCTAAACTTGGTTGAGCAACGTACTTTGAGCTTAATGAGTTTCCGATAATGAAATCGAAAACTAATGAATCCTTAATTATCTACGTAACGAGTAGTTAATGTTAGGATGTGGAATCACTCAATTATGGTATTGGGTGAATGTGAAATTAATGCTCAAAGTAGATGGAAAACGTTGGGGATGGATTACGTATCATCCTTATGGAGGAATACCACATTGGATGTGTCCATGTGGCAGAAATAGCTTCTGACGGACATCGATCGATGACTTCGATCGATCGATGTCACTTCGATCGATCGATGTTATCGATCGAAGTCGGACAGAGAGCTTCAGTCGATTCTGTCTTACATCGAACGATCACTTCGATCGATCGATGTCATTTCGATCGATCGTTGTATCGATCGAAGTAGGACAGAAGGGGTTCGAAGTGATTCTGAGTACATCGATCGATCACATTGATCGATCGATGTGACATCGATCGATCGATGTCATCGATCGATGTCAGACAGCATGCAGAATCTCTTCGGTTATGCAGTTTTGTTTCAAACTTGAAACAAACACTATCCTCCTACAAAAGATAAGATCAATCTGTTGTGATCTAACGGTGGCAGGGAAGGCAGCTTTGATCTAACGGCCGAGATTTAAACTGTCTTAACCGCTTAACCGAATGTGGTTTCCATCTAACGGTCCAGGTTTAAACCTGCAAATCAATCTTTGATCTAAAGGCTGAGATTAAACCTTCCTAATCTAGATAGGAGGTTTTAATCTAACGGCCTAAATCAAACTGCGGTTTTGATCCAACGGTCACAGTACCTTGTTCTCTAACCGACTCCCCTATATAAAGAGGGCAAAGGGTGCATTCATTTTACACCTGGCTCTAAGCATCTCATAAAGCATTCTGCATTCATAGCACTTGAAGCTTGCATTACGTCCGGGAGAAGTCAGGACATTCGAAGGTTCGGAAGAGTTCAAGTTCAGCAGTGCCGCTCAACTGAACAGGTACCCGTTGTATCCTGGGAGACGATTGCTCACATCGGTTGGGCACAGTATACCAGAGCAATATGTCTTAAGGACAGAGTCCTCGACTCGCCCCGGGTTTGATTTATTTTATTTTGCTGTTACATATGCACACATTGTACGACTGCGTCTTGGTACGGGATTGATTGTCTCAAACAATCTTAACACGTATTCCAATTCAATTAATTTCTGTACCGTTTTTAATTTGCGCAAAAGCAGTTTTGTACTGATTTGCAGTCTACTTCTACTCCTTTCTTAAATCTGATTCTGTTCTGATCTATTCGTTTTGATCAACTGAACAGTAATCTGATGGAGAACGCAAGCTCAGGCTCCGTTCATGGTGCAGACATTCAAAGCTCTGCTCCAATGGCACCAACTGCTGGGATGCCAAGACATGCTCCTCCTGCGCAGGGTCATGCAGTGGCCCAAGTGGAGAAACCGGAGAAGTTCGGTGGAAGCTTCTTTAAGCGTTGGCAGCAGAAGATGATGTTCTTCTTGACTGCTATGGGGTTGGCTACTTTCCTGACTGAGGACCCGCTTATAGTGGATCCGCTGGAGGACCAAACCCAGAATATGCAAAACCAACATTTTGTTGAAACTTGGAATTTCAACAATTATGTTTGTTTGAGCCATATTCTGAGTTGTTTGGACAACTCCTTGTATGGTTTGTACTGTACGTACAAGACCGCAAAGTCTTTGTGGCAGGCTTTGGAAAAGAAATACCATACAGAAGATGTCGGCACTAAGAAATTTATTGTCGGCAAATTCCTGGATTTCAAAATGTCAGATTCTCGCACTGTTGTTTCTCAAGTTGAGGAACTTCAGACGTTGGTTGCCGAGATGGAAGAGGAGGGCATGTTGCTCAGTGAATCTTTCGTCGTGGCAGCAGTGATTGAGAAGCTACCTCTTTCGTGGAGGGAATTCAGAAGCTATCTCAAACACAAGAGAAAGGAGATGACATTGGAAGATCTGATTGTTCGACTCCGCATTGAGGAGGACAATCGTAGATCTGAAAGAGCGCCACAATCTAGCTCTGGTCAGGCTAAGGCCCATGTTGCAGAGGCCAAGAAAAAGAAAGGCCAACTCGGGGTGAACAAGAAAGGCAAGCAGATCGCCAAGAAGTTCACCGGGAAATGCTACAACTGTGGCATTCAGGGGCATGTCAGCAATGAGTGCAGAAAGCCCAAGAAGAAGCAAACCAAGGCAAAGGCGAACATAGTCGATGCATTGGATGATCTGAATCTCTGTGCGGTGGTCTCAGAGTGCAATGCTGTGGGGAACGTACGTGAGTGGTGGCTTGATACTGACGCCACTAGACATGTTTGCTCCAGCAGAGAGATGTTCACGGAGTACCAGCCCGGGAACAACGAACAACTTTACATGGGAAACTCGGCCTCCTCGAAGATTGAAGGCGAGGGAAAAGTTGTTCTGAAGCTCACATCAGGGAAGCATCTGACTCTGCAAAATGTGCTGCACGTCCCTGATATTCGGAAGAATTTATATCTGGATCTCTTCTAGTCATGCATGGTTTTAGACTAGTGCTAGAGTCCAATAAAGTTATTCTTTCGAAAAATGGCATGTATTTGGCGAAGGGGTACTTGTCAAATAGGATGTTTAAATTGAATGTCATCACTATTGTACCCAAAAGAGATTTGCCCGCAGAGGCTAATAAAATTGCTTCCTCTTCTGCTTACATGCTTGAGTCTTCTTGTTTATGGCATTTTCGTTTGGGACATGTTATTACAAGTCAATACAACGTATGAGTAATCTTGACTTATTGCCCAAACTGGACTTTAATAATAAAGGAAAATGTCAAATATGTGTTGAAGCGAAGATGGCAAAGGCGCCATTTCCTTCAATAGAAAGGAACACTGAACCTTTGAATTTAATTCATACCGATGTGTGTGATTTAAAATTTGTGCAAACGAGAGGTGGTAAAAAGTATTTTGTAACTTTTATCGACGATTGCACACGATACTGTTATGTATATTTGCTAAGCAGCAAAGACGAGGCCCTTGATGCTTTCAAGGATTATAAAAATGAAGTTGAGAATCAACTTAGCAAACGAATTAAAACAATTCGTAATGATAGAGGTGGCGAATATGATACACCGTTTAATGAATTCTGTTCAGAACATTGCATTATTCATCAAACGACTGCATCATATTCACCTCAATCGAATGGTATTGCTGAACGCAAGAACCGTACTCTAAAAGAGATGATGAATGCTATGTTGATAAGTTCGGATTTACCTCAGAACTTGTGGGGGGAAGCAATCCTCTCAGCCAACGTCATTTTAAACAGAATTCCATCTAAGAAAATGGATGTAACCCCTTTCGAGCTTTGGAAAGGCTACAAGCCTAGTTACAAATACTTGAAAGTGTGGGGGTGTCTGGCAAAGGTTGCTGTACCGAGACCAAGACAGGTGAAAATTGGGCCTAAAACGGTTGATTGCATATTCATCGGTTATGCAACTAACAGTAGTGCATATCGGTTCTTGGTGCACAAGTCGGATATTCCTGACATACATGAAAACGTTGTCATTGAGTCAAGGAATGCAGTGTTCTTTGAAGATGTCTTTCCAAGAAAAGACAAAATTCAAGAAGAAACAAGATATGATAAGCGAATGCGTGAGGCGACTCCTCAAGGAGATGAGGAGCTTCGTCAAAGCAAGCGTGCCAGAATGCCAACTTCGTTTGGACCGGATTTTCTAACCTATATGGTAGAAAATGAGCCGAGGAATTTTTCCGAGGCTATGTCTACTCCAGAAGCTCCATTCTGGAAAGAAGCAGTGAATAGTGAAATAGACTCAATTCTTCAGAATCACACTTGGGAGTTGGTTGACCTTCCACCTGGAAGTAAACCACTTGGTTGTAAGTGGGTTTTCAAGAAGAAAATGAAAGAGGATGGGTCTATTGAAAAGTATAAAGCCCAGTTGGTAGCTAAAGGCTATCGACAAAAGGAAGGCTTTGACTTTTTTGACACCTACTCACCAGTGACTAGGATCACTTCTATAAGGGTGCTAGTTGCAATTGCTGCAGTCTATAACTTGGAAATCCATCAGATGGATGTAAAGACTGCGTTTCTGAATGGTGAGTTAGATGAAGAAATCTATATGGAACAACCCGAAGGGTTTGTGGTTCCAGGACAAGAGTCTAAAGTTTGTAGACTCGTTAAATCCTTGTATGGACTTAAGCAAGCGCCCAAACAGTGGCACTTGAAGTTTGATCAAGCTATGTTAGCTAACGGTTTCAAGATCAACGAGTGTGACAAGTGTGTCTATATTAAGAGCACACAGAATGCTTATGTGATAGTGTGTCTCTATGTAGATGACATGCTAATCATGGGAAGTACTCGGGACATAATCTTAAACACAAAGAAGATGTTGACGAGGAACTTCGTTATGAAGGACATGAGAGTTGCAAATGTTATTCTAGGAATTAAGATTTCTAGGGTGACTGAGGGACTCATACTGTCACAAACACACTATATTGAATCAGTCCTGAAACGGTTCAATATGGATGATGTGAAACCGGTAAAGACTCCGCTCGACTTAAGTGTGCACTTAAGGAAAAATCGAGGCGAACCTGTTGACCAGTTGAAATATTCTCAGGTAATCGGGAGTCTGATGTACATAACAAATTATACAAGACCAGACTTAGCTTGTTCAGTAAACAAGTTGAGCAGGTTTACCAGTAATCCAAGTGATGATCATTGGAAAGCTCTTAACAGAGTGATGAGGTATCTGAAATACACAATGAATCTTGGATTACATTATACGAGATATCCAGCAGTATTAGAAGGATACTGCGATGCGAATTGGATATCAGATTGTAAGGACTCGAAGTCCACCAGTGGGTACGTGTTCACTATTGGTGGTGCTGCTGTGTCGTAGAAATCTACAAAACAAACCTGTATAGCTCGGTCCACTATGGAAGCTGAGTTCATAGCATTGGACAAAGCTGGGGAAGACATATACGTCGAAGACATAACACCATTAAGCAGTTGATCTCTAATGGCGTGATTTCCATAGATTATATAAAATCAATGGAGAATCTTGCGGATCCGCTTACAAAAGGTTTGCCTAGAGATCAGATGTCAAGATTGACAAACGGAATGGGACTGAAGCCCATAATGCATGAATCTTTGTAATGGTAACCCAACCTTGCTGACTGGAGATCCCAGAATCTTGGTTCAATGGGACAACTAAGTTATGAAGATTCAGTTAGCACTTGCTCATTCTGTCTGATAAAAGTGCTGTCTGCAGAGAATTGTAGGGTAAGCTAAGCCTTTTAATGATGTCCTATATCTTGATGCGTCAAGTGGAGTATGGCAGAATACTCTTGATAGGAATCACCTATGTAAGTGTGAAGTGGGGCCGCTTCTATGAGAAAGTCTGGGAGGCAAGATTTCTCTAAAACACTTTCTGAAACCAGGTTGTTCATGGTCAAAACGAACACAACCATGAGAACCAAAAGGGTGTTAAAGGAAATATTGTGTGAGTATCGTTGTCTTGGTTCACAACAAAGGCTGACTAGTTCAAGACATCAAGTCACTATTTAGCCGAGTGAATCCGATGGTACATCACTATGAAAGGTTCAAAGCCAGAAGCTACCTCTTCTGATGCAATATTTTCTTGTCTGACTTCTCCTTAGAGTCTGCATATGCATTTGCATTAATTTCCATTCATGTGGGGGATTGTTGGAGAATTAAAGGTTTGGGTTTGGCCCATCGTTGGAGATTTAAAGATTGGGCTTTGGCCCATTAATGAGTGTTGCTAAACTTGGTTGAGCAACGTACTTTGAGCTTAATGAGTTTTCGATAATGAAATCGAAAACTAATGAATCCTTAATTATCTACGTAACGAGTAGTTAATGTTATGATGTGGAATCACTCAATTATGGTATTGGGTGAATGTGAAATTAATGCTCAAAGTAGATGGAAAACGTTGGGGATGGATTACGTGTCATTCTTATGGAGGAATACCACATTGGATGTGTCCATGTGGCAGAAATAGCTTCTGACGGACATCGATCGATGACTTCGATCGATCGATGTCACTTCGATTGATCGATGTTATCGATCGAAGTCGGACAGAGAGCTTCAGTCGATTCTGTCTTACATCGAACGATCACTTCGATCGATCGATGTCACTTCGATCGATCGATGTATCGATTGAAGTAGGACAGAAGGGGTTCGAAGTGATTCTGAGTACATCGATCGATCACATTGATCGATCGATGTCATCGATCGATGTCGGACAGCGTGCAGAATCTCTTCGGTTATGCAGTTTTGTTTCAAACTTGAAACAAACACTATCCTCCTACAAAAGATAAGATCAATCTGTTGTGATCTAACGGTGGCAGGGAATGCAGCTTTGATCTAACGGCCGAGATTTAAACTGTCTTAACCGTTTAACCGAATGTGGTTTCCATCTAACGGTCCAGGTTTAAACCTGCAAATCAATCTTTGATCTAAAGGCTGAGATTAAACCTTCCTAATCTAGATAGGAGGTTTTAATCTAACGGCCTAAATCAAACTGCGGTTTTGATCCAGCGGTCACGGTACCTTGTTCTCTAACCGACTCCCCTATATAAAGAGGGCAAAGGGTGCATTCATTTTACACCTGGCTCTAAGCATCTCACAAAGCATTCTGCATTCATAGCACTTGAAGCTTGCATTACGTCCGGAAGAAGTCAGGACATTCGAAGGTTCGGAAGAGTTCAGGTTCAGCAGTACCGCTCAACTGAACAGGTACCCGTTGTATCCTGGGAGACGATTGCTCACATTGGTTGGGCACAGTATACCGGAGCAATACGTCTTAAGGACAGAGTCCTCGACTCGCCCCGGGTTTGATTTATTTTATTTTGCTGTTATATATGCACACATTGTACGACTGCGTCTTGGTACGGGATTGATTGTCTCCAACAGTATGTGCCTATAACTGACTTGAACATTGGAGGGTTTTTCCCAGAGCATCGTCCTTTTCCATGCAGATTTCTAAGAACGTTATCTCTGATGACTGACTACGTCCTGCCAAGATGTTGACGACGTTATTACGTGTACCATCTATGATGGTTTGGTGAAGATTCGTCGTCATAAAGTAAAATACCACTACTACAAATTATCTGTGGAGTTTTTTCTTTATTTTCCACATTTAGCTGTATCAGCCATCAGACCTCAGCATTCATATGCATTCAAAATATGCAGAAGCCATTAATTACCCACACCAGAATTGATGGTTCATTTCAATCAGTGTACTGATAAAAAAGGAACCTATAAATTGCAATATGAAAATGTAAAGCAAAGAAAACGCAGTATTCTTTCCTTCGTGAAGTAATACTTTTTTTTTTGTCCCCTTTTCTTTTTGGATTTAAGTTGGTTTTTATTGAGAGTATTATCTCATATTAACTACATTGAGATAAAATACATGAGTTATATGAAAATGAGTTATCATCACCTATGGTCTTAAAATTTTGAGCGGATATAGACCTCACCTTATGTAAGCTCAAATTTTAACATGGTATCAGATCCAGTTTAAAATATAGACTTGCGTCTCCTCACCTTATATTATCCCAAATTTCAACATGGTATCAGATTCAGTTTGAAATCTAGACTCGCGTCTTGACTGACTTATAGTTGGTCATTTATTGTCTCACTTCACTTAAATCCAAATGTTTATGTCTTGTTTGTTGGGTTGGATTTTTGTCTTCTTTTTCTTTTTTTTTTTTGGTGAATTAACATGAGTTGGATTGGTCTGTTGCTATGGCCCATCCACTAAGTACTGGGCTGGTTTTAAATTCAGACAAAACGGGTCATTGTTATCCATATTTTCCCGCTCGATTTTCAAACAAAAATTTTGAAATCCAACAACCCACAAATTCTCCCGATGAGATGGATGAGATCACAGTAGTCCAAAAGTGATGTCATTTATGAGGCCTCCTATTAACAGCCGTTGCGTGTTATAAAAAGTTATTTATTAGAAAAAGACTTTCAATTTCTCACACAGTTCCAGGAGGACTCGACAGGGACAATTTCTCACACAGTTCACACACAAGCACCGATGTCGAACACCTCCGGCTAAATACCGGACAAAAAAAAACGTCACTCCTTGCCGGAAAACTCATCAAAGTCTTCGAAGAAACCCGAACCTCTCACGCCTGGCATGTAAGAAATTTGAAGGAGCTCTTTCATTTGTTCAACTCTTCATTCTTGTAGCAAGTTTCCTTCGCTGCATTTTCAAAAGCTCTGCTTCTGCTTTTCACTTTGGCCTCCGTACCTCCTCCACTTACCGAATTGTCAAATTTGTTGCTGCCTTTGCTACGTTTCGGTCTGATAAGAGTTCAAGTGCTTTGGATGCTGACGAATTCTTAGAGAGGTTATTAAGGTTTCTTCTTGTGCCTGCATTGCTGTTAACAAGGATGCTAGGCTTAGAGCTTGCCAGGTCATTTCTGAGGTACTAGAGACTTTGAAGAATTTGTAAGAGCAGCAGCATTTTCTTTTTTACTTTTCCTGTGTGGATGTTTAGGTAATCCATTAAAATCGAATGAGCTGATGCTTTACTTCTAAAGGGCTAGAAATTGATATTCTGCTCTTTTTCTTTTCAATTTTGTTTTTTGTTTTTTTGCTTTTGTATGCAAGAGGAGTGATAAACACATAAATTAACTGCTTAGTACGATAAAGGATCTCCCCGTCAGTCATCATCCATCAACGTTAGTGGATCCCACCGCTGGAAGTTAAGCATGGCCAATTCAAGCTCTGCTCAGTCAGGGGTACCCAGAAGATGTATCCTTCCAGCAGACTTTGACCAGTCAATCTCGGCCAACCTAGCTTCACCCATAAAGTCCTGAGGTAGAATCTCAAGGCCAAATTTCCCCAGGGGATTGAGCTCTGCACTAGCCTCAACTCAGCTCGGCCAAAGGGCAGTGATCACGTTCACTACAGCTAACGTCCAGGTCAATTTATAGGTCATACAATAGGCTCAGTCCGTCTAGGTCGGCCTGCTCAGGACAACTCGGCAGAGCCCCTCACTGATCAACTTTGGACATGCTATCCCCACTTCGGTTTTCTAGCTGGGCTGCTCAGGCAGTACCTCAGCTCAGCCACGGTGTGTTTAGGCAGACTCCTGCCACCCAGCAATCTTGGTCGCATAACTTGACATGTGGCAATACGTGTCCGTCGCACAAACAAGGACTGCCAGCCGCGCATGCATCTATCTCCGCATGTCAACCATGCAGAGGAGAGTTGTCAGCACCGCAACCATCTGTTGCCGTGTTGCAGCCATGTAAGCAAGATCTGCCACCAGGGCAGCTAGGTGTCATCACCATTAGTCTCTTCGTCATGCAGCATTCGACTTCAACAGCTATAAAGAAGCACTTCCTCAGCTGAAGCCAACCAAGTCTAAGTTCCACTCAAAGTGACTTAAGCTTGGCCAAAACTTAGTATGAACGATTTACGTCGTCCGTAAGTATCTACCTGTACCTGCTATGGGATCATATGTGAGAGGATGGTGTAAAAACGTAAATAAAATGGATAGACATACCGGTCTTCATTCGCAAATGTGAATTATCCATGTCTTCCACATATCTTAGGTATCAATTTCATTCCTTCATGGAATTATCAATATGTGTGCGTGCATATATATATATATATATATATATATATATATATATATATATATATATATATATATATATATATATATCTGTGTGTGTTTGAGTGTGTGTGTGTGTGTGTGCGTGCGCAAACAAGCGCGTGTGCGCATACACAAATATGTATATATATATGTGTGTGTGTGTGTGTGTATATATATGTGTATATATATATGTGTGTGTGTGTGTGTCTATATATATATATCTGTGTGTGTGTGTGCAAGCACATATTAATTTATAATTCCAGGAAGGAATGAAATTGATGCCTAAGACATGTGGACGACATGGATTATTCACAACATTTCTTTTTTCCAAACTACATAATCATTTTGATATGGCTCAAACAAACACCTTAAAAGAACAGAAATCATTGTAAATGATTATTATTTTTTTATTTTATATCCTCCTTAAAAGAACAGAATGTTAGAGAAATTAGAAATAAATTGAAAGGGGCCAAGTTGTAAATTGTGGTTAGCAACTTCAGACTGAATTATAATTAGTTTTCATTAATGACAAGTGAAAACTAATAAGCTCTTAATTATCTACGTAACGAGTAGGTAACTTTAGGGTTTGGAATCACTCAATTACGATACCAGATGAATGAGAAATTAATGCTCAAAGTAGGTCGGTTGCTTAACCGTAATTCAAATTTGAAAATCAGTTACTTAACCGTAATAAAATTTGAAAATCGGTTACTTAATTGTAATTCAAAGTCAAATTTGAAAAGCGATTATCTGATCTAACGGTTGCAATCTGATCCAACGGCTGTGGTTAAACTGGCAATTAACCACCCAAATCCATTTTTTCCTATAAATACCAGGCTAAGACAGTATTCTGCATCCATCCAATTTTCTCCTCCTCTCCTCCTCTGCATACACGTGCTCTTCTCCTCTCTTCACATTTTGCATCAAGTCTGAGAAGTTCAGGGCATCTTACAGGTTAATAGAGTTCATACATTGCAGTGAAGCTCGTCTGAACTGACTTACGTTGTATCTTGAGAGACGATGGTCCATTGGTTAGGCACAGTATACCGGAGCAATACGTCTTAAAGACAGAGTCCTGGACTCATCTCGGATCTCTACGCAGCTGTGTTGTTGAGGTTATTGCCGAGCTGAGCTCTGCTTTGTGATGAGCTCTGCTGATCGAAGGATAGTGCAGTACTGTTGTGTACAATATTGCCGTGCTGATCTCTGCTTTTTGGCTGAGAACATTCGTTGTTTTGCAGCACTGCCGTGCTGAGCTCTGCTTGTGTGCTGAACTCGGCTAAAGCGGCTGAAAGCACGACTGTTGTTTGTTGTGCTGACGTGCCGAGGTCGGCAAGTTAGTGATCAGCCTAGATACAAATACAATTGCGCTGACTAGACTGATCTGATCAGTCTGGCTAAAGTTCAGCTCGGCTGAAAGGCTGATATCACAGAACCACTGTTCTGAAGTGCTATTCTGTTTAGGTCGGCAGGTTGGCTGACCATTCATAATGCAAACTCAATTGAATTATCTGAACTGTCTTGACTTAGCAGGTCAATCCAGCCTACCCTGAGCTCGGCAGGTTGGCCAGTGCTTTATTTGGAAAAGCTAATTGTACAGAAGTCAAGCTGACTTGAATTATTCTCAACACAGAAATCATTGTAAATGATTATTATTTTTTATTTTATGTCCTCCATAGAAGCACCTTCTAAGTTTTTTGATAGATAAATCTTAGGTTCGGTAAGCAGAAATGTCTTTGATGAATGGAA
Source organism: Eustoma russellianum (assembly GCA_036186865.1). Lineage (NCBI taxonomy): Eukaryota > Viridiplantae > Streptophyta > Magnoliopsida > Gentianales > Gentianaceae > Eustoma > Eustoma russellianum. The sequence goes on from AP025051.1 coordinate 34,961,784, forward strand.
GCTTCAACTTTGATGTAGACAATCCTAACTTTGAACGAGGTTTCTCTCCACTTAACCTCACTTCAATGTTCATTTTGATGGATAAGTAAAATCAATGAACATGGTGAAGAGAGTACATTCATCCATATTTATAGCCAACGAGAAGATACATCCATAATAGCCTTTGGATTCATACCCTTTTTGTAAATGGACATGTCGATTTAATGAAGAATTATGTCTCTTAAACTTAAAATAAATAATTCTTTAAGATAACTCTTCGTCAATAACCAATTAGAATTTAATTATAAATTCTATAATCATCATTCATTAGGGCCCAACTTTACAAGGTTTAGCAGGTGTGGCCTTATTTTATTAAGTTTATCCTTGTAAAACAACAAGGTTTAGCAGGTGTGTCCTTATTTTATGCTTATATTATTATGGGTAATCGAAAAACAACCTATGTGTGTTTCCGACGCATGAGTATGGTTGCGTACTTCCGACCCTCATACCTCGTCATAGGCGGGAGCCTATAAGGCAATGTGGTAATGTTGTTGTTGTATCCTTGTAAAAGAGATTTGAATGCGGATATTGGTAACTGAATCATGCGTCTCTTTCAACATATACAAAAATTTTTCCGCTTTCCTTTTTCTCTTTTGAACAAGTGACGTGAATGAGAAAAAAAATTAGGTAGAATGGAAAGAAAATTGACGAAGTTCGAATTTGTATCTTTAAGGGAATACGCAAAACAGAAAGGCTATGCGTAGGCCTGTAAGTAATCCGAGCGGCTCGGCGGGTTCGGCTCGTTTGGCTCGAGATCGGCTCGAATAGGGGATATCCGAAACCGAATTTGAACTATGTTTGATGTTCGATTATTATTCGAATGAGTTTGAGTTTGCTCGTGAACAACTCGGCTCGATAACATTTAAAGAAAATACCATGCCTGCCCTTAGTTCATTTCGCTCCTTCCACCCGTTTTTTCTGCAACGCTGAGCCTCAAACGAAAAAAACCTCTCCTCCTCATTCTCCTTCACAGCAGGCCATAGATCACCGTAATTTTTCCCACCTCCGACACCGACTGCAACTGCACCACTAGCACTGGTAGGATTCAAGTTCATATGTTCCTATATCTGAGGCTTGCCCTTGTTTTCTGATTTTTCTGTTTTGCGTTTTAGGGTTTCAAAGGTATTTGCAATTTGCATATGCATTCATGATTTGCCTTCATTTGTTCATTTGTGGACTGTAGGTGTAAATCGCACACATTTTGTTTTTGTAATTATGGAGATTTGGGTTATCCATCCACCGAGACCACCATAATCCTTGTTTTCCTGTCTTCCTCAGTTCCTTGCTTTGAAGTTCTCGGATTTTGCCAAATTAACTTTGTGCGTTATGTGCTGATTGCTGAATGCCGAGTAGTATTTTATACTGTGGACTGTGGTTGCTATTTGTTGCGGAGAAAATCGATTTTTTCAAGCCTGTTGTTACTGTGTTACATTTGGTGTGCACTGTGCAGACTAAAATCCCCTTACCTCACATTTTGGCAGTGGAAGCACTGAAATCTTTAGCATATTAATCAGTAATGTTTGGTGAACTTGTGATCCTTGTGAGCCTATGACTTAATTTTTTGCATCAAAAATTGTCTTTGTCCAGCAATAAGAACAGAAGCATTTGTCCAGCTAAATAAATTAAATAATGTAGAAATTTGTTTATTACTGAAATGTTTGGCGAAGTAACTAGACTTGTAGCATATTTATCAGTTTTGCGTTGTTTTTACAAATTATATAATCATGTCATCACACGACGTGCAAAATGTTGATAGTATGGAACGGAAATTGACAACACTGATGTGATGTCGGAAGAAGAAGTAAACAGCCCCCAAAAGAGGGGTGAAGAAGCTGTTGATGTTGAGTGTGAGGAAGGATTTGAAAAGAAGAAGAGAAAGAAAACCTCTAAAGTGTGGGAGCACATGACGGAGGTGGTGGTTAATGGCGTCGATATGGTGCAATGCAAGCATTACAAGAGAAACCTTAGGAAGAATAAGGATGGGACTACTACACATTTCAGTCGGCATTTAAATAGGTGTCTCGATATTGGAAAGAATGATGCGGACTCTTCCGGAAGTACGCAACAGATTTTGCAATTTAAAGATGGAGGGAAGAATGAGGAGAATGATATTAGCAATTTCAAGTACGATCATTCTAAGGTACGAGAGGCTGTAGCTCGTATGATTCTTATGCATGAGTATCCATTCAACTTAGTTGAGCATGTGGGGTTCAACGATGTCATGAAGACTGCTTGTCCATGGTACATAAAGATTAGTAGGAACTCGGCGAGGGAAGATTATTTTACGGTTTACAATATGGAGAAGAAGAAGATGATAGATACATTAAAACAGGTTGGTAGAATTGGCATCACCACTGACTTGTGGAAGTCATGCCAGAAGACACAATACATGGTGGTGACGGCACATTTTATTGATTTGGATTGGAAGGTGCAAAAAAAGGTGTTGAACTTTTGCAATGTGCCACCACCGCACACTGGAGAGTTAATTGCTGAAGCATTAGCAAAGTGTTTAAGTGATTGGGATCTTAATGACAAGCTTTCTAGCATTACGGTGGATAATGCTTCCTATAATGACAAATGCATAAGAAATTTGAAAAGAGATTTCATGTTGCGGAAAGCCCTTCCCATTAGTGGTAAACTGTTCCATGTGCGTTGTTGTATGCACATACTCAATTTGTTGGTCCAAGATAGATTGGAGGAGATCAAAGACATAATTGACACAGTTTGAGATGCAGTGAAATATTTGAATGCGTCAGAGTCTCGTCTTCGAGGTTTTGGAAACATTGTGAAGCAATACAATGTTGCTTCACAAAGTTGCTAATAAAAAACTTATTTTGGATTGTCCCACCCGATGGAACAGCACATACATGATGTTGGCTGCTGCGTTACCTGTTAAAGCTGTCTTTGGGAGATATGCTAGTATTGATAAAAGGTTTGAGAAGTTTGCACCATCTATGTGTGAGTGTGATAAATTTGGTGACATCTGTGAATTTCTGAAGCTTTTCTATTCCTTAACCAATACTATTTCTGCTGTTGCATATCCTACCTCAAATATGTTTCTTATAGAATTGGCTCGGATTAAAAGGTTGTTGGATGAGAAGAAACATGATGGCTCTGATAGTATCAAGGAAATGGCTATTGTGATGTTAATGAAGTTTGATAAATACTGGGGGGGAATGCAATGTCTTGCTTTCTTTGGCTGCTCTTCTTAATCCTAGGCTGAAGAAGGATATTGTCACACATTGTTTCAAAATTATTTTCATGGAAAATTCATATCAAAAGCATGTGGATGACATGGTTGCGCTGCTGAAGGAATTGTTTGAAGAATACAGGGTTACAGATGCAAGTATAAGTGTGACAACACTTTCGTCGTCAGAAAGAGGTTTGAGTGTTGCTTCATCCAGTGGCGTAGGTAAATCCGAAATGTGTTGGGAAGGGCTTGGGGAGATCGATGATCTAAGCGACAATGAATCATGTGGCACTATTTCTGAGGTGGACATCTATCTGAATGAGAAGAGATTAAAAGGCGAACAAGATATAGATGTGTGTTGTGGTGGAGAATGAACAGTGGTCGATTTAGTATTCTTTCTAAGGTTGCTCGTGATATTCTGTCTATTCCGGTTAGTACTGTTGCCTCAGAGTCTACCTTCAGCGCTGGTGGACGCATCATAGATGATTACCGATCCAGTCTATCAGTGGAGACGATGGAGATGCTCTTGTGTGCCGGCAATTGGGTACGACAAGCGAGGAATGCAAAGAAGGTAAATTATACTATTATTTGTAATATTTTGTTTACTTAATATGTTATAATACTTGTTGTAACTATTCATTATTTTTTTAGGCGGACACAGATGATCAATATGCATACGAGATTATATTACCGGATTGAGAATGAATATGTAAATGCAATGTAAGCACTTTCTTCTTTTGCGTGTATGCTTTATTGTTTCTGATTTTTTCAAGTAAGTCATAAACTGTTTTTTGTTATTTTAATGTTGTGTTGTGGCCTGTGGGCAATGGGCATGGAAGCTATCTCCTGCGTTTTTTCAAGTAAGTCATATCTTGATGTGTGTATTTCTGATTGGAAAGTTCAAAGTTGTAGTAAATACTTTGTTTGATTGGGAATTTTGTATTTGCTAATTGCTGGAAACTGGAAAGCATGTGATTTTGAATGGATTGAATGTGATGTTGGGTGTTGACTGTTGAAGTTGCTTGAAAGTGGAAATCCTGTGAATGGATTGAATGTGATATTGTGATGTGGAATTTTGTTGAAGTTGTCCTTAGTGTTTGACATTGATGACATTATCTCAGTTATTTCAATTTTCTTTCTGTTTTTTCCCCTTCAAGCGATTTGCTCCAGCAGTTAGCGACTGTTTTAGAGTTAGAGAATGTTTTGTTTCATTGTTTGTCAAATTCAGCAGTTTTCAACCCAATCTTCATTGATCATCATTGAAACTTTGAGATAGATATAGAATGGCAAGTACCTTACGGTCAATTTAGCATTAAAGCCATTGTTTCGTTTTAACGTTACCGAGCCTACCAAGCCGACACCCTCGTGAACCATCACGAGCCGAGTACGATCGGGTGAGTTCTGTTCGTTTATCTTACCGAACATCTTGGCTCGTTCGACAATATAAACGAACCGAGTTCGAGCTGAGCAAAACTCGACTCGCTCGGATCGTTTACAGGCCTAGATATGCGTTTGTTTGTCTTAAAGACCCCCCCCCCCCCCCCTCCTGTGTTGAGATGGACAATTCAATTCCATGCAGATGCAAACAATTTAATATAGAAGGACAATATTGAAAACAGGGAAACAATTGGAAGGGACCAAAGTAATATGTGAAGACTTCTGGGCCTTTCGTCGGCGATTGAATTGAGAGATAAAAGACATGGCTGAATCCTGCTTGCTTCCTCAAATCTGTTTTTCTAAATTTAATCCTCGTTTTTGTTCTTTCATGCACTTTACTTTTAGCCCGTATCTTTTATTTGGAGCAAAAGACCATACCTTAGCTCTTAGGGTCTCCACCGTTCTAGTATCAAGAAGCATTGTTGAGGTTGTAAATCAGGAGTTCGGCCTCCTAGGTTGGAGAGGTCATACACAAGGACCCCGTGGCGGACGCAGGGCTAATTTTTTTTTTTTTTTTTGGGGGGGGGGCAAAATTCACACTATGAAATCACCGTCCACTTTTTCGGACTCAATATACATTCCATCGAAAATACGGCAAAAACTCCCTTACAATATAGATATATGCAAATATTATAACATAAAATCTAAACCAACACATCCACTAATCAAAATGCAACAATAATAATCAACCATCAACAATATCTAACAAAAGTTATTCATAAGCAACATTAACAAGCAACAACATCCAACAAAAGTTATTAATTTAACGCTCGACATACCTTTTATTTACGAAATGAAGGACGAGCAGCAGGAGGGATTATCGGTGGCCGCAAATTCTGAAATTGTTGCATAATGTTTTCATTTGAAATGGTTCCAAAAACTTCCTTCTCGAAGTAACACAGTAAACAGTCCGATAGTAAGTCGTCTCCCAATCGGTTGCGCAGATCAGTCTTTATTATATTCATCGCAGAAAAACTTCTTTCCACACTCGCTGTTCCGACAGGTAAGATCAGTTCTAACTCGATGAGCCGATATACTAAAGGAAAGTAATTGTGATAATTCAACTCCACCATCTTCTTTGCAAGAACTCCAAGATTAGTATTATGAGAGAATACTTCATTTGATTTCATATCACCAATGTAACTTTTAAGTTCATGGTTGAGCTCAATTCGATCATTGGTAGTGAAATCGTCTGGATATAACTCAGCAACGTGTAGCAATTGACTATGATCAAAATTTGCAAAAGAATTGGAAGGATCAAGGCACATCACACATCTAAGTAAATCTGTGCTGGCTTCGGTGAAGTGTGTATTTTTTTCCGTAGGAATGATGTCAATTACCTAGTAACACACATATATCACATATCATGAGATAGTTTTGGGATTAAAAAACAAATGCCTTAAATTTAGATAATCAAAAATACAACTGCATCTACCTACCACCTAAATTTTTTCTCCGAGTTGGGGGGGCGGTTGCCCCCCGTGCCCCTCCTTGTGAACGCCCCTGCAAGGACCCCACACAAGCTCTCCACTACAAGCTAGGTCTTTGACCCTACAACAGTGAAACACCTACACTACGTGTGTCTCTTAAATCGAACTTTGGAACTTAGAGCATCTCTCAATCTGAATATCAACTAAGCTATGTATTTGGACGTCGGTGTCTTTTATTTGGTTCCATGATTGAGCATTCTAGGTGGAATTTGATTTTGAACTCGTGGAACTTAGACCTTTACTTATAAGAGGAACTTCTAACAATTTCCTTTACTTTTCTGAGAGCTTTGATCTCTTGGTGGTATTAACTGTGTCTTTATTTTTGATCCTGGACCAACATAACATACATAAGAGGGAATTTAAATTGATATATTATTGGTATATTGGTAAAAATCGCAGCATTTTACGTTGAGAGCTAAAGTTCAAATTATATTTTATGCAAACAAACATAACCTAAAACTAGAGTCAAGCAGCTATGACATAAAGATCAACATTGTAAGAACTAAATAGACTCCAATATTCAACAAACTCTGATCACAACCACCACGTTCTAACACATTTTATCTAGAACTAAATGGACTCCAATATTGAACAAACATGTTGACCACAACCGCAACGTTCCAACATATTTTATTGTGTAATTTATGCAGTTACATATAGAGTCGGTAGATCTCATTGGAATCAAACTCTCTATATCTTAGGAAATAAGTATTGTTTGTCTACCGCTAACCTTTCCAGACCCTAGCGATAATTTTTGATGCCGTTGTAATATATTCGGTATAATTGATTGATTGAAACATACACATGGTCGTAGAAAGGATGAAGCATGAAATACGTCTGTAAACAACTCAAGTTTATAACGGTTAATTACACAGCTGAAATATAAAATGAAAATGATATCAGAGCCGTTGATGGGGTTTTTCTATTGTTATTTTATTTTAATTTTCTATTATAACCATCTTGACAATACTAGTTTGTGATAGAGGTATTGTTGGCTACCACTTACCCTCACAGATCCTAACGATAGCTTTTGATGTTGTTGGGATATAATAGGTCCAGATGATGAATAATAGTTTGTGAGATAGACTAAAAACGAAAATGTATAAATCCAGAAAGCCAGTTTGGAACAAAAGTGAGTTTTTTTTCTTCTTATGGTGCAGTTTCCAAGATGAGTTTGGCCAAATAAAGTTAGACCGATGAAGATGAATTGGAATGTAGATTACAACAGGTGCAACTCGTCTTCGGGGATTTTTCCCAGTTCGGCCGATCGAATGAAAACTTCCAATAATTCACATTCGTATCAAAAATATTATTATACAGTTAGTCAAAATTATGTTAAGAAAAAAAATTCAAAAATTTAACACAACAGTTTTTTATATATATAGTTTTTACATAAATGACTAACTTTTAATGAATAACATATAAAATACTTTGATGATTTTAATTTATATATCAAGAAAGCTATTTTAGATACATGCGTGTCGGTGTTGTTTTCTTACGGTGAGTCACAAAGATGAGTTGTGAAATTAAGTTACATCTATGAAGGCGGAAAGATCGTCCATCTAAATTTCTATGGTATACTCTATCATATTAAATGAAATTATGTTATATGTATTTAAGTAATGTTAAAGTTTTCCATTTCTAATGGAGTCAGGACACTCTTCGTTGATTTTAGAATATGATGGAATAAAGCAAAATGACTCACTAAATTGACTGCGTTTCTTTTATTGTGAAGTAACGATTGATCGACACAGCTTGACGCAATTTTCATTATAGGTCATTAAGAAACAACCTCTGTGTATTTCTAATACATGAGTATGATTGCGTATATCTGATTCCCCATACCCCGCTATAGACGGGGGTCTCTAATGCAATGGATAATATTGTTGTTGTTGTATTTAAGTAACGTTAAACTAATATATATGACATAATTATATTTTTGATAGTAGAAGATGAGATAAAAGATGACACATGTGATGTGTTTCTGTTGAAGATGAACTGAAAGTTTGGGAAATTTTCCCAGTTTGGCCGACCGAACGGAAACTTCGAATAATTTCACCTTCCTTTTACATAATTTTTTTGTTTTACTGTATGCTATGGTAATTATAAGAATTACCAAGGAAAGTGTATTTCATTCACAATACAAAATGTACATTTGTGTGTCGGCTAAATAGGGTTTTCACCAGAGAAATTTTGGTACAACTAGGAGTGTTTGTTATAACAAAAATAACAATAGGATAATAACAATGTTTGTTAATCTAGCTAGACTAGTTAGTTGAGATTTGAACAAGGTTAGTTGAACCCGCCTGGAGGAACCACGGACGGCGGGCTATCCGGATGGCTTGGGACTCTTTTCTTTAACACGCCCCACAAGATGGCGGTTCTGTCGGAAATGCCAATCTTGGACCTTAGATCCTCAAAACGATCCTTGGAAGCGGCTTTGTGAGGGCGTCCGCAATTTGATCCTTGGTGGAAACATGTGCAACCGAAAGAGAACCAGTAGCAACCTTTTCACGGACAAAGTGGTAATCAAGAGCAAGATGTTTCATGCGACTATGAAATACAGGGTTAACACATAAGTAAGTGGCGCTTAAATTGTCACAGTAGATGGTGGGAGCTTTAGGAAGCGACACACCAAGATCATGAAGAAGATTCGATACCCATGTGACATCAGCAGCAGAGGCAACGGCGCGATACTCAGATTCAGCGGAAGAGCGAGCAATAGTGCGTTGTTTCTTTGAGCACCATGAGATGGGGCTTGCGCCGAGAAATAAAACAAAGGCAGTAGTAGAGCGGTAAGAATCATGATCACCTGCCCAATCAGCATCAGAAAAAGCTCGAAGAGTAAAGGGCTGATGGCGTCGGAGCATGAGGCCGTGATTAACAGTGAGCTTAAGATAGTGAAGAATGCGTTTGGTAGCTGTCCAGTGTGTATGAGTTGGTGCATGCATGAACTGAGCTAATTTGTTCACAGCAAAAGCTATATCAGGCCGCGTGAGCTGAAGGTACTGAAGCCCACCAATAAGACTGCGATAATGAAAAGCATCAGTAGAGGGCGAGCCATCCTGAAGGATGAGTCGACCAGTGGCTGACATAGGAGTGTGAGCATCCTTAACACCTACGAGATGGAATTTATCAAGTAGATCTCGAATATACTTGCTTTGAGATAGGTAAAGACCTTCGGAGGTGAACACCGCCTCAATGCCTAAGAAATAGTTTAAGGTCCCAAATCCTTGAGAGAAAAACAAACGCCTAAAGAAGCAACAAATTTGCGAATAGCAGTAGTGCAATTTCTTGTAACAAGCAAATCATCAACGTATACAAGAAAATAAATAACAGTACTGCCGCAAAGATATACAAAGAGAGACGTTTCTGACTGAGATTTGGTAAACCCGTGCTGTAAAAGAAAGACTTTAAACTCAGTATACCAAGCGCGAGGAGCTTGTTTTAACCCATAAAGCGCACGCTTAAGATGACACACATGCGTTGGAAAAGTCGGGTCAATGAAACCTGGGGGCTGTGTCATATAAACATCTTCAGTTAAATGGCCATTTAGAATTGCATTATTAACATCCAGATGGGAAATGGACCAGCCATGACAAAGAGCAACAGATAGTACTACACGCACAGTCGTGGGTTTAACAACGGGACTAAATGTATCATGATAATCAATACCAGGACATTGATGAAACCCCTTGGCGACCAAACGGGCCTTGTAACAAGCAATGGAGCCATTAGGATGACACTTGACACGAAAAACCCACTTGCAACCAACAATATTATGGCCCTGAGGTGGAGGAACAAGAACCCATGTGCCATTACGAGCAAGAGCAGCAAGCTCGTCATCCATCGCAATGCACCACTTAGGATCACGAAGTGCCTGTTTAACGTTAGTGGGTTCAAGGGATGGGGGAAGGGGGTGTTTAGTGGTGTGGAACAAAGTGACATAGTCAGAAAATTGCTTGAGACGGGATACGTGATTGCTTGCATGGGTAATCATGGGCTGAGGTGGAGGAGGAGGAGGAGCGGGGGAATCAGCCAACGCTGATGAAGATACAGAAGGGGATGGAACGGCAGGGGGCATCAGAGGAGGACGGAAGCGGGATGACGGGATTAGATAATGGGGGAAGCGAAGGTGAGGATGCATACCTGGGGGACACAACACTTGCGCCGGGCGGAGGAGACTGTAGATCAAGCAAGGGTGCCGCTGGTACACGAACGACAGGCAGTTGGATGGCAGCAAACGCAGGAGAACAGGCAACCCAGGTAGAAGAAACTACAGAGGACTCACCCGACGGCGACATAGATGCAAATGGAAATTGATGTTCGACAAACTGAACATGTTGTGACAGATAAAGCCGATTAGATGAAACGTCAAGGCACTTATACGCATGATGAGTGTTAGAGTAGCCAACAAAGACACAAGGTTTAGAACGAGGGACAAGTTTATGTTCAGAGTAGGGACGAAGCCATAGAAAGCAAAGACATCCAAACGCACGTAAGGCATGGTAGTTAGGCGGTTTGGAGAATAAGAGTTCATAAGGCGTTTTGTTGTGGAGTACTTGTGTAGGCATGCGATTTATGAGGTAAACGGCTGTAAGAAAGGCATATGACCAAAACTTAGCAGGTAAAGATGAATAATGAAGAAGAGCTAATCCAGTTTCTACCACATGACGATGTTTGCGTTCAGCAGAGCCAACATGTTCTGGGGTGTATGGAGGGGAGACACGGTGTTGAACACCTTCAGACTCAAAGAAAGATTTAAGAACCTTGTACTCCGTACCCCCATCAGTGTAAAGTGTAACGAGAGAGCGATGTAAATATTTCTCTACCATTCGTTTGTATATAGGAAAAATAGTAGAAACATCAGTTTTTCGAGACATGGAAAATAACCAGACATATTTAGTATAATAGTCAATGAAGAGAATATAATAACGAAAACCATCAATTGATTCAATAGGAGCAGGCCCCCACACATCCGAGTACACTAAATCAAGTGGCCCACGACTTTCTACTGACGAGCTGCGAAAAGGCAGCTTGTGACTCTTATTGCTGAGACATGACTCACAAAAAACTTATTAATTGAAGTATCAAAAGAACCAGACATATTATTATTCTGACGTAGAAACTGGAAAACACGTGACGAATGGTGTCCAAGACGATGATGCCAAGTGGATATTGGCGACTTTGTGCTGACAAGATTCTGCTTAGCCGCAGGACCAGGTATAGAGGTGTCCGAGAGATGCGTGGAGTACCGCATCCCACTCGTAGAGATCATCCTTGGTCTGCCCGCGAGCAAGCTGTGCCTCCGTTTTGAGATCCTTGACAACAAATGAAAATGGGAAAAACTCAATAGAGGTATTATTATGCTGACAAAATTTAGATACAGAAATTAAATTTTTAGATAACAACGGAACATGCAGAACATCAGATAGAAGGAAAGATTCAGAGGAAGAGGGAAGAATAGAGGAACCGATGTTGGTGATGGTGAGTCTGGTGCCATCTCCTAGAAGAACGTCATCAGGACCCTCATAGGATTGATGATGGGAAAGAGTGCTTAGATCGTTGGTAACATGATGAGATGCTCCAGAGTCAAGAATCCAGTTATGCCTTGGAGGATTTGGTGTGGTGAGATGAATTTCGGGCTGTTGTGCTTGCTGTAAGGACCGCTTGAGGGAGTAGCATTGCCAAGCTGTATGTCCTCGCTTCTGACAGAACTGACAGGTCACCCCTTGCTGTGATGCATGCCGAGGGTTTCTGGTGCTGGGCACGTCTGCGTTCGCATTGAATGGCACAGGCATGGACGACGGCTGCTGGTTCGAAGTTGACTTCCGAGGGAATTGTCAATTACTTCCCTGGTGGGACCCACCTTGATAATTGTTGGGATGACCACCACGGCCTGGTTTCAGCTGTGTGGTATGTACAGTGATAGAGGAACTATTAGAATTCTCTTCACGCTTAAGAAAGGTTTCATGCTCTACTAATTTATCATGAAGTTCTTCAAAGGTGAGTGGAGTCTCTCGAGCTCGAATGGCGGCAGCTATCTCACGGAAGTTGCTGTTGAGCCCATTGAGCGCGAAAATAGTGAGATCATCATCACTGAGATGAGTGTCAACAAGGGCCAATTCATCTGCAATACTCTTAATGGCTTGAAGATAATCACCAACTGACTGGGTGTCACATGTGATATTGGTGAGTCTTTCCTTGAGATTCATTATGCGGGAGCGAGACTTATTGACATACAACTTGTGAAGCTTCGTCCAAGCATCACGTGAGGTGGAGGCCGTGGCAATTAACGTGACCACGGTTTCGGAGACTGAGGCAAGCAGCGCATGGAGCAGCAGCTTGTCTTGTCTAACCCAGATAGCATAATCTGGATTAGGTTGCGCAGTGCCATCCTTGTCGCATGTATGTCGCGACGGACACGGTCTACTTTCATCGAGAAACCCATTAGATCATACCCATGGAGCAAGGCATCGAACTGGGCTTTCCAAGAAGGAAAGTTGTTCTTGGTGAGTTTGATAGGTAATTGTGCTGCAACATTTATAGCTATGACTCCATCAAGAGAGCCATGCTTAGTGGATGAACTTTCTGTCAGATCGAAGAGAGGAGGACGGCCGGATCGAAGAACTCGTCTAAGCCAATTGGCTCTGATACCATATAAGAATTACCAAGGAAAGTGTATTTCATTCACAATACAAAATGTACATTTGTGTGTCGGCTAAATAGGGTTTTCACCAGGGAAATTTTGGTACAACTAGGAGTGTTTGTTACAACAAAAATAACAATAGGATAATAACAATGTTTGTTAATCTAGCTAGACTAGTTAGTTGAGATTTGAACAAGGTTAGTTGAAACCGCCTGGAGGAACCATGGAAGACGGACTATCCGGATGGCTTGGGACTCTTTTCCTTAACAGTAATTTTTTTGAATTTTGTTATTAATTTTTAAGTGATTTCTTCATATAAATACAAGTTACATAATAAATACTTATAAAAAAAGATATAAACCTATAGAAACCCAAGATCGACCGTATCAGTTTCATACGAAGAATATCCCTAACCAATAAAAAATGATTTCTATTCGTTCCTTTGGATTGGTGACAGATGCGCACGCCAAAATGACTTAGACATTTTGCCGACGTCGTCCTTGCAAACTTAAATTTTTTCTATTTTTTAGCCTGATAATTTTCTTTAAAAAAAGTTGTTTCCGGTGCATTAGGCCTTCGCGTTTTCGCAGGATTCGGAGAAGGGCCAAACCATTTTGCAATCAGAACGATTTGGTGTACATGTGTAAGAGGATGTTTCCGTGGCTCGAACATGTGACCTCATCCGGGGAAGGGCCGGACCGTTTTGCGATTAGAATGATCTGATGTACGTAGCCTTACCTGCATTTTTTTGTGTAAGAGGATGTTTCCGTGGCTCGAACCTTTGAACTCAAGGTTGAAAACAACAACTTTACTAGTTGATCCAAGACCCACCTTCTTAAATATTTCTTTAAAAGAATCTAAAATTTAGTACTAAACGGCCTGAGGTGGATGTGATTATCAGAAGAGTAAATTGCACCTATCACCCAAATGTTGGTCAAATTATCCAGTTAGTATTTAAACGTTCTGAAACCTCATTTGGCACCCAAATGTGGCCAAAATTGATTCAATTAATACCAGAAACCGGCTGATGACCTGCTGCAGCCGGTTTCAGCACATTTTACCACCAAAATTCAATTCTCCTCCAAATTAACGTCTTCTCCTTCCCTCTCTCCTGCTGCAATTGGTTACCTTGTGATTTTCCTCCATAAATTAGCCCTCCACTTTACAAAATAAAACAATATACAGTAGGATTGATGTCTCAAGAATCTCCACGATTTCATACTCGCAAAGTTCCAAGTCTGACATTGTAAGGCTTTCATTCCAACCCTTATACAACGCCCAAATGTCACCCTTTTGCGGTAAAATGGAATACAAATCCTTTTCTTCTGAATGTTGTACTCTAATCTGATGAGAGAAAGGACTAGCATTGTCATACTTGTGGGTTTTTCTTCTTGCAACCTTAAAAGTTCCGCAAGAGGTTGGCATTTTTTTGACCTTACATTGAATTATTTCTTTTGATTTCGATCCAGAGAGCCAACTCATGTGTAATCCAAAATGAGGAGGGCTATCAATCTTTGTGATGATACCATTGTACTTTGGTAAAGCATCTTCATCACAATACAATGCCCATATCTGACCCACTTGAAATTTATCCAATGATCTCTCCGTATCAAAGTTGTGAAAATCCGGGTCAGGAACAACATAATAAAGTTGTGAAAATCCGGGTCAGGTGGGCTGATTACGATGTGGATTCTTATGCTGCTGCCTCGCTCAAAGCAAGTCCTTATGCAATTCCTTTTACAAGACCAGGCGGCTTCCCCAGTAGTCAGGTTACATTACCGCTTGCCCAGATCATAGAGCATGAAGAAGTAAGTTTTTCCTGTCCTTCAAATCCTGTTAAAATGGGTATCTTTTATTGGACTTATGAAGTGCATTATATGACTTGGATTCTGCCATACTTCTAGTTTATGGAGGTTGTTCACCTGGAAGGTTAAACATTTTCCCGCGAGGACATAGCTTTGTCACCAGATATGTACTTGTTTCAGGTTTGGTTTTCACTTTATTTACTTTGAATATCTAACTTCTGTCTTCAACATGGATCATGACTCTTGACGGCGGCTGCTTTTCTTGCATATACTTTCCACAGCTTTGCAATGGTGCTGATGAGAATGCTACAGGCTCTTGTACTCAGCTTGTTTTTGCTCCAATCGATGAATCTTTTGGTGATGGAAGAATTGCAGGGGAGAGGGGGAAGAAGCGCAGGGGAGAGAGAGGGAATATAGATGGAAGAATAACAGGGGAGAGGGTGAAAATGAGAAAAATGGGTGGAAGGGCAGATGGTTGCCACATTTTACCGCCAATCCAAAAAAATCAGGGGTAAAATCGATAAATCATGCGTGTTAGAATCAATTTTGCGTTAGTCAACGGTTGCATCTAAAAAGTCAAAGGTCGCAGCCGGTTTTTTGGTGTTAATTGAGTCAATTTTGACCACGTTTGGATGCCAACTGAGGTTTCATAACGATTAAATGCTAATTGGAAAATGTGACCAACGTTTGGGTGCTAACTGAAATTTACTTATTATCAGAATCACCTGAATCAATTTATTTTTAAAGAACACACGTCTCTTGTTATTATTGAATTTCTTATATACTTACATGTTTCAGAATTAAATTTAAAAGGATTCTGGGGAGACACTATGCAATAAAAAATTAATGTAAAAAAGCGTCGTATTACAATATGGGAGCGTTTACTTTTATCACAAGGAATTCCACCATCATTTAACTTCAAACAAAAGTGAAAGCTCTCGTCCCGAACATCTTCATCGCCTCAGTCCCAAAATGTATATATGAAGGATATAAATCAGAAGCATGAGTGAGATCTTACGCAGTGATCCATACAAGGTGTACCCCCGCAAATCATACATTCGGCCTAGCAGCAGAGGAACATCCACATAAGTATTCCTAAAATCGAACTCTTGACCTGTTGGAGCAAATTTCAACCCGAGGATCAATTGGACTATACCCTGAGGCAACTAGAGCAATCAGTATCTCTGTTTGTAGATATACAATATTTTTCAAAGCAAGTTATCCTTCAAAAACTGCTAATTCATCCTTTTTACATTTTTGCATGTCCATAATTTATATGCTTGAAATTCTTTTTCATAATCAAAATAATAGTGTGTCAGATTTACTGTTTTTTATGTAAGTATTTAATTTTTTTTAATGTTCGGATGAATTCAGCTTTTGCAAGAATCATCAAAAGCATACCAAAATATGATGTAATTTGAAGAAAACTGAATTGCTACATCATTACATTGTGCACAACTAGAAGGACGAAGGTTCGAAACAAGATACGTGCAACATGAGTGCAATACTGTTATCTAAACACGTAATGATTTAGATCATGATATCTGGTTCAATTGATTCAAAAGAGATCTGCCTTACTTTGCAGTAGACACTGGGTGAGTTAACTAATTAAAAGACTTACTAATTTAGGAGTCTATTAAATCTCTAATTTAACTCATCTATAAAATTTTTTGAAACTGAAACAATATAAAATCATATAATCAACATCGTTCCATAACTCTTGGCCTTGGGGTCATGATACAATCTTTTTTCAACTAGAAACAAATTAGTCATTTTCGTTTTTCCTTGCTGCCGACAAACAGCAATAGCGACATAGCGTCAGAAGATGCTCGAGAATCAATGACGATTAGTGCTTTTGGTTGATTAAGTTTGTCTTTTATATTAAAGAACCATATATGATCGAAATGTTTTAATAAATTTAATACTTATAGAACCAATTTTATTGATATGAAATCAAGGACGAAATCTCTTTTTCCATGTTTAACCGACGCTATGATAACACGTAATGACTTTTAGATGCAACAATCATATATCACACAGCAGTAGTGGTGTGTGCGCATGTAAAGACAGTAAGCAGTAGATCAAACCCGGGGTCGAGTCGAGAACTCTGTCATTAAGACTTATTGCTCCGGTATAGTGTATCCAACCGGTGTTAGTAATCATCTCCCAGGATACGACGGGTACCCGTTCAGTCGAGCAGCACTGCTATAACTTGAACCTCTACGAACTTTCGAGTGTCTCTACTTCTCTCGGACTTGATATAAAATGTAGATGGAGAAGAGAGCAGAAGAGAACGTGTATGCAGAGAAGGAGAGGAGAAAATCGATTGATCCAACAGAAGTTTGTGTTAGCCTTGTATTTATAGGGAAAAAACCGATTAGGGTGGTTAATTTCCAGTTTAACCACAGCCGTCAGATCAGATAACCGCTGCCAGTTTAAACTGCAGCCGTTGGATTAGATAACCACTCAGACTGCTCATCATAGCCGTTAGATTGCGATCCGTGTCACTTGAAGATAGGAACTGGCCTGGACCCGCAACCCGAACCTGAGTCGAGCCGAGCCGAGCCAAGCCAGACAAGCGATGGCACGCGTGTGGAAATCTTGTAGGTCTTACCTCCGGTAAAAACTTCTCATGCCTTTAGGTCACATCTAAGTGTCTGTTCTTGCAGTATATTTGGTGGCTAATTCAATCCATTTGTTTAATGTGGTATTTCCTCAAATTGATAATGTGTCTCTCCCTAAGGAGGCCATGTGTCTTTCCCTAAGGAGTCCACATTATCACTTTTGTCAATTTTCACTTATTTTATTCATATTTTGAGCATTAATTTCTCATTCAACTGGTATCGTAATTGAGTAATTCCAAAGTCTAAAATCATCTACTCGTTACGTAGATAATTAAGGGTTCATTAGTTTATACTTTTTATTAATAAAAACTAATTATAGTTAAACTCAAAGTATTTTACATATCAAGGTTTGCAACTTGGACAGACCCATTTTCTCCAACAATGACTTGTCGAGGACTTACGTTAGCTATTTCGTCCTATTCCGCTAGACTACTTGTTAAATATAAAGGTTGAACCCCAATCAGTAAGGGTCTCTGCCACACTCAGTCCCAAAGATAGTGTAGGGATATAAATCAGGTACCCAACGGCCCGCTAACAGGAGCTTGGTCATATACACAGTAGTCTGCATAAGGAGCCCACAGCACTGCAGGCAAGCCCAAGGAAGCTCCTACACTATGCACTTGCTGGAAAGGGGCTCTCTTGACTTTGACAAGAATTGAACTCCTGACCTCCCTTTCGAGAACTCGTATCTGGAACCAGTTGGGCTATTTCCTGTGGAATATTTGTTAAATATAGATTGTTGACGGAATCGTAGTGCTCGTGGGATGTGCGGAGTGTGGACCATAAAAGGCACCAAAAAAGTATATAGAAAAACTGCAGCATGTTACCTTTCAAATGTTGGGTCAGACCTGCCGACCAAAGATGGGTCACACAGAATGACTTTTGAAGCATTCCGGATATGTCATGTTATTTAGTTATTCTAGAAATAATTAACCGGTTCATTTATAATATAGTCGTACTTGTTTCATTCATGTTTCTTTTCCTTCTTTTTATTAATATATGTTCATGTCACGCCTGTTGAGAATCTCACATTGGCTAATTTGAGGAAAAATGCATGGCTTATATGAGGATGAGGTATCACCACCCATTGCCTTAAGGTTTTGATGGATATGGGCCTCACCTCATGTAAGCCCAAGTTTCAACATGGTATCAGCGCAGGTTTAAAATGTAGACTCACACCTTGCCTGGCCCATGGTTGGCCACTTAATGTTTCCCTCACCTAAGTCCAGATGTTCATGTCTGGCGTGTGGTTTGTGATTGAGGGCGGGTTATAAGGCGCGTATGTATGTCAAGTCACGTTGCCACGTGAGGGCGGGTGTTGAGAATCCCACATTGGCTAATTTGAGGAAAAATGCATGGCTTATATGAGGATGAGGTATCACCACCCATTGCCTTAAGGTTTTGGGTGGATATGAGCCTCACCTCATGTAAGCCCAAGTTTTAACAACGCCTATTAATACATATATCATATTCTTCGTATTAAAATGATAAACGTTCAAATTCGGTTTGTTTAACTAAAATTGATAAACAAACTCGAACGAATACGAAACAAACTTGAACTGTTTGTAAACAGTTCGTTTGTTTAATGTTTAATACCTCTATTTCATCTTATTATAATAATATTTCATGTTTAAATGACAAATTACAATTGTAATTTTGCTCCCAAACGGTTGTTCGACTATCATTAAATACTTCGTTTATGACCACTTACCTGTTCAAAGTATGAACTGTCGTCATACGTGGCCTCACAAATTATGTTGGGCCTTGCTCACGGGAAGAGTCACTTATGGGCCGAGGTTTTGCGTCATAAATACGGACCACTTTTGGATTGGAATCCAAAGTCAGCGGGTTCCTTTGTATAGCGGAGCATCTGTAAATGTATCCCAATGTTTCTCCATGGCCTGCGGGCCGAATATGATGATAGTGAGGAGTATAAGGTCCGGTGGTTTCCAAATGGATCCTGAAAGTTTTGTGTCACTAATGCCTATGACATGTTAACTTCGAGTATGGATGACAAAAACGACCATGCCTGGAACCGTATATGGAAATTAAGGGGTCCGGACCGACTGAATTTATTTGTATGGCGCCTCAGGCATGAAGTCCTTCCAACGGCAGCATTTCTACAGAAGTGTGGCATTGCGGGAAACACCGGATGTCCAATATGTAAGCAGCCTACTGGGGACGCATTACATGAAATCAGAGATTGCAGATGGTCGAAGGAGGTATGGCTTCGGTTACTTGATATGAGTAGACGGGAGGTATTCTTTGACAGCATGTCCGTAAAAGAGTGGGTCGATCTAAATCTTAAGAGAAATCCAGCAGAAGTACCTCGGAATTCTTGGTGGACATATGTCTTTAGAGAAGCGGCTTATAGCATATGGCGGAGTCAAAATGAAATTGTTCATAACGTGCGACCCAAGAGGGCTCCCCCGTGGGCAGTAACACTGGAGATTTTAAAACAAGCTAGACTGACTTTTATAGCTGTTGGAACAGACGAGAGTCTTTTTGATGTAAATAGTACGTAGACGGGTTTTAGCGCTGGCCATGTGAATTTTGCATGATGTAATTTTGTGAATATTATAATCAAAGTCGTTCCTTTCTTTAAAAAAAACTTGGAGGAAATTGTGAATGACGTGGGCATTTTGTATCATGGGACCCAACACAAAGGGAGAACACTTTAGACAGGGTCTTGCTTTATGGGCGATTTAGGTAGACAGAATTTCAAGGTCCATTGCAGGATTGACACGTGTGCTTTTCAGCCATTCTGTGCCCTTCCATTTTGATAACGTTATCTTCCAATGACTGGAGCTCTATGCTTATCGTGGCTACAATGCTTATGTTATAATTACTTTTTGATTTGTGTTTATTTCTTTTTATATCTTTCTATTTCCAATAGAGTTAAAGATATTATACTTCAACTTTAGAATATGATAGAATAAAATAAAATGACTTGATAACTTGGCTGCTTATATTATGAAGTAGCAGTTGATCGATATGCAATTTTCATTATAAATCATCCTGAAACAATCTCTGTGTGTTTCTAACACATGAATATGGTTACGTACATTCGACCCCTATATACCTCGTCATAGGCAGGAGTCTCTAAGGCTATATGATAATGTTGTTGTTTTCGTTGTCTTTTATTCATTGAAAAAGTGAAAAAGAGTACGTGTTGGCACCATGAGTGGTATTAAATAAGCTTTGGGTTTATGAGTTAGTCGAGTTTTGTTTAGATTTATTTGACTAGTTTAATTTGTTAAAGTTCGAGATCCAATTCGGTTTGATTTTAGTACTCAAAAACTATATCTTAAACATCTTGAGTTTTGCGTCTTTATTTTGTAAGAATTTTTTGAGCTTATAAATATAAAAGTAATGTATGATTTGATCTTATAGAAGTACCTTTTGTTTGATGCAAGCAATAATGGTTAAATAATATCAGTTAGGAATGGATAGTTTGTACTTGTATGTGCAATTTTCAAATAAAAATATGTTTTTTATTTTGTTCATAACAGGTTTGAATTTCATTTCAGTTCGACTCTAATTCGAAAACGTTTAAATCCGTACTTACTATGTACATGAAGTTTGTGTTTAAATTCAAGTTTAAGGAATATTAAAAATACTTAATTGGAGAATTTAATACTTAGATTGGTTACCATTGCACCCTTTGGCGGCAATTTCAGACACAACATGAAAACACGATCCGAATCTGACACGCTCCTCGCGGGTATGAGTATAGCATTGGTCGGTTCGTGTACTAATCGGGTAAGACCCGAAACTTACCCGTTAAGAACGGATTGTGTCCAGGTACACTCGCGGGTTACCTATTTGAATTTGCCATACCTGATTATTTTAAATATATTCTAAATATAAAATATTAATTATTAAAGTTAAAACTATAAAATTGAAAATTCTAAAACCTAATCCCTTACCCTTTGCCCCCCGCCGTCCCTAACCCCTTGATACCCATAACCCATTATTCTCTCTTTTCTTTAAACCGTGAACTCTCGGCCTTTGTCTCCTGCCTCTCTAGCCTTAGTATCCCTCCGTCTCCTCTCTTGTCTTTAACAGCCCCGCAGCCCATGCCCTTTGATACCCATCATTCTCTTTTCTCTCTGAAATGTGAACTCTCACCCTATGTCTCCCGCCCCGCCACCCTCCGGCCTTTGTCTCCTTCCATCTCCTCTCCCGTCTTTAACAACAGCCGTCACCGCTCTAACTCTTTGCAGTTTGCTGCCTGCTACCTCTATCTCTGGTAAATGCATGAAACCTGAAAAATCGAAAATACACGAAATGACCTGAACATGGCCTGATTTGTATTTGTAAAGTTTGTGGGTAAACCTGATACACGATACGAAACCTGATATGTACAAGTTTGAATATCTATTTCCATACACGCGAAGAAAATAAGTCAGATATGGTTTTGGTACTTTGATATTCGACACCTGAAAAACACGAAATACGACATGTTTGCCGTCCGTGACACCCTGCTCAGAATAAAACTTTTTTCATGGTTGCGTATGCATTGAAAAGTTTCCGCGAGTTAATGACTGATGTACTCTTTTCAACTTTGTAGAGAAGTCTGTCAAATGCATGGGAAAAAAATTGGAGTAAATTTTCAAACTGAGATTGAGAAAGATGAGTAAGAGTGCCAGTTTTCAACTTGTCTCTTACAATTACTACTAGATCAATTCAAAAACGCCGAACCAAAAAGTGAAAATCGCTCTTTGGACAAAGATTTTAGTTAAAGAAAAATTGATTTGGGTTTGAAATGGGAAAAAACGAAATGAAGAATAATTCCTCAAAAGAAAAATATTTTTGAGACTTCAAAGATGAAAAGAACAATGAGTGAATCAATATAATGAGCTTTTCCTTAGCTAGGTAACGTCGCATATAAACTTTTGTTTGCTTGACTTGGATCGTAGAATACATGTCTGAGATATATTATAAAGTTCTGGTTGACAATATGTCTCTAACGGTAGCTTTGTTATTGTTAGGATATACTGGATATAGTTGTTGTTGATAGTATGTCTCCAATGCTTTAAAACAAAAAAATAAATATTTTATAGAGAATTCATACTGATGATGTAATAGTATACAAAAATAAAATTGTATACACATCACCATAAACCATGTTCCAATACAAAACTATTAATGTTTTGATAGTAATTGAGACATTATAATTATTCAATTCTTAAATTTATTTAGACAAGTACCCCTGCTTAACACATCATCTGCGCTTAGTCATAAAATATGAACCATATTACTTGAAGTTTTTGGATTAGTTTAGACAAAATTTTAAACCAGTGAATCTCAAATGTATAAAACCATCAGGGCTAAGAAACTTGTTATAAAAATATTTTTTTAATAATTTTAAACATATAATTTTTTTAGTGAGACAAATCAGAAGAAATACTATAGTCCGTTTGGTAGACTATATCGCCTAAATCATGAAATTTGGGTGAAATTAATCGGCAGTACGCGTTAGTCTGGAAATTTTTACTGCATCAAACTATTGGATAAAAAACACCATGCAACAACAACATTACTTCATTAGACTCGCGCCTATGACTAAGTATGGGAGGTTGGATGTACGCAACCATACCAATGTGTTAGAAACACAAAGAGGTTGTTTTCCGATGACACATAATGAAAATTGAGTCAAGGTGTACCAATCAATTGCTACATCATAACATAAGAAGCGCATCTAATTTAGTGAGTCATTTTGCTTTATTCCATCATATTCCAAAGTCGAGAAAGTGTGTCTTTATTCCATCGGAAATAGAAACTGGATGAAAAACACCATCATACTCCAAAATTTTACCATCAAGATTCTACTATTGAGACCTATATGTAAAATTCTATTACCAAGATTCTACCATCGACATACATGCGTGTGGATCAACTTTAGAGTCTCTAATATCGAAATTGTCACTGAGGTCTGGTGGTAAAAAGGTAAAAGTGTTTTTGCAAATATAATCAAGATTTGGTTGGTAAAGAAATAAGAAATTTTATCACTAGAACTTCGATTATAAAGCAATAAATGTATTTTAAAAAAAGAAAAGAAAAGAAAAGAATGTAGCATATATCGATAATAAAAATGTTCATTGAGAGCAATTTTAGATTCATAATTTATAGTGCGGTGCAATTATCTTTTATAATTTTAGGACAATTTTCGCTGTTTTCCTGGTTGAGAATACTATAAGAAAAGGAAAAAACCAAAAGGCTACTTGATATTCTGACAGTTCAAGAATCGGAAATGGCGGGTCCCGGAAATGCGGGTCCCGGAAATGCTCCGTATCTCTTGAGAATTACAAGTATCTGCCTTTTTTAACAATGGATGAGATCACTCAAACCTCGTCTTTCGACATGTGGAATGTCCTCTTTCAATCAGTTTTTATATTCTAATCAAAAGACGAAATCTCTCATCCGAGCCTCATATAGCATTATAGAGGATGTAAATTAGGTGTCCAACAACTATTTAGATTGGGTTGTGACTCACGCAGTAATCCACACAAGGCGACCCTACAAACTAGCAGATGAGCATCTACAGTGTGCATATTCCTTGATTCGAACTCTTGACATGTTGAAAACAAATTTCAATCCGAGTACCAACTGAATTAGGCCTTGGAGGCCATTTTTATCTGATTTCATAATTTGATGTTAGATATAATCGTTTCCGTTTCTTATAGAGTTAAGGACACACCATTTCTTATTTTGAAATATGATGAAATAAAACAAAATGACTCATTAAATTGTTTGCGATTCTTATATTGATCGACATATTTTGACGCAATTTTTACTAAAGATCATTGGAAACAACCTATGTTTCTAACGTATAGGTACGATTAATATATTCGACCTCTTACACTATCTAAGTTAATGAGGTATTGTTGTTGGGTAGATACATAGTGCTCGGTGATTTTTTACAGTCGATCGGTGAAGGGATCCGAATATTATAACAGCCACAATTTTCTCAACTTTTTAGTTTTTCTTAAATCACTCACTTATATCAACAGTTAAATACGAGTCACTCAAAATCCTACCCATAGTTGAAAAAACAAGAAAATGTGAGTGGTTCAAAATCACTGCAAATAAATCAGCCGAAATACAAAAGGAAGAGGAGGGTTTTTTAGTATAATTGAAGTTCAAGAATTTCTGCGAACTTGAAGAAGCTCTTAGCAACTAAAGTGATAAATGTCATTTTAGTGAAAGGAAGAGGGTCTGTGTTGTTCTCCACTGTTAGCTCTTTTCCATTGGTGTTAATGCTTTAAAAGATAGTTCAGCTAATTGGAGACTCCCCTCAACGAGTAGATACCACTAAGCAGGTTGGTATTCGTTTTCTTCATTGTTTGAAAATGCAATTGACTTTTGGATTTGTGATTGGGATGTTTGATTTAATAAAGATTGGATCTTTTCTCAAAAGGGATATGTTTTACGCTTGTCGACGGTGCAGGGTGATTATTATAATCAAGCTGACAGAAAATAGAAAGCTTTCTTACTTAATGAAGTGAGGGGGACAGGAATTATTTATTATCACATAGCTTTTCATTCAGAATTACGGTGTATTTTCTTGAAGATTCTTGCTTTTTGGTATCCAGTGTGTATTTTTGGGCTTTTTGATCTTATCTTTTTGTATATATTATTGCACAGAAAACCCAGAAACCAACTGTACTAGCTGCAAGAAGTGGGTCAGCAATTGGATTGACTCTGAAGATTCATTCCGATTTGTTTGAGGGGTTTTCAAGTCTCTATCTTTAAATTATTAAATAGGGATTTATTTAATCCACCAGTGACTCTAGCGGATTCTGTAAGAATATTGTATTTAGGCAAAGAAAGAAGTGTACTCAGAACAGACGAAGTTTGAAATTGTTTGGACTTCTGACATAATTACCTATTTCACCATGTCTGTTGCTGTGCTGTGGGTTGTTTCACCTAGCACTGATGTTTTAAGTAGCAATGCATTCTTGGAACCTGTTCGAGAAGGCCACTGGCTTTTAGATTCATACCCATTCATTTCCAGGGGTAAAAATTTGATGTGCAATGGGGGAATAAGGAATTGTAGGCAAAAAATTTGGAGTTCAGGTTGTGTAGGTAGAGATTCGAGGTACGCATGCTTGAGAGGGTCTGGATTAGAGAACCGCGCTAGACTATCGGTATCTTCAAGTATTATAGCAACTCCAGCCAGAGAAATTGCTTTGACATCAGAGCAGAGGGTTTATGATGTGGTTTTGAAGCAGGCAGCCTTGGTTAATAGGCAGTTGAGCTCTAGAGAGAATATGGATGTGAAGCCAGATATTGCTTTGCCAGGAAATTTGAATGTGTTGAACGGAGCGTATGATCGGTGTCGTGAAGTATGTGCTGAATATGCCAAAACATTCTACTTAGGTTAGCACTCCTTGCTGTTGTTTTGATTTGACAGAAATGAGTTGAATTTGTGGCTTGATTCAAGTTGAAGGAAATCAAGCGTTTGAAGTATTTCTTTGTTGTTTTTCAGGGACCTTGCTTATGACACCCGAAAGACGTAAAGCTATCTGGGCGATATATGGTGAGATTTGTGCAGTAAGCTTACCAAGTTGTGTATTCATGAGGAACATGATCTTAAATTAGGAGTCTTGTTGTGTGTTCACAGAAACTTTTGTCAGATTTAAATGGCTAGATTTCCTTTGCGTTTGGTGGTCAACTATTTCACTGGCCTTTCTTGGCTGTATTCTTGTCCGCAAATTTAATCCACTTACATTAAGTTGTGTTACTTGTTTCCTGATTGAATAATCTGCTATAAACAAAAAGGGTTTTTTTCTTTTACGTGATTGGTCCTATTGCTTTATTTAGATGATCCAAAAGGTGATTGGCAGCGGGCTAATGAACAAAACTTTGATTCATATTTTCCTAAGTTAGTTTGTCAAGTCAAATTGTGGATGTCACATTTGTATTTCACTTTTGAAATCCAAACAAGATGTTTGATTTATTTTTGGTTGCTCGTCATTCGTACGACTTTTTCTTATTCGCTTGGAATACAATCGCGATGTATGTTTCCTTAATCACTGTGTTTGCCAGTGTGGTGCAGGAGGACAGATGAGCTTGTTGATGGGCCTAATGCTTCACATATAACCCCAGGTGCATTAGATAGGTGGGAAGCAAGACTAGAAGATGTTTTCAGAGGCCAACCTTTTGATATGCTTGATGCTGCTTTATCTGATACTGTTTCAAAGTTCCCAGTGGACATTCAGGTTTGGACTGAACAATTCTTTTCTTTATATTTCTGTTCTTACATTTCATAGTGTCATTCTTTCCGAACTAAATTAGCGGTACTTCTTATATTGTGAAGTACCAGTTGATTGACACAGCTTGACTCATCATTATGGGTCATCGGAAACAACATGTGTGTGTTTCTGACACATTGGTATGGTTGCGTATATCCGACCCCCTACCCCGCCATAGACGGGAGCCTCTAAAGCAATGGGGTAATGTTGTTGTTGTTCCTTCTGTACTTCCAGGTCGAAGGCTTGCATCGTCTTCTGTAACCAATGTCAGTTGACTTAGTCATCCTTAATCTGCAGTATTTCTGTAGCCTTATTGTTGTTCAAAAACCTTTTTCTAAGAAAAGAAAAATGATGAATTGCTAGTTGGTGTTCGGTTTAAATGCTTTCCAGCTCTTCATTTGCAAATACTTCCTATATCATAAGCCATTTCCAATGGAGTCAAGGACACATTATTCCTTGACTTTGGAATATGACGGAATAAAGCAAAATGACTCACTAAATTGGTTGCGTTTCTTATATTGTGAAGTAACAGTTGATCAACACAACTTGCTGCATCATTATAGGTCATCGGGAAACACTTTCTGTGTGTTTCTAACACGTGTATGGTTGCGTACATCCGACCCTGCCATAAGCGGGAGCCTCTAAGGCAATGAGATAATGTTGTTGTTGTATTGTAAGCCGTTAGCTTTTCTTAGGTGTTTTATATCTCATGTGTGCAGTTTTCGTTTTCAAGGCTATCTGAGCAATCTTCACCTCTTTCATTATTAGCTTTAGCTTGGTTGTTCTGCTGATGTTCTTTTCTTTTATGCTTCCCCCTACCATTCTTCCCAACACCGAAGCTTGTCAGTCTCTTGTATCGCCAGCTTAAGTGCAATCTTGCATTACTTTTTGTCCCATCATTTCCTCCATTATCTGATTTCTGCTTGAAATATTTCGTAGCCATTTCGGGATATGATTGAAGGAATGCGGTTTGACCTAAAGAAGTCAAGATACAAGAATTTTGATGAGCTGTATCTGTACTGCTATTATGTGGCGGGTACTGTTGGATTGATGAGTGTCCCAGTGATGGGTATCGCGCCTGATTCAAAGTCAACAACAGAGGGCGTCTACAATGCTGCTTTGGCTTTGGGAATTGCCAACCAGTTGACAAACATATTACGGGATGTTGGAGAAGAGTAAGTTTATGCTGTTCACAAAATTAACTTCGTGCTTGAAAACTTCTTGTCCAAGTGAAACTATTCGTCGAGAAAGAGCCAGAATAATAACGACACGTATCCAGTATATCTCAACGACAGTCAAAGCTATCGTTAGGGTCTTAGGAGGGTGGAAGACAGACAAACAATATCTCCATCCCAAATGATAGAGAGTTTGATTTCAGTAAGACCTACGGCTCTATAAGTACCTGCATAAATGACACAATAATAGGAATATGATGTGTTAGTGTGTTAGTGAAGGATTTTAGTGAATACAAATAGAATGTTTCCGATACTAGACTATCCACAACCATGTATATGTACATATAATAAAACACCAAGATTAAACAAAAAACACAAAGTCAACCTAAAGTGTATGGCGTATCTAAGCCCCTAAGTATATTCTAAGTTGTTCCTATATTCTGTCTAAACCTCGTCAACCTTAATCCTCTGACTCCATGAAGTCATATCATGGACCATGTCTTCAGAGAGGTGCAAATTTAGCAGGTCATGCCTAATCCGCTCATCCCATGTCAGTTTGGGCTTACCTTTACTCCTTTTCCCCTCTACAATTAGGCTTTCAACTGCTCTGACAGACACTGTTATCTGTCTCCTCTTGACATGCCCAAACCATCTCAGTCTCCCCTCCCTTATCTTGTCTGCTATACCAGCCATCCTTAACCTTTTCCTAAATAACACATTTATGATCCGATCTTGTCTTGTCTGACTGTACATCTACCTCAGCATCCTCATCTCTGCCACTTTCATTTTCACAAACAAAGTATTCGCAAGACTTTTATATGAACGGGTCCTGATCAATGGCTTCTTTATTCCACCTGTTATTTAACCATACTTTCTAGGTGGTGAATATGGTAGTCAAAACCCAGCCATTTTTCAGAAGCGTTTCGAATGATGAATTAGCGAATCCTGGTAGAGAGACGCTGGCATATCTTCCTTCGTGTCACCAATAGTTTTTCATGGTCAACTGATACAGTTCACATGTATAGCTTAAACCTTTCTTCTCTATATGTACATGGTATGAGTTCTCCAAAGGAGGTAACCCTTCATTTAAGCTAACCCTTCATTTAAGCTTTTCCTGGCTTGTACAAAGTGTAGGCTAAGACTGTGTACATCAGATCACAAAGTGATCCGGCCCCTCTCTGGACTCTGCGCAAACGCGGGAGCCTAGTGCACCGGGACGCCCTTTGGACTAGATCCTGGATGATACCCATAGTTTGATTTATAGTTCATCTATTTGATTTCCATAAAATCCATAAAATCTTCATTTTAGGTGCAAATTCTATGATGTTTGTGGTTCTACTAGTATGACTACTGCTGTTTTAATTACAGAAGGCTAAAGTGAGTATATACTGTCAATTTCTGCATATATGTAACTAGGCATTTTGTAGCAGAAATTAACAGTGTTTTTGTTCAACCCATCTTGTCATCTTATACTTGGCTTTCCTCCAGTGCAAGAAGAGGAAGAGTGTACCTACCTCAAGACGAACTGACACACGCGGGGCTTTCGAACGAAGACATATTTGCTGGAAAAGTTACAGATAAATGGAGGAACTTTATGAAGAAGCAAATCAAAAGAGCACGAAAGTTCTTTGATGAAGCAGAGAAAGGAGTGACTGAACTCAGCTCAGCCAGTAGATGGCCTGTAAGAATTCTCACTTCTCATTAAACTCAACCAAGTAATTATGCATGCTCTTAAGTACATTGAGATAGTGATGTTTGGTTGGGGGTTTAAAGTTGTTTGTTTGGGGAAATAGGGATATGAGTTTCAGATTGATATCCAAGTATTTGGTAATGAATATCGTTTTTTGATATACTAACTCCCCTTGTCTATCAAAATGGAGAAATCGGGTATGACCGGTCAACGTCGGCGGCCGGCCGGTCACTATTCCTGCCGGTCAAATTTTTCTGGCCAATTTTTTGTCATCCATCTTCGATACCAATTTCAATTCCAATACGTTCCAAACACCATCAATGTCAATCATATCCATTTCTATTTCAATACCAAACAACTATAACTTAAACCCAAACCTATACGCTATCATACACATTCTGATTCTGATTCCGATACCCAAGTGTTAAAAGTACAGAATTCATCTGAAGGCTCTTCTACAGCATTGGTTAGAACTTAAATTCGTGTTCTATTGATTGGTAGGTGTGGGCGTCTTTGCTGTTGTATCGACAAATACTGGACGAGATTGAAGCAAATGATTACAACAATTTCACAAGAAGGGCTTATGTGAGTAAACCAAAGAAGATACTAGCTCTGCCTCTAGCATATGCCAAGTCTCTTGTACCTCCTTCAAGAACATCATCAATGTTGGCCAAGACTTGAGCTTTAACTTTAAATTCATTTCTCTGAAGTTGATGGATGATCAAGTAAAGAAAAGATGTATACTATTGTACAATATAGATGATGTACTACCATTTAGGGATACTGAAATTCAAGGCTCACCCAACCTAGGAGGCCGCTGAACTCCTGATTTGCATCCTCCACAATGTTCCTTAGGGCTAGACCAGTGGGAATCCTCAGAGACAGAGCATATTTAAGGTATATAGTTAATGATATGACTCTGCTTTCTGCTTAACATAGCTAATTGAAGAGTGGTTTTATTTGAACTAGATTGTTCATGCCCATAGTTGCGGTATTGATTTATGCAATAAAGATAAGTAAGAGAAAAGTATATAGAGTGGTACAAGCAATTAAGTTGTGAGTTTGACCTTATATTTCATAATACATTTTCTCATAAATATTTGCACCCATAATTTTTTATTTCATTGAGGTGAGATAGGTCATCTTAGGAGAACAATCGATCTAGAAGTTGAAGTCACTCCCATTGCACATCATGATTTTGGACCTAACTGTTAAAAAAAACACATAAAAATGGTATAGATAAGTGTTTCAAACTTATATCAAAATATATTAAAATTTTGATTAAGAAATAAGTTAAATTTGGAATTTATAAAACAAGACAATTTGGAATTTATAAAAAGGACTAAACTCTCGCTTTGAGTTTGGTCTGTGAGACCATTTTTAAATCTAAGTTCGATCTAGATCATGTTCTGAATATGAGTTTGCTCTTTGAGGTAGGCCTAGACCATACTTTGGTTTAGAGTTCTGGCTCTGTATTCGATCTGGTTCTAAAGTTTTTGTGTATAAACCAAACTTCAACATCGAACGCTCGTCGATGAGGAAGACTGAACATTCGGTCTTGACTTTGGTCTCAAGTGTTCAGTTGCAATGCTCAAATAATTTCAATTGTGATTTCGGTCTCAAAGACTGAATTTTCGATCCATTACTGGACAACATAAATTTGTGTCGTCTTTTCATGAAATGGTGTAATGTTTGCAATTAGGAACACCTTCTTTTAACCATGAATGGTCATAAACTTCCTTTAAAAGTTAAATTTTTCAGAGATGTGTTAAATTAACTTCTTTCTTGTTAAAATTAAAGTCTATAAACACAAGAATTCTAAGATTTGAAGATACACGTTTTGAGAAAAACCTGAGGAGTTTCTTCCTCTTCTTTCTTCCTCTTTCTTTGATATCAGACTCTTTAAAACACAAGTTCAATCTTTTTCTCGTAGAACGAACAAAGAGAAGAAGCCGTTATATTCGGAGAATCATTTTCTACTAGTCTACTTTGATCAATTAGTGGAAGCAAAATTGCTTTAAAGATAATAACATTTATTACATCTTCACTATTTATTCTTCTTTTTTTGTTTTCTTCCTGTTTGGTTACTGTGATATTTTCCAACACTAACAGCATGGGGTTTCAGTTCATTACCCCCCCCCCCCTCCTCCTCCCAACTCAAACCAAATATATATAAAGTAAATAAGCTGGCTATAGGCTCCAAAAAGCATTTTAAAACCAGAAATGAACCAGGGTGGAATGATTTTAAGACCTTACATCCCGGTTTGAGTTATTAAACTGTTTAGGAATGTTTTCCTAATGGTTTGATTATCCTCATCGTTTTCTTAAACGGAAACCGAAGGCTTTGTTGTCGGTTAACATACTCTTTTTTTTTTTTTTTTTAAAGCTTGTCGGTTAACATACTTAAAAGACCATAAATGATCGTGGGTTGACTTGTTTAAAAACCGTAGATCCGGTTTTTAGCTCTAAACCTGTTTAAGGACCAATTATGAACAGTTTGATTATGCTTATGATTTTCGAAAATCCAAACCATAAATTTAGTTTAAAATACCTTCTAGTTATCTTTGGGTGGTGAAGTTTTATGGGAATTTTCTAAACAAACTTGCAAAGCAAAGTATATAATAAAATATGAATTTATCATGTTAGACTTAGATAGTACATAAGTTGAATGGCTAAAAAATTTACTTGTTGATATTTTTTTGTGATCTAAACATATGCTTTCTGTGTCTATATACTATGATTTGCAGGCAACAATCGCTTGAGCGAAGAATAAGATCTATAATAGGAAGAGACGACACATCCATTTGAGACACAATATTGTGCAATAATTGATTAATTTAGAGGTAGTCAACTTGGAGTTTGTAACATTCGAGTCTAACTTGGAAAACCATAACTAAAGGATTAAACAATAAGTTAGCCCATAAACATTGAGAGGATGATACTTATTCCATTCGATGAGATCTTCCTATGATGGCAACCAACCTTCATGAATAGAGATTCTACAAACAATATTCAATGGGTAAAAATAGTCATAGCAGAGTTCTAACTAGCACTATCAAGCTAGTCCATCCCTAAGATGTTGTTAAATATAGTGTTTGCTGTAAGTTTTGAGGTGCGCGCCATTTGCTGAGGTGACAACTGAGTCTGAGCTGACTGCTGAAGCCGAAGTGATGCTTGTAGTTGTGGTGACCAAGC
Organism: Eustoma russellianum; assembly: GCA_036186865.1. Lineage (NCBI taxonomy): Eukaryota > Viridiplantae > Streptophyta > Magnoliopsida > Gentianales > Gentianaceae > Eustoma > Eustoma russellianum. The sequence continues at coordinate 34,994,338 of AP025051.1, forward strand.
TTCAGTGCGTTTAGGCGAGTCAATACTCACGTAGCTGTGTACTTAGACCCATGCAATTGATGTGAACCTTGACGATCTGAGCCTTTGTAAGGTCAAATAATATTGACTATGTTGAGGTGCGCGCCATTGCTGAGGTGACGACTGAGTCTGAGCTGACTGCTGAAACCGAGGTGATGCCTATAGTTGTGGTGACCAAGCTTCAATGCGTTTAGGCGAGTCAACACTGACGCGGCTGTGTACTTAGACCCTTGCAGTTGATGTGAGCCTTTGACGATATGAGCCTTTGTAAGGTCAAATAATATTGACCGTGACAAAACAGGTTTATTACACTTGGTCATTTTTGGGAATGGTGGTTTTGTTATCATCACCACAATATATATACGAGTCCAATAGATAAAATTATTCACTCAACTCAGACGTACGGAAAATACATAAAAGGGAATAAAAGGAGGTTAGCAAGAAAAGACGAAAGAGAAATTACAGTGGAAAGAAGAGGATACCATTGCTTGCCAAAAGCGAATCTCCAAAGAGCAAAATCTTATTGCAGGTCATTCATACCTTCATAGGGGATAGGATCACCTCACCGCAGGAGGGATGTGATTACGCGTGACCGCGCGACACATGGCAGTAAGGGGGATGGTGAGGCTAGATGAGAGTCAACCTCATCTAGCCTCACCACCCCCTTGATGTCACGTGTCGCGCGGTCACAAAGGGGTGAGTAAAGTTGGGGTGAGGAGATCTCAACCCCCTTCATAGGGCCATCTAGCCTCACCACTCCCCCTTGTTGCTACGTGTCGCGTGGTCACAAAGTGGGTGAGGAAAGTTGGGGCCCCACTTTCCTCACTCCCTTTGTGACCACGCAACACGTGTCAGCAAAGAAGGGTGGTGAGGCTAGATGCAGGTGACCCTCATCTAGCCTCACCACCCCTTGCTGCCACGTGTCGTGCGGTCATGCGTCACCGCATCCCATTTGCAGTGAGGGGATAGATAGGTATAATTTGCGCGAGAATTCATTCTATATTTGCGTAAGGGAATTTGCTTTTTGTCGGTGAACATAGTCGGTGGTGGACATCAGATAAAAAGACGTCGCCGTTTTGGAGATATGCGAGGAAAAAGAATATGGTAATAGAAACTGACTACAAGGAAAAGTGACTTGCGTCCACGCTTTATATAACATCAATTGTTGAACCACAACCAGTAAAGGTATTTGTCACTCTCGGTCTTACAGGATGTGTAGAGATTTAAATGAGGTTCTCATGGCTTACTAGTAAAAGTTTGTCATAGCACAGAACATCACAAGAAATCCATTGGCACAGAAGCAACAACCGACGGGCTGGCTATCAGGTAATTCCACGGGTCAATAGTGTTCCCACACTATGAAGCTAGCCTGGAGGGGTTCAAACATTCTTGCCTTAGGCAAGAGCCTGGAGGGGTTCAAACATTCTTGCCTTAGGCAAGATTCGAACCCCTGACGTTCCTTTCGAAACCCCTACCTGGAACCACAAGGACATGTCCTAGTAAAAACCCCTATTGTTGATATATATATATATATATATATATATATATATATATATATATATATATATATATTTACGTGGTGAGAAATAAATAAATAAATAGACATAATAGATGCACACATATATATATATACACACACATATTATGTCTCAGTATATATACTACGCATTTTTATATTTATAGATATATAAACATATTGTCGCATAAATCAATAAATAAATTTGTATCTAATATATGCGTATATGGATATGTACACATACATACATATTTATGTGTATGTATAAATAGACATAAACATACTCTTCGGACATATTTTACATGTCAGCAAACTCGAGAGGTGTAAGCAAATCCCCGTGTTCAGCCATTAGGTTTTCATAGTTTTTTATAAATCACATTTCTTTTTGTTTACCATCATTTGGTTTTGATCTTAAATGTGATGAATATAATTAATGGCTGACCAATTTAATGGTCGCACTAGAAAATCACATTATATATCTATCTATTTATGAATATTCTTATCCGATACAAATTATAGTTGACTTTTCATCCATTAAATTCGAATAAAAGGAATATAACTTGGAAAAAAAGGACAAGACAAAATAGAAAAAAAAAGCTTATGAAAAGTTTTGTTGGTTGAAATAAAGTACGTTCTCCGTGCATTAGGCTTTCGCGTTTGCGTAGAGTCTGGGGAGAGGTCTGATCGCTTCGTGGTCGGATGTATGTAGGCTTACCCTACACTTCATGGAAGAGACTGTTTCCGCAGTTAAAACCCGTGACCTCAAGGTCACAAAGCAGCAACCTTAGCAGTTGCTCCAAGTCCTGCCCTCGGTTGGTTGAAATAAGAAATGTAATCAAATGTCTCTAAGAAAAGAGAGTTGTTTTTTTTTTTAAATTTTTTTAAAAAAATTATAGGCATAAAAGGAAATAATGACAAGAAAAAGGTTAACGTTTTGGCTTAATGCATCTTTCTTATAGATGACAAAAATTAACGCTTTGGCTCGACTTCACAATATTTATAAACCCTACATCAACAGAAGAGATATTCCCACTCATTACACACAACTAAGGTTGTAAACGAGTCGAATGAGCTGAGCATCACGTTGTTCAAATTCGGTTCATTTAACTTAGCGAACGAACCGAGCTTAATCGTTTATTTAAACGAACATATTTAATTGTTTAAGCTCGGTTCATTTAACTCACGAACAATATTAAAAAGCCGAACACCTTAAACGAACAGTGTCACTTACCAAGTCCGAACAGAAAAAGTGGTTCAAGCTCGGTTCATTAACCTTTTAGCCGAGCCGAGTACCAAACAGCTCGGTTCATTTACAGGACTACACACAACCTTCACGATTTTTAACAAAACCTGTCTAATGTTTGCGAAACTTATTACAGACCGGGTGAGATCCTAGGAGGCTAAACGTGGGGCTAAAAGTGAGGCCTCCAATCACGCGTCGTTACGTGTACAAAAACAAGGGGGTGCTGTAATTTTTTTTTAAAAAAAACTGAATTTATACACGTGGCGACGCGTGATTGGAGGCCTCACTTTTGGGCTCACTTTTAGCCTCTTAGGATCTCATCCGATTACCGAGTGGATGAAACAAGGAGTTACTGAAGATTGACGAGTAGTTGTATGAGTGAAAAGTCTTGTGCGGAAATTGCTGGTAGGTTTCTAGTTTTTCAGTCTTTAATGTTGCACAAAAATAAGCCAGGCATAATATCATGGCCCGAAAGTGAAACACAACACTGCTTCAATTGGCTTTCGTTGAACCCATAAGGTTCCTGTCACACCCAATGCCAAAGGTAGTGTAGAAATGTGAATCAGGTACTCAACGGCCCGCTAGCAGGAGCTTGGTCATATACATAGTAGTCTGCATTAGGAACCTCCAGCACTGCAGGCAAGCCTACAGGCCAAAAAAGCTCTCACACAATGCACTTGCTGGAAAAGGACTCTCTTGCATTTGGCAAGAATTGAACCCCTGACCTTCTTTTTGAAAACTACTGCCCGGAACCAGTTGAGCTATGTTGGCTTTTGTTAATCAACAATCCATTAGCCATTCCTTGAAAATAAAAACATAAAAAAGTTGAACTCCCAATCCCAGTGTTCACACTGTCCCACCCATATTGTAAATAAAATCAAAGAATATGTTTTAGAAGAAATATATTTCTTGGAGCAAAAGGCTCTACTCTCACCGTGAGGGCTTCCAACGCCTCAGTCCAAAGAAGGATTGTGGAGGATGCAAATCAGGAGCTCAGTGACCTTTTAGGTTGGATGAAGACTTACGCAGTGACTCACACAAGGTGTCCTCCTACAAACTAGATCTTCGATCTAGCAGCGGTGGAATACCCACACTGTGCATGTCCCTGAAATCGAACTCTTGACCTCTTAGAGCAAATCCCAACCCGAGTACCAACTGAGCTATGTCTTGAGGCGTAAAATATATTTCTTAATCTATGCAGGTACATATAGAGTCGGGGGTTTCACTGGAATCAAACTCTCTATCCCTTAGGATGAAGATATTGTTTGTTTGCCTCTCACCCTCTCCATACTCTAGCGGTGGTTTTTACTGTCGTTGGGACATACTGGGTACGATTTTTTAGTAGTAGTATTTGTTTTATAAAAAATACATGATGCTCTGTTAACTATTTAAAAGTGTAAGTTTTCATGCGTCAAATTGTGTTTTATTTGAACTTAATTTGTGTGTTTTAGCTCAATTGGTCAATGTAATTTCATATTGTGATATCATAAGACCTCTAATAAAATAGTATCTGACAACCATTATATGATCACATAGCTACCTAACATGCAAATTATTTGTCTTCTTTGCTAAAAAGTTTAGCCAATTGCCCTATTTTACAATAAGTTGCATAAGTTTTCTAAATAAGACGTTACATTTGTTCTATTTACACTATATATGTTACTTTAATATTATTTAACATGTCATTTTGAAAAAAGAAAATAAAATCTTATTTAACATGCTACAAAACAGTTACAGAAAAAAGAGAGAACATCCAAAGATTGTATTTGATAGTGAGTTGCTTCTATATATAAGTTCTTACAGCATAGTCACGGAAAGGAGTAATTCCTTGGTCCTTTGGCCATAAACACACACCGCAAAAACCTATTACATAATAAATCTTGACACCTACAAGTTCAACAAGTAACAACGTATAGGATTTTAGTAAAATTAAATAATTACTACATGAAAGAATATCGTGTGAAACGAGAGAATCTCATGTAGTAGCCAAACGTTTGACCCATTACACAGTTAATAGCCAAACGTTGATGAAACTTACTTAACATCTATTCTTTTTGAATAATGACTCATTTATACACATTCAACCGGCACTAGCCGGTCATCAAAACATATATTAAAAAATGCAAAGAAACAGGCATCAGTCGGTCATCAACCGGTTGAATGACTGTAAATGAGCCATTATCTAAAAGGAATGGCTGTTAAAGTGAGTTTCATCAACGTTTGGCTGTTAACGGAGTAATGAACCAAACGTCTGGTTACTAATTGAGATTCGCTCGTCGTGAAACTTATAATAGAAAAGGAGAACCAACCTCATTTGGCAGCCGGTATTTAATGTCCCAAACACAAATATGCACCTTATATAAACAAATGATTCTCATAGTACTTACTAGAGACCTTCAAGATTTCATTTATATTATATTACTTAGCCATGGCTGTAAAAGTATATGGTCCCGTGAGTGCTGGTTGCCCTCAAAGAGTTATGGTTTGCCTTCTGGAGATGGGTGTGGAATTTGAAGTGGTTCATGTCGACCTCGTCGCCGGCGACCAAAAGAAGCCTGAATTTCTTCTCCGTCAAGTAAGCAAGTCGGTGTACATAATCGAAAAAGTTCATGCGTAATCATTTACAATTACGAGTTGACATTCTGTTTCATATAGTTGTCTCCATAAATAAGGATTATGTGTTCAAATAATGATTTGTATCGATTGTAGTGGAAGAAAAGAAGAAAAGCAGGGGTGATTGTTTTATATGTTTTAAATAAGTGAAGCACTTTTTCATCTATAACACATTGACATGGTCATTTGCTTTATTCATTTATTGATGGGTTTTGGTGGAAAGTTGTTGCTTTGTGACCTTGAGTTCACGGTTTCGAATCGTTGAAACAGCCTCTTGCATAAAAAGGCCGCGTACATCAGATCGCGAAGTGATCCGACCCCTCTCCGGATCCTACATAAACGCGGGAGCTTAGTGTACTGAAAACACACTTCATTTATTTTTCGTTTGAGGTAGATTTGCTAATGATTATATAATGACAAGTAGGTGGTCCTGATTGTCCCTTTTAATTGTGCTGCAGCCGTTTGGACAAGTTCCGGTAATTGAAGATGGAGATTTCAGGCTTTTTGGTGATCGTTCTTTCATTTACGTACTTCTGCGCTTCTGTTCATGCATGTTGGTTTCGTTCCTGCATTTTGCAAACAGTTTTTGTTCTTTTATATACAACAACAACATTAACCCATTGGCTTAGAACGCCCGTCTATGACGAAGTATGAAAGGTTAGATGTACGTAACTATACCTATGTGTTAGAAACACACAGACGCTGTTCTCGAAATAGGTCAATCTGTATCGATCAACTCCTAATTCACAATATAAGAATTGTAGCTTATTTAGTAAAGTCATTTTGACTTATTCTATCATATTCCAAAATGAAAAGTATGTTATTGACACTATTAAAAATAGAAATTATTTCGGTGACTCTATAGTTCGAGGTAAACAAATTCACATGTCTTTTAATACCTCTTTCTCCACACGATAATTTCAAAATTTCTTAAAAATAGAACATATTTTGCATTTAAGTAATTCAATTTTATTGTATTCACCCCATAGAATCAAGAGCAATTGTAAGATACTATGCAACAAAGTATGCAGCGAGAGGCCCAAATCTTCTAGGAACCACATTGGAGGAGAAAGCCATGGTAGATCAATGGCTGGAAGTGGAATCCCACAACTTCAACGACATCGTTTTCGCTCTCGTTCTTCAGCTTGAGGTTTTTCCACGAATGGGCAAAGCCGCAGACTCTTCTGTGGTCGAAAACTGCATCAAGAATCTTGAAAGCGTGCTGCATGTCTATGATCAAAGGTTGTCGGAAAGCAAATATCTCGCCGGAGATAATTTCACCATTGCAGATATGTGCCACCTCCCCGGAATCACGTTTCTGATCACCGACGGTGGGGTTGGGGATTTGATTAGAGAGAGGAAGAGTGTGAATTCTTGGTGGAATGACATTTCGAGCCGTCCGGCGTGGAAGAAAGTGCTCGATTTGATGAAATAATCGCTTTTTTTGCAGTAAGAAATATGTTCTTTTTTATATTCTGATCAGATGTTTTATGTTGTTTCGCGAGGAAACGGAATAAAAACATTATTTCTATTTCTATCAACCCTTTTTGTGATTAGAAAAGTAATTTTATTGTGCTCATGAGCCACCAGTGACCTAATAAAATGATGACAAATACGTTTTGTCTACATGTAAGCAAGGGGTGATTGGCCAAAACAAAAGGACATAAATATTCTACACATTTTATTAATTATAGATCAACTAATCATACTTAATCATTGACCATTTTAAAATTTGTGTAGAACTGATATATTCAGTTGAGAGGAAGAGGAATGTAAAAAACCAACCAACACCCTACTGTTGACCGATTCCACAAATCAAGCTCCACAAATCGAGGCACAAATCAAGCTCCACAAATCAAGGGATACCATGAATCACGGAATCATAGTATGGTGTAAATGTAGAATATTCTCAGGATAAACATCATTGAATTTTTGATTGATATTACCTTGTATAGAGATAGTAGGGCATGTATAAATGAGTATGTACAATGGTGAAAAGAGATATCGAGAAATACAAGAAATTTGTCCCAAAAACTGTTCTTATCCGGTTGTTCTTATTTTACACATGGTATTAGAGCAAGATTCCGATTTCTGGGATCCTGTTGTAGTTTGAGCAATCATTGGCTCAGACTTTGCCTAACTCCTCATTGCCAAGACCCAAAAGTGTTGAGGCTCAGGAGCATGTCATCATTGCCTTTTTTCATACCTACCGAATTTGGACTCAGATCAAGTGTCTATTCTGAGGCTCAGATTTAAATCTCTTCATTGCCAGTACCGCTACCGTTCTCACGATTGTATTTGATTCTGTTTGTGAAATCAGTTGGCTCAGACTATTGAGTTCATCACTTCCAAGAGTATACCTGAAACCAAATATCGTATATGTCCTTATCTGCAGTCCTTGTGAGGCTCAGATTCATAATCATCATTGTCCTACCAGCAATTACGTATCTGCTCTAGCCTGATTGTTCCAATTTTTTTTTTTGCAAACAACAAAATCATGTCAGAGACACCCAACAGAGTTGAAGGAAATTATGGGACAATAGAAAACAAGTCCAATATCCCCGTGAAATTAGATTTGTCGGAGCAGTTTGTCCGTTTTTCGCAAAACAGATTTAAAACGGAAGAAAATCAGAGCAGCAGCCATGCAGGAGGAAGGGGAGAAGCAGCCATAGCAGCCGCAGGATTCGAAGACCCTGCGAGAAGAACAACGGCGGTCTCCAACAAAGGCGGTAACAGGGTTAGGGGAAACCTTAACCCTAACACCCCTTTTTATACCCAATCTTAATTTAAAATTAACCATGTACCCCTACTGTTTATAATAATGTCAGCTCAGTCCCTGTTTTTCAGGCATAGCCGACAGAGACCCCCAGAATGCCTGGAATTGCCACCGCTGCTCCTGAACTTTCGGCTTACCAAAAATTGGCCCCCAATCTTCCGCAAACCATCCCTGGATCCCTGCTAAACCCCAAAAGTCCAGAAACACCCCCGCATTCTCTAGATTTAACCGTTTTACCCCTAGAAAAATTACCTTCATTCAACTTTGTCTCAAACTCTATATGTCACTTAACTCAAAGCCCTTCGCAGTGGATATTCGACCGTGGAGCAACGGACACCATGACTTATGACCAATCTGATTTTATCCGGCATTCTCCACCAAATAAAACCTCTATTGAAACAGCTAATGGAGCCTCCATTCCAGTCGTTGGTGGCGGTTCTATCTCTGTTACTCCCAATATTACTCTTGATAACAGTCTTTATGTTCCCTCGCTTTCTACTAAATTATTATATGTTAGCCAACTCACTAAAGTTCTAGATTGCGTTGTTCTAATGTACCCTAATTTTTGCCTTATTCAGGACATTCATACGGGGGCGATCATTGGGCGTGGTACTTAACGCCAAGGGCTATACTTTGTTGATGCGGTGGCGCCACAGAGACAGTCTAATCTTGCCACCGGGATAGCCAGTCGACAGGTGTGGTTATGGCATCGCCGACTTGGGCATCCTTCATTCGGTTTACATCATCTTTTTCCTACTTTGTTCAAATCTCAGACCGTTAATCCCACTTGTGACACATGTCTTCGGACTAAACAAACCAGGTCTTCTTATGTTGCCAATAATACCAAAGTTGATAAAATGTTTTCATTAGTTCATTCTGATGTATGGGGCCCCTCACCATATAACATCCCCCTTGGTTTCCGTTACTATATCCTCTTTGTAGATGACTTCTCTCGGATGACTTGGCTATATATCATGAAGCATAAATTTGAGGTATCTCAAAAATTCCTACACTTCTATCATATGATACAAACCCAGTTTAACACAAAAATACAAATACTTCGGTCAGACAATGGGGGTGAGTATCTTGATGGAAATCTCAGTCAATTCTTTTCCGATAATGGAATTATACATCAGACCTCTTGTCCATATACACCAGAACAAAATGGGGTTGCAGAACGAAAAAATTGTATTATTCTTGAAATGACCCGAGCCATGATGTACGACTCTCATGTTCCAATGAGTCTGTGGCCCAAAGCTGTATCCACTGTGACATACCTCATCAATCGCCTCCCAACCAAAATTCTTGGCTACCAAACACCACTCTAGGTAAATATCAACCCAAACTATTATCCCTTTATTATTTACTCCACCACCAAAAGTGTTTGGGTGTACTGTCTTTGTTCATACCCCCAAACACGAAAGAACCAAACTTGATCCTTGTGCTGAAAAATGTATCTTTGTTGGCTATGCTACTACCCAAAAAGGATATCGATGTTATAATCCCCGTACCCACCGGATTCATGTTACCATGAATTGCATCTTTGTTGAAACAGAATATTACTATACCCCCCACTCTCGGGTTCAAGGGGAGAACCTATCCGAAGGAACCCTTGATTGGTTGGTGTCATCTCCCACCTACTCGACGGCCATTCCAACACGGCAAGTAGATGGCGCCGATTGTGCCATAGCTCCCAACAATGTACTACCTACGGGATCAGAATCATCTCATGATCTTCCACCGGTGAATGAAGAGTTCCAGGTAACAATTTGTGATACAAATAATGAACAATCTAGCCCACCGACCTACACAGTCACGGAAACTAGCCTGGTCATAACACAGATAGCCCCTGATACAGAACCAACTGATACAAAACCAACTCATGATATTGTGCCTGAAATACATACTGATACTAACATTGTTAGTGAACAGGAGCAGGTACGAACTTTACCGCCACGGACTAAAAGGGGAAAACCTCCAGAACGATACTCTCCAGAAAGAATATCTCGAGCCTCTAGGTACCCAGTAAGAGCATCTATGGATAGTATATCAGACTTAGCTCGGAGTTTCTTTGTGTCTTTGTGTGCAGAACAGGTACCACATACTGCTGAAGAAGCCAAAACTAAGCCAGCATGGAAAGAAGCAATGGTTACAGAGATGAATGCACTAGAAAAAAATCAGACGTGGGAGAGGTGTATTCTTCCTCCTGGAAAACGACCAATTGGATGTCGCTGGGTGTTTACAATTAAGTACAAGGCGGATGGAAGCCTTGAGAGATACAAAGCTCGGTTGGTAGCAAAAGGATACACTCAGACGTATGGTGTCGATTATTCAAAAACGTTTTCACCTGTAGCACGCATTGATACAATCAGGGTGTTGTTCTCCATTGCAGCAACCCATAATTGGTCTCTCCATCAGTTTGATGTAAAGAATGCTTTTCTACACGGAGATTTAAAAGAAGAGGTATATATGGAACCCTCCTGGATTCTCTACAGATTTTAAAACAGGAAAAGTATGTAAACTCAAGAAGGCGTTGTATGGACTCAAACAATCCCCCCGAGCATAGTTCGGAAGATTCACTGGAGTGATGAAAAAGATGGATACCAACAGAGCAATGCAGATCATACCCTATTCATTAAAAGAAGAAAAGGTTTGGTTACATGCTTAATTATTTATGTGTATGATATGGTTATAACAGGAGATGATACTGAAGAAATGACTCGTTTACAAAAACGCCTGTTTACCAAGTTTGAAATGAAAGACCTTGGGGGACTCAAGTACTTTCTTGGTATTGAAGTCTTGAGGTCGAAGGCTGGAATTTATATCTCACAAAGGAAGTACATCCTAGACCTTCTGACTGAGGTTGGAATGCTCGATATCTGAAGCGTACACCAGGGTGAGGGATTGTGTTTCGAAATAATAGACACTTGAGAATTCAAGGGTACACTGATGTTGACTAGGCAGGAGACGTGACGGATCGAAAATCTACTTCTGGGTACTTTACACTGGTAGGAGGAAACCTAGTAACCTGGCGAAGCAAGAAACAAAGTGTAGTTGCACTGTCTAGTGCTGAAGAAGAATTCCGAAGGATAACAAAATGAATCACTAAGATACTTTGACTGCAGAAGTTGTTCAAGGATATTGGGTTGAGTGTCAATCTGCCTACTCCGCTGCTATGTGATAACAAAGCCTCAATCAGTATTTCCGAAAATCCAATACAGCATGATCGGACTAAGCACATAGAGATAGACCAGCACTTTATCAAAGAAAAACTAGATGGGAGAATTATTGATTTACCATTTGTTCGATCAGATGATCAGTTAGCTGATGTGTTGACTAAAGCTATCAATGGGAGGATATTTGAAGCTGTGTTACACAAGTTGAACGTTGTCGATCCCACGGTTCAACTTGAGGGGAGTGTTGACAGATTCCACAAATCAAGCTCCACAAATCAAGGCACAAATCAAGCTCCACAAATCAAGGGATACCATGAATCACGGAATCATAGTATGCTGTAAATGTAGAATATTCTCAGGATAACCATCATTGAATTTTTGATTGATATTACCTTGTATAGAGATAGTAGGGCAAGTATAAATGAGTATGTACAATGGTGAAAAGAGATATCGAGAAATACAAGAAATTTGTCCCAAAAACTGTTCTTATCCGGTTGTTCTTATTTTACACACCTACATGCCCCCTCCGGCTCAAGCTTCAGTTCATGGTAAGGGAGAATGACCTTCTAACCAACTACTACTGATTTCAAAAACAAAAATAAAAAGAGAAGAAAAAGAAACACACACACCCCTAGTAATTGTGTGGGACTTGGGAGAGGACTAGTGACATATCACGCTTGTGTTGTATCTTCCACCATGAAAAATGTCTCCGAAATTCTTTTGAATATGATCTTGAAATCCCATCAAGATGAAAACATAAACTGTGCTCCCAAGCTTCCTAAGTAGGGGTGTTAAGCGACTCGGATATTTCACGAATTGTTTGAGTTCAATTCGTATTTGATTCGTGCTCATTCATTAATTTTACTTAAACAAGTCAAATTCAAACACCTAATTAGGTTCCCTTACAAAACAAGCCGAGTTGTTTGCAAACTATTCGGCTCGTTTAGACAGTTATAACGTTATCCAGCCGAACTCGAACATAATTTGAAGTTCGTTACAGTAAATGAACCGAGCCAAAAAATTTGTTTAACTAAACGAATCCGAATTAGAAAACCTGATCTTCGGCTCGGCTCGGTTCGTTAACACTCCTACCCTTAAGTTTGACCTTAAAATTATTTCATAATGATGTACGAACACATATGCGTCTACACATTTATCCCAAATGATGGTCTGAATAAGATTGGCGAAGTGAATCACAATTTCTTCTTTGAAACACCTGAGATGTCCCGCAACATAGAGTTTGATACAACAATCAAACGGAACGAGCATAATACAAAGATTGATAGTTTTTACGTAAAAATCTTATTCTCAAAGGAGTGATCCCTCCAAGGAGATAGTTGATAATTATTTGCATGTTATGTAAGTAAGAAATGTAACAGTATTTTTATTAGGGTATACAAATATGTATTGAATTCTCGTTGACGAAATTTTGTTAGTTAGAGATTTCCAAAAGACGGATTCTTGGAAAAAGAGCAATGTTTTTTGTTGTCATATGCCACCAGTCGGTAAAGACACTAAGATTTTGTGTTTGCGCAGAGTTTAGAAAGAATCGAACTAGTGAGTAATATAATAATCTCTTCCTCGCAACTAAGCCAACAAAATTATTACTTGTGTTGCATATTGATTAATCACAGGGATTGATGAAGCCGGATCTTCACCAAGGATCAGAGATGATCCAAAATAACATCTTTAGCTTGTTTGGATTTGATAATTTGAATAACTTCCTTGATAACCTGCACAGGGAAGCAAAGATCAGAGGTCCCGGGGTGTGACTCCGGGTAAAACCCTCCGACGCTCAAGTCAGTTTGGGTCATTCTCACTAAGATATGATTTATGTGTGAAGAGTTAAGAAGATTTCACAGTTTTTGGGTAGGGAGATTTCTCTGTGAATTAGCTCGTGGAGTGGAGAAAATGTTTTCCGATCCCCTTTCTTGTGTTCGTTGTCTTGCTTTTATTGTTCTCCTCCGTCCTCTGCCTCTGACGGCAGAGGGGACGTTTTCTTGTGCAGAGGGGCTATGTCATTATAGGTCTGCTGATGGAACTAATAGGTCTGCAGATGGAACTAGTAGGTCTGCTGATGGGACCAGTAGGTCTGCTGATGGGACCTTGATGTGTGTAGGTTGAAAAGTCTGATGTGCAAAAGTCATAATCCAAAACCACTACAAATATCGTATAATCATTAATATATAAATCTAGTCAAAATCCAAAACCACTACAAATATCGTAACTTATCCAGAAACTCTAAGTCTCAAAATATCAATCCTAAATCCACAAAGTAGAACTCTCAACATAAATGATACAAATGGTCTATTTGTAAAATCCTCGAATCAGCGATAACTCCACTCTGACTCGTCCTCGGCGTACGCAAGATCATATCTCTGATTCTCTGCGAAACACCAATAAAGTATAGTATAAGCGACAAAACATCGCCCAGTAAATAGCATGTCTATATCTACTATGGGATCATACACGGAAAAACAAGTATAAATAGGTACTAAAACAATTCTAGGATGATATCGAGTTTTTTGTTCGCAACTAAATTACTATATTACCCTTATAGTCAAATAAACATCAAAGTCATCGATCATCCACTCAACATCCAACAAATACAATCAAATTCAAAATCCAATGATGCAAGGTTACCAAATCATTGCGATACAAAGTTCATAATCACACTCAATTCCAAAGTTCCAAAATTCAAATTTCTAATTTCTAAATCCAAATCAGTACAAATCCCAATATCTAATTCTGATTCCATATCGATACGATTCCAAATCCAATTTCAATGCAATGGCTGTAGCACTTCCTTACAAGTGACTTATGCTATAAGACCTACGAATTGATCACCCCCAATAGTCAATATGGCCAGGCACTCTATCGAAATAGCCAATATGCCTAGGCGCCCTAATTGACAGTCAATATGTCCGAGCGCTCTGTCGAAATAGCCAATATGCTCGGATACCCGTCTTTTTGGATCCATCTAGCTTAACGAATTTTGGATTCTTTCATAAGCTATTTGGCCATTTTCTCAATTTCAAGATTCAATAGAAGCTAAAAAGGACCGGAACGGTGCATAAACAAAGATCCGACAGAAGAGAAACAACAACATGCTTTCATTGCCTTAGAGGCTTCTGCCTATGGTAGGGTATGAGAGGGACGGATGTACATAACCATACTCATGTGTTAAAAACATACGGAGATTGTTTTCCGATTAGCCATAATGAAAATTGCATCCTGTCGATTAATTGAAAACCTATGCTATGAAAAACGCTAAAGAGTTATACATCAATAGCGCTAAAAACTTGATGCACACCGTATGACACCAAATAATAAACCAACAATCCTAACTATATAGTAGAGAAGTAGGGATCTTCCCATGAAGAAATCTAAGCCTTATAACACAAATATTCCAATTATGCAATTTAAATGAAATAAAGTGAGTTTCTATAACTATTCATAAATTACCAAATTCGTAAATTTAATAATAAATTTAGCAATTCTCTAGCAGAATTTCTATATTTCTTCAATTAATTGGATCATAGATCAACAAAAAGATTAATTTTTGTCATGCAAAAGTCTAATAGCAAGATTAAACAATCTATTTTTACGCAACCGGATTGTGTACCAATGAGCACTAACGACCCAATGCGTCTAGTCTCAAATTGATTCATTAATTAAAGAGATGCATTAAACATTGGAATCAGTCTTTAATTTACCAAACATGATTAATTAAATATAGTATTCTTGTACTGATGTATCCTTAATTTATGAAGTTTCAAAACCGAATTATATCCACTACCATGAATGGATCACACACCAGCATTACAACCAATTTTTAATGCTAGATTTGATAGTGAGTGCCTAGTGGCCGTCTAGATAAATCACCTAAATCATATATATTTGAATCAAAATAACTAGGTACATGTAAAAACAATTTAAAACATAATCTCATCAATTAAAAGCAAAAAGACATTTACTTACTAAAGAGAATATGGAGTTGGTACATGTAAAAACAAATTAAAACATAATCTCATCAATTAAAAGAAAAAACCATTTACTTACTAAAGAGAATATGGAGTTTAGTCCTTTATAGCTTGAGGCACAAATTAAAACATAATCTCGTCAATTAAAAGAAAAAAGCATTTACTTACTAAAGAGAATATGGAGTTTAGTCCTTTATAGCTTGAGGCACATGAAAAAGAAAATAATATTTGACTAGAATGAGTCTTACAACAATTGTCTAAAACTCTAAATAGGAGAAAAGATGGTACAAGAGAGAATAAGAGATGTCCAGTACTATTTATAGAGTGTCTGAGAGCTGTAAATTCTGTGCATAGGGGTCGTGAAACATGAGACCGGATCTCATCACCCATTTTCCCTTCATTCCATTGCCTACCGACACGTGAAAGGAGGAGATAGTGAGGCTAGATAAGGATCACCCGTATTTAGCCTCACCACTCTCCCTGCTGTCACGTGTCGGACGGTGGACAGTGATGGGTTGGGGAAAAACGGCCAGACGATCTCATTCCCGTGAAAGCAACCATGAAGTTTTCTTGTAGAAAGAATGATTATCCTATTAGTTAAACAAGATTCCCACCAACATTTTGACACTTGTTTGGTTTCATGACCACATTCGGATCTATGTTTATCCAAATTAAGTGATTCAAATTGACCTAGAAATCTCTTTTCCTGGGATACAACTTTAGTGAAGTCACCATAATATGATACTGACGTTATCGTGGTCAAGATTGCATTGGAAGTCAGACAACATAAGCTGTCAGCTTTTCGTTTTCTTCTAGGATTCCATTTGGTTGCTGCTTTGAGTTATTCAAGAACCATCCAGAATATATCTTTCTTATGCATGAACTAGTAAAGGACTACAAGAGAAAGGAGGCCTTAAGTGCTGTGCAATCAAAGTTGATATTATGAAAGCTTTTGTACTGTAAGTTGACCTTACTTAATGATGATTATAGAGTATATGAACTTCCCTCAAAAATATTTGGTCTGGGTAAGGCTATGTATATCCATTGCCTCCTTTATAGTTAACATGAATGGTGTCCTAAATGAAAATTTCAATGCCTCAAAAAGACTGCAGCAAAGTGATCCCCTCTTTCCAAGCCTTTTCATTCTCATTATGAAAGGTTTTACCCAATTACTGAAAAGGAAAATTTCCAACTCCAGTTTCAGCTTCTATCCTAAGTGTGATCTTATAAACTTTTCATCTCTAGAATTTGCGGATGACTTATTCATCCTCTCTAAAGCTAACACTCAATCCATTATGGTTATTAAAGAATCCTTGGCAAAGTTCTGAGCGCTTTCAGGGCTTTAGCCAAATCTCCAGAAATGTGAAGTTTTTAATCTGGCATTAGCACTTATGAAAATGATATGTTAGCCAATATTTTAGGTATGTCCCTAGGTAGTCTGCCTATTAGATATCTAGGATTACCATTGGTTACCGGAAGACTTTCATACTCTGACTGTGGGCCTCTCCTTGATAAGCTAACATATAAAGTACAAGGTTGGACTACCAAGAATCTGCCATATGATGAAAATCTTCAGGATTAACTCTATTGCAGTCTGTAGGTACTTGATTGCAGCCTACTTCCTACCAGGAGTATCTTAATTCGTTTCTATGGGATGGTTCAAGAAAGACCAAGGTAAGGTGGTCTACTATATGTCAACCTGAGGAGAGAGGTGGTCTGGGTGTACATGACCTGAGATTGGTTAATAACGCTTACATCATGAAAAGTATTTGGCATGTGTGTAAACACAAAAAAGGACTATGGGTTAAATGGGTACGCACAATTATCTCAATAGAAAAATTCTTTTGGGTGGTAAGTAAGTTCAAGGACTGTTGACTCTTGGATGTGGAAGAGAATCTTATGGGCCAGAGATAAATATACTCATTTTGTTGAGAAACATTTAGCAAATGGACTAACTACATCATTTTGGTATGATCCTTGATACCCATGGAGCACTTAGAAGGAAACATAGCATTCTTGATGATGCTAGAGTCTCAACAGTGCTTGAGAGAAAATCCTTGAGGTTAGCCTTTAGTATAGATTGAGATAATCAAGTGATGCAATACATTTTAGCCTACAATTCCATAAGATTAAGACAAGGGAATGAATACTGGTTTTGGAAGGCAAACCCAGATTTTCTGTCAAGCAAGCTAAGATGGCTTTGCAACCTTCTTTTCCTATGGTTAAATGGGGGGGAATCATATAATGTAATCATTCTCTTCCAACATATAACTAATACTTGTCATTTGTGTTGCAGGTATGTGATCACATATTTTTCAGTGTCATTAGTATGCAAAAAGTCTGGGGGCATTGACGAAACATGTAAAGTGTAAAGATAGGAACAAAACTTGTCAGAAACTATTAACAGGCCCAATTCCAACAGCTCATGGAGCTCAAAATTTCAAAAAGACTTAACTCGTTTTGAGTTTTCAATGATTGTCTATCATCTAGAGAAATAAAGGAATAACATGCTCCATCACCAACTTGCCAAGGATTATGATATATTCTTCAAGGAAATTTTACAATGCATATACTATTCTGTGAAATCCTAGAGAAAGTATAGATATAGAAAGCTCAACATGGAATTAGCACTCGACCTTGGAGTATCTCTGAAGGTGATTTCAAGACTAAGGGATTGCGGCCCTGAATTCTGCCATTATACATGTCTTTATCTTGGATCACTTCTATAGCTTCTCCAACTTTCTCTCAGATTTGCGAGCTGCTTCAAAGATACAACCCTCCACTCTCTCTTCTGGGCTGGTATCCATTCCTCTAGGTCTTTTCTTCTCTCCTACTACACTTCTACTTCTGGTCATTGGATGATATAACCCATACAGCTGGCTTAGTTTTCAAGATTGGTCTTTATGCCTCATTTTGTTGGCCGCATTGTTTTCTCACTGCCATTGGCAGGGAGTTTTCTACTCCTACTTCTTTTAACACCTTGCACCCATTTGAGGTGTTCAATTTTTGGTTGGTGGGGTAGATGACCTTTTGATGCATCTACCCCTTCCTATGCATCTGCAGTTCTTGCCTATTTTCTGTTCTTACATATCCTTTCACGTACCATGAATTTAGAGGCTGGATAGTTGATGTACAGGGGGAAAAAAACCACCTCTAGACTAGAAGTTGTTTGTGTTTCTTCCTGTCTAGAATTTATTTGGGGTTTTTTTATTTAAATACTTAGCTTATGCTGCCTTTCTAAGACAATTTTTTTTACTAATTATTAGATAGAACGTTCTAAACCACATGTAGTCAAAACCTAACTTTTATAAATTCACTTCTATGAAAGTTTACTTTAAAAAAAAAATGGAAATTGCGAATGCTCGACTGAAATCTCTCGACCTCTTGGAGCTACCAACTGAACTATGTCCTAGGGGCGAGAATTGAACGGTAGCCCTTGCTTTTATCCAAGCTTGTAGAATCTTGCCAGAGTTTTTCCCTCAAAGAATCGTAATGTCTTTAAAAGACGGTAACATCTAATTGGCTTGTCGCCCTTACCAGTAAACAGGGTCGGATAGTCTTGCCACAATAAATCACTCCACATAAGCCACAGTTTGCGAATCCAGAAACCAATATATTTCCTTAAATCTCTTTGCAAGTCCTTTGAAGGTTTGCTTTAGATATTTACATTCTCCAACCAAAGAGAAAATAATGATCAACTTAATGCAGATCAACCAAGGATTATACAACGATCTACACGACTTCAGCATAAATTTTAACTGGAAACAAGGTGGACGGGACACTTGTTTGAGATTTTAAGGACCATACAATGATACTCAAGCACAGCAGGCAGACGAGCGAGATCCATCCGCCGGTCTGTCAACGAGAACCATCCCAGCTGGAGTTTGAGCAGGTTGGGCTCTAGGTAACTTCTTTGCTGCAGCACAGAACGAATTCATTAATATTTTGACATTGCAAGTTCTCAACCAAAGTGTAAACTCAACAGTTGAATAAAACATACCGATCTTACAAACCAGTTTATGCATGGAAAAGATGCACAGAAAAAGTACTTCACGGCAAATGCAATGCATCCAACCAGTTTCTAGATAAATCACTTAAGAGGAGGTGGGGAAACTCAAACAGAATACAAGCATCAATGCTGAAGATACATCAAAGGCATGGCCATCATGAATACAAGCCCTGTATCTATCTCATGAAGCTAAGCAAACACTGACAAAGTCGCGTTCCCTCTTCCACAGTAAACCTGAAGAAGATTAAATAATACATACCTTTATTGAGCCGGCCTTTTTCTTTAGTAAATTTGAACCCAAAAAAAAAGTAGAAAAGAAGTGAATGCAATTAGGACAGTTAACACTTGACAAACTAACATCCCTATATCTTGTAGCAGTATGCAGCCGATGTCCCAAAACCCTCTGTTATCATCAAAGGACGTATAAAAATTTATCAACAGGAAAACTACATCATTTTTGCGGTCCCTGTATCACACAGGAAAATCTCCCAGATATGATATGTTAGATGAAATGAATGCTATTGCTGCAAAGCTGTGAACTTCCATACCAACTCAAATTTGGATCAAACTGCAAAATATATCATTCTTGCTCAACATACCTCCCCAATCACACCAATATCTCCTGGCTGCCCATTTGAGCTCTCCCAAGAACCATATCAAGCTATGGTTTGAGACACTTCAGATTTAAAGGTCTCAGTAAATTGAGCCAAAAAAGTGTTCTTCCTAATTATTTTGCCTATTATATGACTCAAACCCCGACACCCAAAGACTTTGTTCAAAGTCAAGGTAGGAAGTCCAAGAACTCATTCTTGCAACAGACATGAGAAACCCAAGAAAACGTTATCAATGATTTAAACAGACTACAAGGGAATTCCAAATACATTAAGCGACATCACATGATAAAATTGCATGTAGTATGAAAGAGAATAAATTAAAATTAACTTCCAATTGTGCATGACAATATCAACCTCACTTAAAAGAAAATAACATCAACAACTAATTAGTTGCCTTAAGCAAAAAGGTTACAATGATAAAATCAATGGGGCACCATGCATTATATTAACACAAAAGTATCAGGAAGAGTGATGTTTAAAGAACCTCTAAAGAATAATTGCCACGGACAGAGAACATAATGTAGACATAGAGAGTAAGAAATTTGCCCACCTATTTCATAGAAGATGTCATTAACATTTGCAGCAGTTTTAGCAGATGTTTCCATGAAGAAAAGACCATTTTCCTCTGCATATACTCGAGCCTCCTACACAATCAACGGTGAATGAGAGCCGAGATATTAGATATCATCAAAAGTGATCAAAAAACACACGTATAGCAGTGATAGTGGCAGAAGACACAAGTTGTAGCAGGTTAAACTTCTGTTCAACATGATATTAATCTTGATTTTTATATCACCAGTAGTACTTGAGTTAAAAGTTTATCAGCCTGGCTAGGAGGAAAAGGATGAAATAGAAGACGAAATAGATGTAACATTGATGTAAGAATTCTTGTAATTGGGTGGTTAGAGAATGCTACAGTGCCAGAGAACAGATTGTATTCCTCTCTGGGCTACACTAGTCTTTGATATTGAAATCAAACAGACTAACTTTCTGTCCCCTGCTCCCTTAAAATAAATATTTATAAAAAAAAATTAAAGGAAAACAGGGGCAGGGAGGAAGAAAATGAAGTTAGCAAAAGGACATATAATCACAGATTGAAACCAACTCCAAAGAAATAACCAGAAGTAATGCTACCATTCCCACTAAATCAAATTAGAGCGATAAGCCACAATCCAATGTGAATTTCAAATTTTACTTTGGGTTTATCTCCCTGTAATTTGTAAAACCAGCCCCTTATACAGTTTTACTGATCCAACAGAGTCAGATGGGGAACTCTTTTGCTCTAAGCAGGGAATATTACCTTTTTTTGACGTATAATTAGAACAAAATGATCCCTTCTCTAAGCAGGAAAACAAATTTCGACAAAAAAGTACATGCCACTTAAGAATGGGCAATCTGTTGCCTATATAAGCTACAGAAGAGACAGCCAAAGCATTCACTCTTTACCAACTTCATTGCAAGAGTCACATAGATTAATTGATTTTGAAGAATGCATATTTAGATTTCAACAGATAGTAAAAGATGCAAAGCACAGATTGCAGTTCAGCAAAGTTCCAAAAAAGTATAGTGGTGACAACTTTAGTCATTCATATTTCGCTCAACTACTAGGCAAAAAGACAACCCCAAAATGCATTTCACAAGGCTCTAATGAGTAACACCAGACTGAAATTAAAGGAAACAGGCGGAAGAGATACAGAAAACTTGGTAAAACTTGATGAATAAATGGAAATACAATGAAGTCCAAATAAACAAGACTACTAAAGACACTCACATCAGAAGTCACTTTTCTCTTGTCCTCCAAATCAGCTTTATTTCCAGCAAGTGCCATAACCATGTTAGCATTACCTGCAATTTCACAATGAAATCAAGAATTAAGAAGTTGCTAGTCACAAAAGCTTATTGGTTAGTCAATTAATATCTTAGTACACATTCTCTTAACTCAAATGAAAATCCGAAACCACATATAAGAATAAATTTGCGACCAAATGACCAATTTAAAGCATGAGAAAAGAGCTTGAAGTAAGGACCTTGCTTCTGAAGTTCTTGCACCCATTTCTTCGCCTTTGTGAAGGACTCCTATTAAAGCAAAACAGTTACAACAAACTAAAAGGGAAATCAACCAACCAAAACACATGATACATAAAAATTCAAATAATTAATCATTCAAACTGACAACAAATCATTAGATACAACACTAGTCAGCTGTGACAATCCAGTTTGCTGTCAACTCATATCGCTACTACAGCGCCACTTGGAAATAGTTATCCATGTCAAGGGAAGAATTCATTGTAATCTGACTACATAAATTACAAACTACCATTTAAAAATGTTCCAGAAACCTAAGTAAACGTAAATCCAATGACTTGCCTAATAAACAAACTGTGCCAGTTTGAAAGGACTTTACACAAAAAGCAGCTTCCTTATATAGCAGAAAAGGTTTCTTAATTTAAACCTTGCACTCGATAGGATGTAATATCACCCAAAGAAGTATTCACAAAACTATTAACAAGTTCCCCGGCTTAATAATATAAATTCAAGATTCCAATTTCCATTATGTAAATGCAATGAGTATAAATTCCTCAAAAGAACATAAATAGTACCGTGCTAGTGATATCATAGACAATAACCGCAGCTGCAGCCCCTCTGTAATACATAGGAGCTAAGCTGTGGTATCGCTCTTGACCAGCAGTATCCCAGATCTCGAATTTGACCGTGGAATTGTTCACCGACACGGTCTGTGAAAAGAAAGCAGCCCCGATCGTCGATTCCTACATTAATTACCCCAAAGAAAACTTCATCCAACTCACGCAAACCCTAAAAAACAGAGTTTGCTAAAAAAATAATAATAATAACAAGAAACAAAATAAGATGGAAGTCAAGGGGAAAAGTTTACTTGAAATTCAAGGAATTGGCCCTTGACAAAACGCAAAACAAGGCTAGATTTGCCTGCTCCCATGTCTCCCAATAAAACCTGAAAGATCAAATTTACAAGAATCCACAAATATCAAATTTACTGAGCGACGGTCGAAGACAGTAGTTTCAGAAATATCGGGTGAAACTTACAAGCTTGGCGTTGAGATTGTTGTAGCCGCTGGAAGCCATGGGTGGGAATGGGATAAAAGCGAACGGAGAAATTAACAACGACCGATTAAAGACGATCGGGAAA
The DNA here is from genome assembly GCA_036186865.1 of Eustoma russellianum. Lineage (NCBI taxonomy): Eukaryota > Viridiplantae > Streptophyta > Magnoliopsida > Gentianales > Gentianaceae > Eustoma > Eustoma russellianum. Next base: position 35,017,452 of record AP025051.1, read on the forward strand.
TTGCTGCCGGAATTTTTTTCAATAGGGAGCAAGAGTAGAGAGGAAAGGGAAAACACGAGATTTTGGGCTTCTGGAGGAGTCTAGAAGGTCAATTTTGTGATTGCGTAATTGCGATGTGTTACTTTTCTTCGACTCTTTTAAGGCGCCGAACCTGACGTGTGCCACCGACCATTTCTTTTTTTTTTTTTGCCCTAAGAGAGACCAATATTTGGAAATTGACAAACTTTATAATGGGATGAGATCCCTTTACACAAAATCTCTTACCCCTCTTCTCACCACATGACACGTGACAGTAGGAGTGGTAAAGCTACATGCGAGTGACTCTTATTTAGCTTCACCACCCTCTGCTGCTGCCACGTGTCGTATGATGAAGAGAGTGGTGAGAGATTTTGAGGTGAGGCGATCCAAATCCCTTTATAATAACGCGGACCAAGTATAAATAGATACTCTTTTAACAAATTTACCTTGTAAGAAATATATAGGTCTAATGTATGATTATGGATTATTTATCCTTTCGATTTTTGGATTTTTTATGTTTTCCTAGACTAATAAATTTTATATCCATATATATAAATATCATGTGTCGTATAAATTTTAAATTTGACATAATTTTTATTGCTCTCATTTAAATTAATAAAATGGTACAAGTTATTTCAAATAAAGATTTCGATAAACGTTACACATATACTGAGGGATGCATCAAATAAATAAATAAAACCCACAAAGTCAAGTTTATCTCTTTTCAGATAGGTCACTTATCTTCCAACGATTCTCTTTAGTTTTTGGCGTGAGCCATTCTCTCAGCAAATCATCATCGGAGGAGAAAGACCATATCTTGGTCCTGAGGAGGCCTTTACCATCTCAATTCCAATAAACATTGTAGAGGATGCAAATCAGAAGCTCAACAACCTATTAGGTTGGAGGAAGTCATGCACAAAGAGTCCACACAATGCGTTCACTACAAACTGTGTCTTTGGCCCAGATAGAAGTGAAACACTCACACTGCAGGTGTCCCTAGAATCCAACCCTATAGCTTTTGGAGTAACTCTCAACCCGATTACCAAGTGAGAATGACCTGGGGCTTAGCAAATCATCATTACAAATATTGAAGAGCTGTCAGGTTTACAAACACGACCTAAACATGAAAGAAGGCCTCCAACATTAAAAAGGAATACAAAAAAGGTTGAACCTCAACCAGTAAGGGTCCCTGCCACACCCAGTCTCAAATGTAGTATAGGGATGTAAATCAGGTATCCAACGGCCCGCTAGCAGGAGCTTGGTCATATACACAGTAGTCTGCATTAAGAACCCCCAGCACTGCTGGCGAGCCTACATGCCAAGGAAGCTCCCACACAATGCACTTGCTAGGGCTCTCTTGTCTTTGGCAAGAATTGAACCTTGACCTCCCTTTCAAAAACTCCTGCTCGGAACCAGTTGGACTATGTACTGGGGACAAAAAGGAATACAAACATACAGATGAGGTGGTGTCAAGCATGAAAGAGAATTTATATTATCAAAGGCTTCTTTGATCATATTCACACTCATGTATTCAAAAAGTAGTCAATGGCTACATCAAATTAAATATCTAGAGCATTTACCAATTACGAATATTTTTGATATATGTTGTTTATATATGAAATAATAACACAACAATAAATTGTTACACCCGGAGTTTTTTTAAAAGAAAAAGAAAAACTATATGTATAAAGGAAATAATAAATAAAGTAAAAAAATTATATAAAATAAATAAATAATATGTATAAATGTGCAGGTGTGTGCGGGTGAAAAGGGATAAGGGATGGGGGATTATTTTAGTTAAGTTTTAAACTTTAGGTTTTAAATTCCTACGTCAAATCCTAATCAACCACTAAATCTTCCCCCTTCCTAGATGAACTCCCAATTTCCTTTCCCCCTACAACATTTCGGCAGCACCAACAAGAAAGAAAAAAAAAGTGACGTGCAGCAAGCAAGAAAGAGAGGGAGAGGAGAAAGAAAAAGAAAGAGAAGAAGAAGAAAAAGAGAGGAAAGAAAAGGGAAAAGAAGGAGGATCTAACCATTTCTACATCGATTTCAATCTTTTCATTGGTAATATTCCGCGTTGATTGTCAATTGAGATAGGTGTCTTCTCTCGCCTCAAATGGGTACGAATCAAGCATGCCTTAATGTATATGTTATGTGCTTTGTTGTTTTTTATTTGTTATATGAAGGCATGATACTTGATTTGATGAAAAAACATGATCTTTGGATGTGTATGGGTTTATTTGGGATTTATGTGCCTTGAATTGATAAAAAGGGGTTAAAATCGAAACCGAAATGGCATAAATCTGTATGTAAAACCGTTTTATAATTTTGTTTTGGCCTTAGAATAGGTTCTCATAGGTTGGAAATAGAGAAAAATTCGGATTGGCATCGAAAAACGGGACTAGAAGGCCACACGTGTACCTCACGTGCCGCTGGAGGAGTCGCACGTGGCACCGCACGCGTCTCACTGGGGAAATTAGAGAATTATTAAAAAATAAACAAATGGCATTGGGTCGCTCTGCCAGCGCATATCGCCCGGGCCGGACCCTTAACAGGCCGGTGGTTGGTGGGCTGCAGGACCAGACCCATTAACTGTAAATTAAAAAAAATATTTCAGGCAGAAGGGGCAGGCTTGGACGGCCCATTACCTAACAATATATATAAAAAGGGGGCGGCTGGCGCAGGCGGACTGGAATGCGGGCCGGGCCAGAGCAGAGATGGCGAGCCGGGCCCGACCTGGAAAAAATAAAGAAAATGAAATTAAGTAATTATATTATTAATTTCTAGAAATTTAGAAATAGTATATTAAATGATTTTAAATATCAGAAAAATATAATTAATTATAAAAAATTCTAAATAAATTCCAGAAAATATAAAAAGGTAAGATTAAATTATTTTTACTTAATTTCAGTAAATTTAATTAATTAAAAATACTGGTAATTAATAGAATTAAATAAGAAAAAATGGAGAAAATCGAAAAATTCATGGAAATTTGGGCAAGATATGGTTAGTGATAATTAACAACTTGACATCATCCGGGTAGTTTATGGAACCAAATATTGAGTTTCGGAGATGGTGAGGATGGGCGGAAGGACCCTATGCGACTTTGTTTTTGCATTCATAGCACGTGCATTACATACGGAGTGGGCTGAGATGTACGGGTCTCAAACACTCGAGTGGAGTAGGTTGTGGTGTACGGGCCACGAGCACTCGGTTATGGTGGATCGTGATGTACAGGCCACAGGCATCGTTCGAGGTGAATTGTAGTGTACGTGCTACAGACATCCAGTGAATCTCAGGATCATGCATTGCATTATAGGTATAGGGTCATATTGTTTGGCATAATTCTTGTTGTGTGTGGCACGTGAGTGAAGGCATGCATCACTTAATTGCGTATTTTTATGTGGAGTGTTTTACTTACCGTACTTATCTTATTTTATGCTCATGTTATATCATATTCATGTGCTATGTGGTTATATCATTTCGGTATGCGCGTTTTGCATTGGTTTGAGGCGGACATCTACTGGGTGATTTTTGTCACTCACCCCTACTTTCCCAAGTGAGTCGGGTGAAGAGTACGATCATATCTTTGTTGAGGACGGAGCGGACATAACTGAGTGGGCCAGTTGATAGCTGCATCTAGGACACGAGAGGACCTTGAAGCTGAGATTTTCCATTTATTTCATTGGGGTTATTACAGACATTTCTAGTATTTTGTTTTATTTTAGATCCTTTGAGAAAGTGTTGACAATGTTGGGCCTCGTTAGCCCAAAACTTATTCATTTTGATATGGGATAATTCCCTTTTGCCCCCTTATTGTTTGGCATAATCTCCAATAACCTCCTCAATGTTTAAAAATACACCTTTACCTCCCCTGATGTTTGGACTAAAAGGTAAAATGACATTTTAAAATCTAAAACTAAAAAAATTTAAGAAAAAGTCAATTATACCCTCCTCTCCCCTGACCCTTTCCCCTGCCCTGCCCACCAGCCGCCTGAGCCCCTCTGAAAGCTCCTTCAATAACTTAACCTTCTTAACTTCAGCCTTCTGAAATCAAAGTGTTCATTTCAAGTGAACATTTCAAAACTTTAATGGGAAGACTAACATTCATTCCCTTTCCACCACCATTTGACAACAAAAATATCGTGACCTCCTCAATATAGCACCACTTGCAACACAATGCACCACACCATTTCCACAGCTAGACTTATACATTGTTATCACTGCTCGCTTTGACGTCTCGGCACCATCCCAATAAGGGCATTGATCTATGTTCATTGAGCAGCTTGCAGCCGAGAAGCTCATTGAGCTGGAGCCTGATTGTCCGTCTCCCTATGTTCTCCTATCTAGTATGTATGCTTCATCGGGTAATTGGTCGGAGGCTAATTGTTTGAGGAGGAAAATGAAGGAAAAAGGAATTAAAAAATCACCTGGATGTAGTTGGATTGTTGTGGGACAAGAAACATTTTCTTTTGTTGCAGGTGATGAAGCTCATCCATCAGCCAGTGAAATCTATACAGTTCTCAAAGCTTTAACTATAGTAATGAAGCTCATACTAATATTGCTATAAACATCTGAATTATCTGAATTTCCTGGATGTCTACTTGGAGCTTGTTCTTGAATGTTGGAATAAAAGTCTAATTTGAATTTCTTATGTTTTATTCACTTGTCATCTCCATTGTTGGAGCTGGAATTGATCGTTGAAGGGGAATTTGTGCCAAGGTTTGTGAATCTTTTATGCTTGCAATTGCTAAACAAGTTATGGGAACTTTTGGCAATGGAGGAGGAGGCGGAAGGGCGGCTGGTGGGGCGGCGGCTGGTAGAGACGGAGAAGGGAAGAAGATGAATAGTGTAGGGGTAAAATAGGCAATTCATATTATATATATTTGAAAAACATTTTTTTAATTAAATCAAGGGGGTAATGGGGTATTTTTCAAACATCAGGGGAGGTAAAGGTGTATTTTTAAACATTGAGGAGGTTATTGGAGATTATGACAAACACTAGGGGGGCAAAAGGGAATTATCCCTTTTGATATTGATATTTATTTTGGCTTTTAATTTGAGTTATAATTAACGTTTCCACGAAAAAAATTTCTATGCATTTTGACGTGTAAGAAGTTGAATCGACGCCTTGTAGATCTCTTAGCAGACTACGGCGGATGCACTATTCCCGATGCTAGGGCTCAGGTGCAGGACGCTACAGAATCATTATTAAAACAAGGAACACCTATATATATTTTACATGATAATTTTATAACGACATTTTCTTACGTAAGCATTGTACCTGATATATATATATATATATATATATATATATTATATATATATATATATAAGCATTTATCAATATGAAAACAAAAAAGAATTCTACTCCTAACTCAAGTTAAATAACTCTGAAATAACTTTCAAATAGCTCAAGTCATTAGGCAATTTTATTTATTGAGTCATATCATCGGCAACTCGTAAGGTTGTTGCTTTGTTACCTTGTGATCACGGGTTCGAACTGCGGAAACAGACTCTTACACAAGGTGTATGGTAAAACTGCATACATGATATTGCAACTGCAGATTCTGCGCAAACGCAAGAGGCTAATACAAAAAAACGATTTTTTTTTTTATTTATTGAGCCATACCACCATTTCCGGTACGTTGGCCACGCGAAGGATTGTAGTCTCTCTACATCTGCCTCTCTCACCCACCCAAAACCCCTCTCCTTAAAACCTCGTCTTTCTCTTCACCACCACCGCCTCCACAAATAGCCACCACCCACAGCCTCTGTATCCCGCGAAGAAACCCTCTCCTCCACCAAAGCACTTCAAAATCGCTTCCATAGTCAAGAAGAATCTTTATTGTTTAACCACCTCGTTTTCATCTTGGAGATTTCTGTCTCATGCATTTCTTGCTTCCAATGATCTCCAAACCCACTAACTTTAGACCATTTCATTCCACCACTAAGCTAAAAACCGCACCTCCACCTTATTATGTACCGCTCCATCTCCACCTTCACCTCCACTTCCACTTCCACCTCGGCTGCCCAGGAGGCTACCAAAAAGGGGTTTTTGTCTTTTGTAGATGTTTCTACATCCGAAACTGTATGCCAGAAGTTATGCAACTTTAAGTCGTCCTGGCCGAAGTCTGTTTCTTCACTTTTACTTAAAAGGCTTCTGGTGATACATCTATCCGAAACTTGGAGCTTCGTTGCTTAGATGAGTTTGATCAGCTCCTTACTTGCGGGGAAAGGTTGGAGGTGAAGAAAAAGGGAAAAAGAAACAAGTGGTTCAGGAGAGTAGAGAAGAGGGGTTGCGGGAGGTGGTTGTTGGTGGTGCTAATTGGAGAAGACAACTAGACATTTGAAAAGACAATGTTATCTTTTATTCCTGGGGAACATATCAGACAATCGCATGAACGGCAAAAAGGTTAAAAAAAAAAGATAAGTTTCTAAAATATTACCATAGAATAGTTTAATGGCCATTATAAAAAAAAAAAAAAACAAAACAAAATTACTCTTCAGATCCAGCAACATGCTAGAAATTCTCACCCAAAGTGACAAGATGTTACGCTTTTAATAGTTGAGTGACCAAGAAGTTACCAAAAAAACTAGTTCGATGACCAAAACGTTCCCTCATAAATAGTTGAGTGACCAAAATGTTACCAAAAAATTAGTTAGATGACCAAAACGTTTCCTCATAAATAGTTTATTGGCCTTTGAGTTTGCCCGAATAAGAAATGCCTTCAGTGGTCCGGAGGTGCCACGTTTGAGGCCAAGTGTTAGCCCTTGGAATGGTCGACCTATCTCCATGAAATTTTAAAGGTTAAATCCTAACCAGTAAGAGTCACTGCCACACTCATTCTTAAAAAGTAGTGTAGGGAGATAAATCAGGTAACTAACGGCCCGCTAACAGGAGCTTGTTCATTTTATATATGCCCTTTGGACGAACAAAAGGAAATGGCTAGGGTGAGGTCCTAATTAAAAGGGAAGACTTATCTTCAGTCGTATGCTACGACCAACAGTATATGTAAATTTTCCTCTTTCCACCTATTACAACTTTACACCCACACTTCGAAACCAAACCCAGGCACTATTTGCTAATGAGTAACACTCTTAATTCCCCTAACATCGACGTGAAATTTTTTCAAGCAGTTCATTTCCAAAGGACTGGGAGCATAACAAATTGTCATGTATAGGACCGACTCGACATCTAAAACGGTTCAAATTACGCATCAACAGGTCGTGCAAAGTGTGTTCTATCTTACCTATTTGTTACCTGAACAGCCAGACGAAAGAAAGAGAGGGCCAAATGAAGGAAAAAAAAAAAAAAAGAGGGGGGGGGGGGGGGGGGAGATAGAGAGAGAGGGGTAAGGCCGAAAGGAAAAGACAGAGAAACAACCATAACAACAACATTATTCTCTTGCTTTAGAGGCTCCCGCCTATGGCGGAGTATGGGAGTTGGATGTAGGCAACCATACCCATATATTAGAACACACAGGTTGTTTTCCGATGACCATCATGATACGTCAAGCTACGTCGATCAACTGCTACTTCACAATATAAGAAGCGCAGCCAATTTAGTGAGTCATTTTGCTTTATTCCATCATATTCCAAAGTTAAGGAAGAGTGTGTCCTTGACTCCATTGGAAATGAAGACAAAAGACAGAAAAACAACCAACAAGAAGAAAACACACAGACCTCCAAACAATTCAAAGGTTGTTTACAAATAACTTCAGCTTAAGATTGACTAATAATTCCCCTACCTTATCAATAAAAACCAGAGAGTATCAGAAATGATGAGCGTTCATAGATCTCATTTAGTCTCACACGATGTCAAGCTGAGGGCAAAACCCATTGGGATCAAAACCACTGGATACTAGTGAACCAACGCTGCTGCTCAAGAATTTGTCAAGCAACAGTTTGAACTGCTCTCTCAAAGTTTTCTTCAGCTGCCGCTATGCGTTTCACGAGTATATGTTCTGGGTGAGATAATTTCAACTGGCTGCAAAGGATTCATTGAAAGAGTTAGTGTCCTTGCACTAAAATAGATTATCAATGTCTCTAGTTCACAAAAGTTATCATCTTACTCTTATTAACATGAGACTCATAAAGTTCTAGAAGTCCAAAAAACTCGCAATCATAAGCCCTCTTGTGTTATTCCGAAGAAATAAGTAAAATATTCTGGTCATGTACCCTTCGTACCTCATAACAGACTCACTTATGGACCACCTGAAATTCATTTAGTTCTAAGAGAAGTGAATAATCTCTCTTCAAATCTACCATGCACAACCTGACTTATCAGACAAGATGAGAGTTTATAAATGATACTCTTGGGTCAAATGTGTGAAAATTTTTATGTAACATGGTATAAATCCTACTTTTCCTGATCATGTTCAATTATGAACTCCAAAGCATGTATTTTCCACTATGAATTAATTGGCGAATTTATCAATCTATACTGAATCTGCCATTTGCTTGAAATCACAGGAGTCCAGTTCCTCTAGTAATATGAATCCTTCACTTGCTTCTTAGCTAAAGTCTGCACATTCCACATGGTGGGTGGCACCACCCAGTGCTAATACCTGGATGTGTTGGAAGTTGATGCAGCTAAGGGGCTTAATTCAAGCTAAAGAGAAATGCAGAAAGAACATCATCTGCATAGTGATCTATGGCAGTCATTGGGGTTATTAAGTGATAAATGACACAATCTAGTTTAAAGAAAGAAGCCCATGGGGCCCGATGCAAAAGCAGTTGACACCGACCAAATTACACTCCACAGAAATAAACAAGAGAAGAATGCTTTCTCTATTACACTTCGCCTACATACAAAAGTATTCCTCTTTCTACTTAAGTGTCTAACTCCATTATGAAAAGAAATAATACGTGCCTCTTATGTGTTAAACAAATTCAAACTGGAGCAAAAAGATCATTCTCTAAAGCGCATGCCATGCACCCTAAGGCCTAAGCTACTAAATATAAATTTGTCGCCTTTATTGCAATTTCATGAAATACACATATATGCACACACATACGTATATATACATACCGTGCACCCTAAGGCCTAAGCTTCTAAATATATATATATATTGATGAAATTTCCTCATCCATGTTCAGTGAGGCATTAAAATTCATTTAGTGAAGAAAAGATAACTAGGTTTGTGTAAACAAAATTCCAGGTTGAAGTCGTTTATTAAAAAAATAATGATCTTACCTGAGGAAACGTGATGTTGATTTCCCAAGGTGAAGACAGCACACAACCAGATTTGCCAGTGTCTCTGGGTCCTTTGCATCCTGTACAAATTATAAAAAACACTTAACATAGGAGAACCTCTTCTCTTGTGTACTTCAAGCGTTGTAACAAAAGCAGATGATAAATTCAACCAGGCACATGATGTAAAAACAAGAGCAGGATTGGTTAAAGCAGCTGAAGACAGGGTCAGCAGTTAATACACAGAAGTGAGAGAAAAAAGAAGAAAGCTATCATGACTTTCGTTAATGTGAAATGTGCATGTTTTAAAACTAAATATGAGTAACACGTATGCATAAACCCACACCCACCCACACACGGAAATGCATATTCATATTACCAAAGAGATGTATATTCATTGAGAGGGAGAGAGGGAGAGAGAGACATGTTTTCATCTAAAATATGTACGTATGCGTGCTGTTAACATGCATCGAATGTCAAGAAAATGGCATGTCATAATTCAAATAGCTACAAATAAATCCATACGTATTAAAGTAAGCCAACAAACCCACCTAGTGCGAATAAGGCTTGTGCAGTGGTGTTGTATTAAAGTAAACAGCTGGACAACAGACATAAACCAACCTTGTTCAAAGCATCAAGCAGAAGTGTTTCAGCCTCTTCAAAATTTCCCATGTGCATGCAGCAAACAGCTTTTCCATTCAGAATGGGGCACGTCATCAGAGATTTTTCAGAAAAATCTTGGAAAATAAGATATGCTTCCTGGATCTTTGAACCACCCTGATTCACACCACATGTAAAAGATGATATCACCACTAACAACCAAACTTAGTACAAGGTGATAAGATATTGCTCATTATTTACCACTGCCAGATTTAGCCATGCGCTTGCTAATTGAGTTAGAGTATGGTCTTCATCAATCTGTTGCATAACTCTGAGCTGCTTCTCTGCATAATCTGATCTATGCATCTTAAGGAAAATCTGAACATTTAATGCATACCTGCAAAAGAATATGTCATTAAACTTGAAAAGCAAGTCAAATCAGAATTTCCATTCTCAATGCTCGTATATCAGCACATGAATGAAGCATATTAATTAACAAAAACAACACCCGCCCCCACCCCACAACCCCAAAAACAAACACACATACAATGCATGTGCACAGAGAAGAAAAACTAGCTCACATAATGGCATATTGTTTACTTGCATACACAATAAGTATCTCTGGTATGCAATACGAAGCTTCCTGCTGCCAAAGAGCAGGTTTTGTTATGAGATTGTTCTAGAATGCGTCAGAAATGGGACATCAACAGGCACTTTTTGGAGAAAGGAAGCAAAACTAAGGCTGTCTGCTAAGATATAAGGTCCAGATGAAAAGAGACAAAAGGACATTTGTGCAACAAAGTAAAAAAACCTAGAAACTGCTATCACGGATACGTTTTATAGGCTCACGCCATGTGTATAATCAGACCAAGCTCCATGAGTCAATAGTAAAACAAAGAAAGGTTTGACCTCCAACTTCTCCCAGGGAAGACTTCGTTTTACTTGTTTGATTTTCCCAGTGGAATATGTAAGTGGATGTACCAGATAAATTGTATTCCAAGCTCCCACTTCATGATCTATCTAATGAAATCTAACACACTAGCAGAAAACCAAAAGTTTTAGGGAAAAAACACGGGAGGAAAAAAAACACAGTACAAGACAAGCACGGATGACTAAACAGACCAAAGAGTACATCAACCATATTTTCAGTCAGGTCATGCAGAACAAGAGATAAAATAGTGAAAAAGGAACAATGTGGTAGATGTACTAATCTGGATAGGGAATATGACTTACAGTTCCATCGTTCCACCGGCATTGGTATGCTTTAAAGCTTCGTTATAATCCTCCTCGTGCATGAATATGATACCAGCAATTAGTCTTAATGTGTGATTGTTACCAATAGCTGGATCTCCAAGCCATTCCTTGAGACTTGTAAGTGATGCCTCCTAGGAGATTCATAATCATAAGTCAGATAAGTCTATTTGCTCTTTTCTTCACATACAAAGGATTATACTGAAAAAAAAAGGCTCCATCTGGATATTCGGAATCATGTAATACAAAATAGAATATTTAGGTATCCCTGAAACAAGCTACATTCAATTATACACAAAATTTCCCCTGAAATCCCTGCATGTAGAAAGGCCACAATGTATCACAAGGACATGCATAAACCCCGTGCAACATAACCTAATTATCAACCAGAAGGGAAAATAAAACTTGGTCTAGACTGAAATGGCTTCTCACTTTCTACACAAGCACAAAGAGATCAGCAAGGTGACTCATTTCCAAGCGTTCCTCTATATAGAAAAAGCAAATTAACAGCTTCTCTGTTATACTTAGAACTGGTTTTTTTTTTTTTGGTAAGTAATACTCATAAATTCGTTAGATTGAAACGCAAACGAGCCTGGGATTCTTCGATCCCTGCTTAGAAAATCCAAGTAACAATGCCAATATCCAAACAGCAAGCAGTATCACAGATCCATAAATGAAAAGTTTCACATCAAATTCCGACGGATTCACAATAGTGTGATGGTAAAAAAAAAAAGCCTAAATTCCCAGGGAAACTACCCTTTTCTTCACAAAATCGAATAGATTCACAATAGTATGATGATAAAATATATGCCGAGATGCCCGGGGGGTTACTATACCTTTTGTTCCCTGCTGGTGCCGGCAAGGTACAGAGCAAGCAATTTCACAGCCTGAAGAGGAGTAGCAGCCGAATCGTCGATCTCACTAATCACAAGCTGCAAAAAAACACCTCCGATCAAATTATCCAAACATATGCTTAATTCCACATTCAATTCCCTCAAAACCAATCAAAAAATAGAAAGAACAGCATTTCCTCTCACCTGGTAACTTCCGAGAGCAATGTAAGATCTATAAACAATAGTGTCTCTCTCGATGGCTTCATCAGGAGAAAGATTCGAGATGTCGCTGTTGTTGATCGCGGCTTGGTATGCGCCCAAGTAGAAATTGTTCCGGAGACCGAAAAGTGGGTCGGGTCCGGCGACTGCTGCAGTAGCTGCCATATTCTCTTATCGGATTCTTCCCGGTTAGATTGCGATCGGAGTTAGATCTGGAACGTGCCGACAGTGGAGTTATAGCCGGAGATGCACAATCTAGTTTGCTAGCATCAGCCAATGTGAAACTTCCCTGGTAAATCAAACGACAGCCCACCAAATTAAGCAACCGTTGATGATGCGATTGAAAATTTTCTCTTTTTCTTTTTTCTTTTAAGGATAAATATTAGTTTCAAACGCATGAGTATGGTTGCTTACATCAGATTCTCCATACTCCGTCAAAAGCGTGAGCCTCTAAAGTAATGAGTAATGTTGTTGTTATATTACAACAGGTCAAATGATAAATACATAATCTTTATTTTATATATAATTATACATCTTTATCAATTTTATAATATTGATATTTTAATTATTTATTTTTTCACGTGATCAAATAAAAAAGTATGTATTAATCAAAAAATATGTGTATTTAGCATTGGTCATTCTAATAATGTTTAAATGACATAATTTAAAACATGTAATTTAATAAATTTGATATAATAATTTCGTTTATAGACAGCGCAAGATGTTCAGTATGGTGTGTATTGTAATTTTTATAGCACGTCATATAATATATCTTTTGAGACAACCCATTTTTTTAAATAAAAGTTAATATCTTTTTATAAATAGCCTTGTTGTCAATGTGAAAGTTGTCTTTTATACATGGAAGAGTATGAGAAAAAAATTATCAGTTAAGTGTTTTAATTATAATAGTGATTATAATGTCGTACCAAGCCGTAGCTAATATTTCAAATTAATCAATTAAAGATTTAATTAGACATCACTAAAATTTTTGCCTCTTTCCCATTTCCAATAGAGTCAATGACACACTCTTTTTTAACTTTGAAATATGATGGAATAAGCAAATGACTCACTAAATTGGCTGCGTTTCTTGTGTTGTGAAATAGCAGTCGATTGACACAACTTGATGCAATTTCGTTATAGGTCATCCGGAAACAATCACTATGTGTTTCCAACACATGGGTAAGTTTGTGTACAACCGACCCTTCTACCATAGACGGAAGCCTCTAAAGCAACGAAGTATTGTTGTTGTAGTAGTAAATTCTTTGCCTTATTTAGCTAATTTATGCATATATGTGCATATACACACGCATACATATATGTATGTAGCAAACGAAAATGCTAAATACAGCCAAGAGCAGACAACGTAAAACAAGAGAAAAGATTGGCATAACTGTAGCGCCCCGCTCCCGAACCCTAGCATCGGGAACAGTGCACCCGCCGTATCTCGCTAAGGAGAATACAAGGCGTCGATATAAATCTCATCATAATAACGTAAATCGATGTTAGCGGAAGTCATTACTAAAATCCTCGATAAAATAATCATCATCATTAATACAATGTCTAAGAATTTCTAAATCAATACAATAGTTAAATGTATGTAAACAATAATCTTGAAAATACATAACCTCGAATATCGAAATAACTGTCTCAACCAATTCTCGAAAGTCTTTTCTGAATATCCTTAGTTTTGAAACCTCCCGTCTCGATCTTCCACGGTATACCAACTCCTGTGTAAGCATATCCTAACTCCTCATGCCTGCAAAACTGGTGAGTGGTGGTATGAGCCAAAATCAACGGGCTCAGTAAGCAACCTACATATACTTGTTATAAAAACCATACATGCAGAAGCAAATACAAATAACCGTTATAGTTAACATACATGTCCTTAGTCCACAAATAATTTCACTTAATTATCTTAACAGTAAACACTTCAAAAACACAAAATAAATAATTCATCAGCTCAATCTCATTTACCGTGATGCATGCTCTTCTCAAATATGACATATACAACAAACAAATAATCACATAACAAAGAAGAGAACAACACATACCAATGAAGTAGATAAACTGTGGAAGGTAAGTCACTCCACATAATAATGCGCAACTTCATGATGCATACCCCTATCTACGTGTCACGCACAACAAAAGACATGTCATGCACGATGCATATATCTCTACCGTGCAATGCATGATCCCAGGACTTAATGGTGATATAGTCTATCACCCCGACATCTGTGCCCATTTAGCCACAGCCTACCGTTGTCGACACCCGTGCCTGTTTAGACCCGGCCTATCGTCTCCGACACCTGCGCCCATTTAGACACAGCCTGTCGTCTTCGGCACCTGCGCCCATATTAGACGCAGCCTACCATCCATCACTATTCATCAATAACCGTGCCCATGTTAGGCACAACCTGTCAAATGCAATGCAATGCTCGTGCCATGAATGCAAATGCATATCATACGTAATCTGGTGTATCCATACTCATACATATGCTCGCGCTCATACACGTGTATATATACATGTATGTATACCCCCACACATCCATATACATATACAATATGCATTGAAATCGTACGACCCTACATACACCCAATTTACATACATGTCTCACATATACACAATTCACATATAGAGAAAATCCAATTACAGATATGCAACAAACAACACACTAATGCATGATAAACATAACAAGCACAGATAGACCACTTATCTCTGATGCATGACAACATAACGAGCACAGATAGACCACTTACCTTTGATCGGACGATTAGCTTTCTTATTCTATGCTCGGACGTGAAGAAGATTACCATAAAAGTCTCTGCTTCTACATATCCAACTTATCCTCTGGAATCTTCAAATTCTAAACCTGTACGTTAATTATTTGTTTATCAACTTGCCTCTTCAACTTCACCTTCTTTTTTTTTCTCTTTATCCACACGTTTCTGCAGCAGCCACAAATAATAACAGATGCCTAATTCTATGTAATCAAAGCAAACACTTACCTACTGCTTATTTGCTACCCACGATTGCACCTTATTATAAATATGTAATGAAGGCAAAAAAACTCAGCCACTGACATTTGTGTTCCCCTTTTCATTTTAATATCAAAGTTTTCAGCAAATACACAGCCCAATTACAAGCATCTCAATTGTGTTTATACCTTATTTATGTACATATATGCAAACGGATAACATGCAGTATTAGGTCATGACTCATTCATCCGACAACAACAACATAAAAAAATAACTCATGCACATATTCATTATAAAATCAATACAGTATTTGTATAAAGCAAACAAAACTTCAACTTTCGGCAGTGGCAACAAAAATCAAGCAAATAGGATGTGCATAAACATATATATAGCCGGTACACACAACTACTATATATACATATGTGTAATCATATTTAACGTAGTTCATATTCCTTTTGTATAAAAGAAAAGGCCGTTTTTTTCTCTCTTTGACCACCGTCAGCAACGATCAGCACAAGGAAGGAAAAGAAAATCAACTTCAACCTATACATGAAATCAATTCATGCAATACACATAAACATATAATACATATATACATATATTTTACATAGTAAAAATACCATTGCTTATAAAGGAAAAAAAACCACCTCTTTGGCTTCATGGCAGCGACAACAACAATAAGAAACCTCATAACTGCAATCATATATGATGTCGAACATACCAATGACATTTACATATATATAATCATCCATCTTCACAAATATAAACATGTATAATCTGAATTTGATACAAAAATAAACTTATAATTTATATTAAAATCATAACAAATATAGATAGGGTATTTACCTGGATCCAAGTTCGAGCACAAAGATCTCTCTTTTTCCTCCTAGAACTATCGGCTGGTTGCTTTTGGAAAGAAAAGGCTGTTGTTAGCCTTTTTCCCTTTTGCTGGTTTCGGCTGGGGAGGGCTGCCAGCATAGTTTAGGTTAGTTTTAGGTTTTTGTTTTTTTTTTCTTTTTTTTTCTTTCTGTATGCTAATTGCATATATGTATAAGTATAATAGATAAAAGAGTAGTTGGGTTTAGGGAAACTTCCTAGTAGGTTAAGATATTATTCAATAAATAATATCCTAATTCAAATCCCTATCTTCTACCTTTCCTATTTCAATTTAGTTTGTTAGGATAGATATATCTTTTGGTATCTATTTATTTTATTCATTCCTTTTTTTTTCATGCCCGATTATGCACATATACTTAATATATTTACATAGTGCAAAGACCAAAGTATGCGGGGTGTAACAATAACAAACACTACATGTGTGTTATATGATTTTTGTTTATCATAACGTTGTTTTACTACACCTTAAGAAGAGTTTAAGAGTAATTATGTTATGAGAAGATCTCAACTCTGTTTTGAATAGGACCTTTCCGTTTCACTAGGCTCATGCGTTTGTGTAGGATATGGGGAGGGGCCGAATCGCTTCACGATCTGATGTACGCTGCCTTATCCTACACTTTGTGCAAGAGCTTTTTTCTGCGACTCGAACATGTGACTTCAAGATCACAAAGGCAACATTACTATTTGCTACAAAGCCCGACATCTCAACTTAGTTCTCAAACTAATCCTAAATGTAACGTAAAGGTATTGATGTCACACCCTCTCATTTTGCCTTTGTGATATATTTATTGAATGGCTATAAGAAAAATGATATCTCATACTTTTTTTACAGTAAAGTAAATGTACTTATCAGCAAAAGAAGAAATAAAAGTAAACAACTTTATTCAATTATTTTGTAATCACTGAATATTTCTGTCGTAACCGTAATTTCTTAAAAGGAAAAGAAAATTAAATTAATTATTATTAATTGAATTTAAAAAAAATCTGAATTTAAAAAAAAGAAAGAAAGAAAATTAAATAATTAGTAATTAATCCTAATTAACTACCCATAACCCCACTTCCCCAAAATCCCTCATAACCTCTCCCCACTTCCCTAATTGTCCTCACTCATAACCACCCCCTAATTAATTAAATCCCCCCAACCCACTCACTCACACACACACGGCAGTTTCAAGAAAAAAAAGGGGGCGGGGGATAGCGCATACTGATGGAGAAACGGCAGGGAGGAAGAAAAAAGGGAGAGAAGAGAGAGAAAGAGAAGAAGAGGAAGAAGAAAAGCCACCCACATCAAATCCAATTTCGCTTTTGATCAGGGAATTGATATTCAAGAGGTAGGTTACCCTCCCCTCTGTCGGATTGTTTTGGATTCCCTCGCATTCTGTTTTGGGAAAATATTTGATTATCACTGTATCTTTATCATTTATATGTTTATTACGAATTCTTTATGTTTTAGTGTAGAAATTGTGTGTTTGACCTTAGATATAGATCACATAGCAGGGAAATAGGCCAGGACGGGTTCAGAATGTCAGAAAACGCGCATTTCAGGGGTGGCGCGTGGGGCCCACGCGCGGCCCTGGCGGCGCGTGTCGGACACGCGCTGACGTGTCCAGTGCCGTTGTGTTTTTCGCGTTATAATGAGACAAACCCCACTGGTTTGGGGTTAATCCGAGTTAAAACGAAGAACTTGTGAATTTTTAAAGAAAATTAGGATTTAAAAGAATAAAGAAAAGTAATACAGAAATTAAAAAAAAAAAGAAACAGGCCGCTGGCCTGCCTTGGCTAGCGGGCCGCTACTGTTCAGCCTGCCAGAAGAAGGGCCCAAATCGCGGGTTAAGCAAAAAAAAATTGGGGATTAAGGCTGGCGGGCATGAGGGCCTAGTGGTGTGAGCATGCCGAGCCTACAGAGAAAGAAAAAAAGGGCTGGGCCGAATGGAAAAAAAATCCTAATAAAGGCCTGTTTTATAATAGGGACTAGTTTATTTAAACAAAGAATGTTATTATTTATTAATTAATTAAAGGAAAATAAAATAATGAAAAAAAAGAAATATATAAAATATTTATATACGATTCAGACTGAGGGCCGAAACAAAAAAAAATGAAATTTATATATTTTGTATAATTAATTAATCTAATATAATAACGTTTTATAATTAAGAAATTTAGAAACTCATTAAATAAATTAAAATAAAAGAAATAAAAATAGTAGGGGAAGATAAAAATAATTAAATAAAAGATTTAAGTGTTTGAAAGCCTAGGAAAAATAAAATAAAGTGTAAAAACCTAAAATAAAGTCTAGAAAGATAAAATAACGGTAGAAGATAAAATACAGTAATTAACCCCACGCAACATAGGGTAACTACGCAATATAAGTAATACGCAACATAGAACGGAGCATGCAACATAGGACAAACGGAAGTGTGCAAGTGTGACGCATTCATGGCACGAGCATTGCATTTGGCCTATGAGCCGTGTGGCCTGACGAGGCGTGTGATGGGTGTTGGTAATAATGGTTACCTTCATCCGATAGGACCCGGGACATGCATATCATATCATGGAAAGGAAAGAGCATAACGTGTGACATTAAATGACTGTGTGTGACACGGAGATAGAAGTGCATGCATCATGAACTTGCGCATTGCATTTATTATTGTTGTGATTATTTGTCTTGTTATTAAGTTGCTTCAGCGCTATGTTTTGGGATACGAATCGGATCGGGTATGTGCTATTTCCTTGTTTATTCTTTATTTGCATTATTATTTATTTGTTTATGCTTCATTGCTTTATTTACCTGCTCCATGCTTTATGTGCTCTATGTGTTACCCGACTCAGTATGTGACAGTCCCTTTTCGGGAGAGACGGGTAACCTACGAGTGACTCCCATCACTCACCCCCCCTCCACCTACCCTCCACAGGTGAGTAGGATTAAGAGTATGTATGTTTATCGAGGCTGAGAAGAGTGAGCTGGGCTCGAGAAGGGATCTTGTTGACCGGAAGCTTGTTTTTGGGATAGTCAGATAGACCTCCACCTAGGTTTATTGTTTGATTTTAGTATTTAATACTTGACTTAGCGGTTTCGTCAACCCTTGTACTTGATTTTATTCTGATGGATTTAATTTAATTAAGATGTTTATTTCTTTAATTATCGTTTCCGCGAAAAATTTCTACGTCAGTTCTGACGTACAAAGAAGTTTGAACGACGCTTTGTAGTCCTCTTAGTAGGCTACGGCGGGTGCACTGTTCCCAATGCTAGGGCTCGGGAGCGGGGCGCTACAGGTGGTATCAGAGCCGAGGCTCCAGATCCGCCTCGGAAACGCAGGATTAACTAGATCACTTAGATTTAAGCTACGATCTTTTCCTTAAAATGACGAATTTACCCTTAAGCAACAAATAGGGTTAAGTGATGATCTTAGACTTAAGTTATAATCGGGTTAAGGGATACTAGGGTGAGCGATCGTTAACTTAATTACCATTTTGCCATTAACTTTTAGCATGAATTCTGTAAACGATAGAATTTCTCAATTTACTCCTAAACTTTTGCATGCAACCCTATAACTTGTTAGAAATTCCCAAAATACCACTAACTTAGCCTGTATTAAATAAATATAATTTCGACCGTTCTAAAATTTAAGAAAATGCCAGCAAGACGTGAACATGCCGGTAATAAAAGTGGTAGGAACCACTGGAATTAAGAGATTATCCCCAAGCACTTGAATACACCATAGTCTCCATGACCAACACCTTAGCACAGTAGCACCAGCTGCTGAACTAGTAGGCACCGCCTCTACACCTAAGATTCTTCTACAAGAAGATGCGGAGGAGTGGTAGCATAGCACAACTAACACCACCGATCACTTGAATCTAATTTCGGAATGAGTCCAAGAGGTATTACACGCCGAGAGTATGATCTTCAAGGATTGATTCTAGATCCACAGGGGAAATGTAGATTTAGGCTATGATATTAGAAATTAAGTTATGATTTTAACCCTAAGTCATAATCTTAGACATAAGTAATGATTTGAACATAAGCGATGATCATGAAAATAGATACTGATCTTAGTTATAAGCTATAATCTGAACATAAGTCACAATCCTAAACATATGTAACGATTCCGATTAGGAGTTGACCTTGGACATAAGTATTGAAGGTAGTCATAAGCGTTGATTATACACTAAGTTCGATTTTAGAAATAAGACAGAATCTCAGACTTAAGAAATGTTGATACTAAGAGCATTCTTAGGAGTAAGTTATAAACTTAGACTTAAGGAGACGATCGGTTACGAAACATGATACCTAGTAACCCATACAATTCTACCTTATCTAAGTTGATCATAACTCTTTAAGACGTGACCTTGTTAACCCTAGTTGAAAACTATATAATTAATTTGAATAAATTAAAACGTTAACCAGAACACCATACTGCAAGCGCTAGTGACATATTAATAGGTCAGGCAGTAACTCAGGTTGCTTCACCGCAACAACAGCATGTGACTCGGTACCATTAAGGTAAAGTAAAATGAGTCCATACCCTACTTGGACGGTAGTATAAGAGCAGACTTAGGTCTAAGTTAAGACGATAGCTACAAAAAAAAAGAGAATTATCATCGTATGATAAATACTAAGAGATGATTTATAGAGGAATGGTAGAAACTAAGTAATGATCTATAAGCGCCATGATCACTAAATTTTAGCAGAAGAGATCGTAGCAAAGGAATTTATAATCTAGGGTTAAGATGTTGAGATTTAAAATTATTAAGTAAGACACCGATATTAGTTCATTAGAGATATTGATCGGTAGCAAAGGGCGTGAATCGGCTATAACATGGGAACGATGAATCGTTGCAAACTTTCTAATTAAGTGTTGACATCGAGACATTTGACTTAAATTTAGTAGGCTTAAATTAAAATATGGCAGGCATTGCAAGTAGTGGCTTATTTTCATATGAAGCAGAATAAGATTAGTGGTTCAAATAACCAAGTAACGAGGTACAATGGAATAATGTGGCGCGTGGAAGCATGGTGAATCAGAACACCTTAAGTCGATCAATAATTAGCATGCCATGCTAGGATTGGACCAATTTAAGTTAAACATTGTATCGTGAGTAGGCAAACGTTAGACTTATAAGAAACTTTACATAGGAGAACTTATCCAGAAAAAAAAAGAGATGACCCATAGAATTATACGAAATATTAGACTGCTATATTTTTCAAACAGAAAAATATTTTATATAAGTACGTATACCAATGTATAACTAAATTTTAACAAGTACTTAAAAAAAATCTGTCTACAGAAATCTCATTTTCTCGGTAGTCTACTAAACTTTACAAAACTAAATTCTTTTATGTATCTGTATTCAGATATAATGAAAATTTCAATTCTTTTGACAACCTAAAAAAAAAACTTTTATATTACTGATATTCTTTAAAAAAAACGATATGTTTATATATATTCCTTACTCAAGATTTCAAATTTCCGTTTCATCGCATCCACTTTAGTCAAATTAATGTTATCTGACTACTATCGATATCGCAAGCATTTTGTCCATTAAAGTATTTTTGAAGTCACTTACCCGCTTGCGATAAACTTACCTAACTTTTGT
>AP025051.1:35039052-35062312 GCA_036186865.1 Eustoma russellianum
AGGCAAAAAACAAAAAATAATAGCTTTCAAAATATATATTTTCCTTTATAAAACGAAAAGTACCATCTTCAAATCGTTTTATAAAACTTTACATTACTACGTTTTCAACTGTATTAATGTCATTCCACTAAAATACTTTGCGAACAAGTTATATCATCGTTTTAATAAAAGGTCATTTGAAACACCACTTGCGAAAATGAGTAAATTATTTCAAATATTGTTTAAAATAAATAAACAAATAAATACATAGGAATGGTATTATTTTAAAACGACTGAAGTTATATTTCAAATTATAGCCACGTAGGCCACGTTTAGTTGAAGAAAGGCCTTTCCGTACACATATTACGTATACTAGGCTGATGATATTTTCAAACAAGTAAGGGCATGATCACAGAATTAGTTCGTAAGTATATATATAAAAAAAATTTACTTTGAGGACTTGGTTTTGTGTAACAAGTACCATATTGTCATACATAAAGGATATTAGTGTGGTTAATTATCTAAGAGGTGAATCATATATAATGAGTTTAAGAATCCAAAATTGTAGACTGCGATAAGTTGAATAATACACGTCAATCAGTATAAGTGGAAGTATGTATATTCTAATTATAGATAATTAAGTTGAGGATAGAGCCTTATAAGGACTAGATCATCTTGTGAGTGTTAGTGTATGTGCCCTAGGCCATGATTTGGATATTTATGTTATGCATTTATTATTAATAAAAGAGATTTTATTATCATTATTGTTGGTTAGTATGTTACACAATTTTGATATATGTCCCTGATTCATTATTGTTATGGAGATAAAATAATTTATAATCAGTATGAGTATTGATTTGATGATCATAAGATGATTATGTGTATGGTGATACGAATCAATCTCATAGATACTTGTTAGAGAACAGTGTATTGGATAGACCCATCATGAGATTGCTACATGGATTAGCGTCATAAGTAAATCTCATGATAGTCATGTTTTAATCCTTTGACTTGAGATTGTCATAGTTTCCAACATAAGGACTATTATATTTTGACATGATCAAACGTTATCCGTAACTGGATAATAATAAAGGTCATGATTGAATGTGATAGAAATTATGTAGAGGATATTGAACAATCAAGATAGAATTTGTCCCTCTCTTTTGAGAGAGATATCTTTGGGCCCCTCGATTAGTGAGACTGTGAAATGCATGGCCGTGCTCAAATGAATTGATAGTGTGATCAATATCATTTGTTTTATCAGTCTACTTAGAGATCGAGTAATCATATGTTTGAACTATATAAGTATGACGCTGACCATGACTTATGTTCAAACTAGATATCGTGTGACAAAGGGATTAATGCATGTACTATTATTAGGCTAGTTGGACTTTACTCGTATTAATTGGGTAGTTGTAATGCCTTGCTAGAGGCCAATTACGACTTGTTGGTTTAATAGAGATTTAATCAACTGCCAATTAATATGAGCCTATCGGGTCACACACAAGAATGCGTATGGCTGAGATTAATAATATTAATAATATTAATATTGGATATTAATTATTATTATTATTATTATCGTTTTTTTAATAATAATAATATTAATATTGGATATTAATTATTATTATTATTAATTTCGTTTTTTATGTATATATTTATATCATCGGATAATAACAGAGAATCCATATCTGATATGGATTTTGATTGGTGTTATCTAATCCTAACAGAATCCGTATTTGATGCGGATTATGATAGGTATTAACCAATCCGATCAGGAATCGGATTTTGATATCTATATATATGTACGGAGCATGGTGTATCTCGTACACCACACAACCAGTAGAAAACGAAAGGACAAGAATCGTTTTGTGAAAACCGAATTCTTCAGCCGCGTCGTTTGAAGAGCTACCACTCCGGGCGGAAGCGTTCGTGTGGATACCGACAGAGGGTGATCGTATTTTCGCACCTCTTCCATCTGCAGATTTCGAATCTACGGAGGTACTTTTTTGATTTCTTTTGTCGAATTAAACGAACAACATGGATCCTTGGTAGGAAATCGGAGATCAAGTTTTTGTTTTCCGCTGCGCGTTTGGCAGTGATCTCGGTTTATTTCCTAACAGTGAGATGCTAGTGTAATTAAATAGAATCATAGTAGAGTAAAACATATTCTGAAAATACATACGGTTCAAGAGATGAGTCTTGTGAACAAGGTGCTAAGTCAAAGATTGTAGTACACCTAAGAACTGATTTATAAAGATTGCTGATGACTGTAGAGATAAGTAAGTTTTAGACCGGTGATTGGGTTGTATAACCTTTAGTATGAGAACAATACCCTTAAGGTGGATCCAATACTAATAGACTATGTAATAATTTTAATAAGCAAAAGAACAATGAGTCAGAATTTACCCTATTGATGTACAAGAAATGATGATGAGGCCTTAGCCTTTGGTAAGGAAGTGAAGTGGCTAGCATGTTGGAAAACGCCAGTGATATTAAACTTCGTTATTATCTAGGTGAATAGATTAAGTAGAGCTAAACTAAATGTTGACTATGTAATACACAAGTTTCGAGGACGAAACTCTTTGTAAGGGGGGTAGAATGTCGTAACCATAATTTCTTAAAAGGAAAAGAAAATTAAATTAATTATTATTAATTGAATTTAAAAAAATCTAAATTTAAAAAAAAAGAAAGAAAAAAAATTAAATAATTAGTAATTAATCCTAATTAACTACCCATAACCCCACTTCCCCAAAATCCCTCATAACCTCTCCCCACTTCCCTAATTGTCCTCACTCATAACCACCCCCTAATTAATTAAATCCCCCCAACCCACTCACTCACACACACACGGCAGTTTCAAGAAAAAAAAAAGGGGGCGGGGGATAGCGCATACTGATGGAGAAACGGCAGGGAGGAAGAAAAAAGGGAGAGAAGAGAGAGAAAGAGAAGAAGAGGAAGAAGAAAAGCCACCCACATCAAATCCAATTTCTCTTTTGATCAGGGAATTGATATTCAAGAGGTAGGTTACCCTCCCCTCTGTCGGATTGTTTTGGATTCCCTCGCATTCTGTTTTGGGAAAATATTTGATTATCACTGTATCTTTATCATTTATATGTTTATTACGAATTCTTTATGTTTTAGTGTAGAAATTGTGTGTTTGACCTTAGATATAGATCACATAGCAGACGCGTCCAGCGCCGTTGTGTTGTTCGCGTTATAATGAGACAAACCCCACTGGTTTGGGGTTAATCGGAGTTAAAACGAAGAAGTTGTGAATTTTTAAAGAAAATTAGAATTTAAAAGAATAAAGAAAAGTAATACAGAAATTAAAAAAAAAGGAAACAGGCCGCTGGCCTGCCTTGGCTAGCGGGCCAGAGCATGGTGGGCCGTTACTGTTCAGCCTGCCAGAAGAAGGGCCCAAATCGCGGGTTAAGCAAAAAAAAAAATTTGGGGATTAAGGCTGGCGGGCCTGAGGGCCTAGTGGTGTGAGCAGGCCGAGCCTGCAGAGAAAGAAAAAAGGGCTGGACCGAATGGAAAAAAAATCCTAATAAAGGCTTGTTTTATAATAGGGACTAGTTTATTTAAACAAAGAATGTTATTATTTATTAATTAATTAAAGGAAAATAAAATAATGAAAAAAAAGAAATATATAAAATATTTATATACGATTCAGACTGAGGGCCAAAACAAAAAAAATGAAATTTATATATTTTGTATAATTAATTAATCTAATATAATAATGTTTTATAATTAAGAAATTTAGAAACTCATTAAATAAATTAAAATAAAAGAAATAAAAATAGTAGGGGAAGATAAAAATAATTAAATAAAAGATTTAAGTGTTTGAAAGCCTAGGAAAAATAAAATAAAGTGTAGAAACCTAAAATAAAGTCTAGAAAGATAAAATAACGGTAGAAGATAAAATACAGTAATGAACTCCACGCAACATAGGGTAACTACGCAATATAAGTAATACGCAACATAGAACGGAGCATGCAACATAGGACAAACGGAAGTGTGCAAGTGTGACGCATTCATGGCACGAGCATTGCATTTGGCCTATGAGCCGTGTGGCCTGACGAGGCGTGTGATGGGTGTTGGTAATAATGGTTACCTTCATCCGATAAGACCCGGGACATGCATAGCATATCATGGAAAGGAAAGAGCATAACGTGTGACATTAAATGACTGCGTGTGACACGGAGATAGAAGTGCATGCATCATGAACTTGCGCATTGCATTTATTATTGTTGTGATTATTTGTCTTGTTATTAAGTTGCTTCAGCGCTATGTTTTGGTATACGAATCGGATCGGGTATGTGCTATTTCCTTGTTTATTCTTTATTTGCCTTATTATTTATTTGTTTATGCTTCATTGCTTTATTTATCTGCTCCATGCTTTATGTGCTCTATGTGTTACCCGACTCAGTATGTGACAGTCCCTTTTCGGGAGAGACGGGTAACCTACGAGTGACTCCCATCACTCACCCCCACCTATCCTCCACAGGTGAGCAGGATTAAGAGTATGTATGTTTATCGAGGCTGAGAAGAGTGAGCTGGGCTCGAGAAGGGATCTTGTTGGCCGGAAGCTTGTCCTTGGGATAGTCAGATAGACCTCCACCTAGGTTTATTGTTTGATTTTAGTATTTAATACTTGACTTAGCGGTTTCGTCAACCCTTGTACTTGATTTTATTCTGATGGATTTAATTTAATTAAGATGTTTATTTCTTTAATTATCGTTTCCGCGAAAAATTTCTACGTCAGTTCTGATGTACAAAGAAGTTTGAACGACGCTTTGTAGTCCTCTTAGTAGGCTACGACGGGTGCATTGTTCCTAATGCTAGGGCTCGGGAGCGGGGCGCTACAATTTCAATGTTAGAGATTTGTTATTCTAGAATTTTCATCTCAATTTGAAAGAAAAATAGTTGTGGAGCATATCTCCTACTTATGTTATTGCCAATATATACATATATTTTCATAAGAATAGTAAGTAGTTTGCAGTGCTAATTGCAATTCGCTAGAACTAAAGTACGTATTTGATGTTCTGATTGTCTCGTAAACTTAGGTAACGACCACTTCAAGTGAAGCTTATGGCAACATATTGTTGGACACATACGTACAGTTGATCTTATGCTAACCATATTCTAATCAACTAAAAGAATGTTGAAAAATTTGAAAAAAAAAATATTAACGAAACATAAGAAAAGTTATAGGTATAAAAAGGAATAGTCGAGACGTAACGAAGTTACTGTTTTTAAAACAAAATTATCTCCAGAAAGGTGAACTATATGGCAAATATTTTCAGGATATGACAGTTTCTTCTTCTCGTTTGCTCTACAAGAAGAGAAACTTGTGTATTAGAGTGTTTAACATCAGAGATAGAAGAAGAAACTAGAAGGTTTTTTCTAAGATGTGATGAGACGCAGATAGGTCGAATGCGTTTGTTTTTTTTTATGAAAATGTATATATGAAAAATACTCTATTGACAGCGAAAATTAAGTATTAGTTTTAAAGCTCTACATGGATGTGGACTTTGATTTTTTGCGATTGACCTAAGCTTCTAATATCGATTGAGATGATTCAGAATATTTTAGACGCATGATTAAAAGTTTTACAACATGTCTTCTTAATTTTGCACTTTACATGCTTAATATTTCATTTATAACTCATTTGTGAAAACGCTTGGAAAATGTAAAAAAAGAAAAAGAAAAATATCGATAAAAATGTTTTCTGTAAATAGTTTTGGAGACCTCTGGTATATTTTGCTCTTGGAAAAATATAAGTCCCTCCAAACAGAAAATAACACCAAAAAACCTTATTCTTCAAGTTTTATTGGTCAACATAAGTATGATTCAACCGATTTAGTTCTATTTTCTCCTTTTAAGTGAAAATCTAAATTTAAACTAGAATGGTTTGAAGTTTCATGGGTTTTTGTAAGTAGCCGTATAATAAGATGGTAAAACCACAAGTTGAGTCGTTCCCGTGACAGGACTACAGACCTTTTAAGCCTCAATTTCTAGTTTGTATAATATTTTGGATCAAAATGTCATTCTCTGACTCTGAAGGTTCTCACCACTTCAGCTCCAAAGAGCATTGTGAAAGATACAAATCAGAAACTCAGTGGTCTCTTAAGTTGGATGAGGATTTAGGCAATGACCCGCACAAGGCCCCGCAAACCAAGTTTTCGACTTAGTGTCAGGGTTCCCACCGTCCTAGCCCCAAGGAACACTGTAGAGGATACAAATCAGGAGCACAGTGGCCTCCTAGGTTGGGTGAGAACTTACGCAGTGACTCACACAAGGCCCCGCAAACCAGGCTTTCGGTCTAGCAGCAGTGGAACACCTACACTGTGCTTGGCCCGTGTTGCTGGATTCGAACTCTTGATCTCTTGGAGTAAAATCCAATCCGAATACCAATTGAGCTATATCCTGAGGTAATATTTTGATCATATAGGAAACAAATTTATCAATGACGTTTACTACAAATAGTTAAAGTTCAGACTTCAATACGAAGAAATCTTGAACATAAATTATACAAGTTCTTTTCACTTCATACCTGTATAATAATAATAATAATAATAATAATAATAACAACAACAACAATCATAATAATAATAAATTATTCCTACCACCACCACATGTTAGGTACTGTGTTTATCGTATATTATGTATGTAGCATTGTGTATATATTTAGAGAGGTTATGTTACTGGTACAATAAACAATTGAATGATGTCATATAAGGATGATGTCATATAAGGATCTATATGTCAAGTAAATGATGTTTAATCCTATAAAAGACATACATACATGTTAATGCATTGGATTGGTTGAGAGATAACTGATCATACTTATGCGAAAAATATTCTCAATTTACCAACAACAACATTGCTCATTGCCTTAAAGGCTTCCGTCTATGACGGGATTGGATGTACGCAACTATACTTATGTGGTCGAAACATACAGATGTTGTTTCCCAATGACTCATGATGAAAATTACACCAAGTTGCATCGATCAACTGCTACTTCACAATATAAGAAGCGCAACCAATTTAGTGAGTCATTTTTCTCTATTCCTTCTTATTTCAAAGTCAAAGATGAATATGTCTTTACCTCCATTAGAAAAGAAATATTCTCAAAGAAAGAAAAAAAATTAAAGGGTCCGCTCTGTATAAGAAAAAAGGAGACGCACAATATTGTGAGAATTACATGGTGATTAAATTGCTAAGTCATACTATGAAGTTATGGGAGATAGTAATCGACACTAGAATTAGGGGAGAAACTCAAGTTACGGTAAACCAATTTGGTTTTATGTCAGGACGGTCAACTACGAAAGCATTACACATTTTAAGGAGATTGATGGAGAAGTATAGGGAGAAGAAGCGCGATCTACGTATGGTTTTCATAGATCTTGAAAAAGCGTATGATAGTGTGCCATGTAGACTGATATGGGATAGTCTGGATGCAAGAGGGGTTCCTATGAAGTATATAGACATAATTAGGGATATGTATGCTAGGACGAAAGCAACCGTTCATACGCCTGTAAGGAATACGGATTTCTTCTCGGTGGAGGTAGGCCTCCATCAAGGGTCCGTTTTGAGCCCTTTTCTTTTTTGTAGTTGTTCTAGACGAGTTGTCTAAGCCGATCCAAGAGACAGTCCCGTGGTGTATGCTTTTTGCTGACGTTATTGTATTAATCGCGAAAATTAGACATAACCTGAGTACGAGACTAGAAGAGTGATGAGGTGCTTTAGAGAGAAAAGTCCTAAGGATTAGTCGTTCTAAGACTGAGTATTTGCACTGCGACTTCAGCGGCGTAGACGACGATAAAAATAGCCAACTCACTATTAAGGTCAAGTGGTCCCAAACGTAAGTAAGTTCAAGTAACTAGGATCATTTGTACACCAAGATGGTGACACACCGAGTTCAGGCAAGTTGGTGTAGGTGGAGGGTGGCCTCAGGGGTGCTGTGTGACAAGAATTTTCCAACTAAATTAAAAAGAAATTTTTATAGGATGACAGTGCGGCAGACAATGTTATATGGAATAGAATGCTGGGCCATCAAGAGGACACAGTCGGAGAAAATGGAAGTGGCAGAGATGAGGATGCTGAGGTGGATGTATGAGCATACACTGCTATACAGGATAAGAAATGAGGCATATAGAGAAATGTTAAGGGTGACTAGTATAGCATATAAAATAAGAGTGGGAAGACTGAGATGGCTTGGCCATGTCAAGAGGAGACAAACAACACAGCAATTGAAAGTCTCACTGTAGAAGGAAAAAGGAGTAAAGGCAGGCTCAAACTGACGTGAGATGAGCATATTAGGCATGACTTACTAGAGTTGCACCTCTCTGAGGACACGGTCTAGGATAGGAGTTCATGGAGACAGAGGATTAAAGTTAATGAGGGGTAGACATGACATAGGGGCACCTTAGAACATATTTAAAGGATTAGGTAGTCTCTACACTTTAGGTTGACTTGTACTCTTTTGTTTTGGTCTTTGTCTTTCAACTATTGTGCATATCCACTGTGGACTACTTTAGTATCGGGAGGTCTTGATTTATATTTAATAAAATCCATTTACTAGTATATATTTCTATTATTGTACTATCTATGCATGAACATATAGAACCGATGGTTTTACTGGAAGCAAACTATCTGTCCCTTGGGATGGAGGCATTGTTTGCCTACCTCTTACTCTCCTCAGACCCTAACGATATCTTTTGATGACGTTACAATATACTAGGTATGATTGTTGTTGTAGAAAGGAAAAAAATTAAATGTTAAAAATTGCCTTCAAGCTAATGGAAAGAAATGAAAAAGCTACATCACGGTCCTCTCAAATCTGAATGAAGATTAATTAATATTTAGCGATAAATACACATACACAAACCAAACAGCGGAAAATACAAATGGTTGTTCGTTGCTGGCTTGGGAAGGGGGATGAGATCTCCTCACCGCGCGGCTGAAGACGCGACACGTGGCAGCAGTAGGGGGTGGTGAGGCTGGATGCGGGTTACCCTCATCCAGCCTCACCACCCTCCCTTGCTGCCACGTGTCATGCGGTCACGCACGCGGTGAGGGGGATGCGGTGAGGGGATCCTATCCATTGGGAAGGAGGCTACGAAAGCTCTAGAAATGCCTACGTTTTAACGTCATCGCTTACGCATTATTGTTTATTTATTAATTAATTTTATTTTTGAAAGAAGATCTTAAGTACTAGTCATCTCATGGGCATCATCGTGAAAAATGATACGTTCTACGGGTTGAAATCGTCTGACCCTCTTTAAGGGGTATTAAAGGACCCTGTGACACGTGGCACACAGGGAGAGTGGTAAGGCTGGATGGGAGTCACCTGCACCCAACCTCACCACGCCCCCTGTATGCCACGTGACGGGCGGTCTGAAAGGGGTGAGAGACTGAGGAGTTAGGGGATCTCGATCCACGTTCTACACCTAATTACAAAGTTTCCTTCCTAGTACCTCAGATTTTTGACTATTATATCATGTTGTATATTTTACATGATTTATTTAGATTTAAGACAATCATCTTATGTTAGATTTTAATGTTTCTAATATATGAGTATAATTGCGTAAATCCGATCGTTCTATATTCCGTCATAGGCGGGAACTTCTAAAGCAATGTGGTAATGTTATTGTTGTTGTATATAGTAGAGATAAGTCCTAAAAGGGTTAGTAACCAGACGCTCAACATTTTTTGTAGTTTGTTATTGACGGATTAAAACATTAGAGGAAATTATATTAAAAAAATACTTTTTTTAACTTTCAAATATAATGGAATAAAGTAAAATGACTCACTAAATTCCCGCGCTTATTATAGTGTGAAGAAACAGTTGATCGACGCAGCTTGACGCATTTTTCATTATTGGTCATCGGGAAATAATCTCTGTGTGTTTCTAACACATGGATATAGTTGTGTATATCCGATCCCCTATATCCCAGTATAAACGGGAGTCTCTAAAGCAATGTGATAATATTGCCCATATGTTGAGTCCCGAAATTAAAATTATGACAACTGACCGACACAAAGCTTGTTACGAGTTGTTTGATTCGGAAGAAAATCAACAACTACTATAATGTAATATCATGTTAATTAATTAGTAATATCTATAAAGTTTGGTATACAATGATATAAGTTCAAATACACATTGTATCGAATGACTCCAAAAAAGATACACGTTGTATTTAAATTTGAAATATTGAGTTAATCATTATATCACATGGTTATCTTAATATGGGGCATATAATAAGAAAGGAAGTGATGAAATATGCTGCCTGAATAGCGTTATATTTTTCAAATCATAATGGATGAAATAAAAGCATGATCGACAAATTAGAAATAAAAATCGGGTTTCGGCTATTCAACACGTAGACTACGAGGGGTGATCACAAAATGCAACACAATAAGAGACCTACCAAATTTTTGGCGTAAAAAAAGAAGCTAATATATGTTTGAGCCTATAAACAACAAGCTCACATATAACACAAATATTTATATATAAAAGACAAAAAAATGTTTGAATTTACAAACAATAAGGTCACATATAATACAAGTATTTATATATGTTTTCAAGCAAAACGGCATAATTTCATAATTGAAATGTTCGATCATAATTGAGACATAAATGAAAGACGCAAAAGAAATGTTTGAGCTACAAACAAATCTATGAGCATTGTTTTTGAATCTGAAAGCGAGTATTTGGGTTCTCATAATAACTAAAAATTGTAGTATGCTTGAATATAACTGGGGTTCGTGATGATGGGTGAAGTGGATCGGAAAAAGAAGAATTCGATTGTAATAATATCTAATGAAACTGTCGCTATAATTGAAATCTTATTGAATGAGAAAGATCTGAAATATCTGAAGTTTCTTTTTGTATATTACATGAATAATCCGACCCAACACAAGTATTTATATATGTTTTCAAACAAACGGAGTAGTTTCCTAATTGGAAACGGTACTTGTAATACAAAGCACAACATATCTATTCCTTAATTAAAACTGTTATTGTTGGAGGACGGTACTTGCAGCAACTGATAAAGGTTAGAGATTAGAGAAAATAGTTTCTTGGACAAAATGCAGGGTAAGACTGCGTATATCAGATTACTCATCTGATCCTCTCCTTAGATCATGTACAAATACGGAAGCCTAATACATCACGTACTTTATTATTTCTCGGACTTTCGGGCCAAGAAACCGAGTCAAAGTTCAAACCCCAAAGTGGCCCACAGTTCTTGGGTGTTAAGCCAACGATCCGGCTGCAGAAACGAGTGAATAAATAGGGTGAGGTGAGGAACCAAGAATTTCACACCTCAATCCCAAAATCCGATCAAAAATTCTGTACCTGAAAAAAAGCTTACAAGAATGGCTACTGGAGTCTTAGAACTTCTGCCAAAAGAATATGGCTTCGTGGTTCTTGTGATTGTCTTCTACTTCTTCCTCAATTTCTGGATGGCCTTCCAAGTCGGCCAAGCCCGCAGAAAGTAATTTCCTCAACTTTCCTTTCTGTTGTACTAATTTTATCTCAAATTTTTGTGCATTTGGTGGTGTAATCTCTATTTCTGAGCAAAGCCCTTTTGTGTTTTCTGCCGGTTTTTGCATCTTCGTATTCCAGGATTTTTGACTTGAATAGTCGTCTAGATATTTCCTTTTGTGGGGTTACTTCTTGATGTTTGTCCTCGTTTTGATTAGTATAATCAGTTGATTGACGTTAACCCCGGTTCAGAATAATTTGGGGTCCGTGTGGAGGGATAGAGATCTCCTACCCCTCAATTTCCTCACCCCACTCATGACCATGACCATACTAAGCTCATTTAGCCTCACCACCCTCACCTTGATGCCATGTGTCGTGGGTGACGCGTGAATTGAGAGAAAATAGGTGAGGGGATCCTATCCATGGTGGAACAATTTTAATGCTGATTTAAATCATCTGAGTTAAATGTTTGAATTGCATTCGACTTAAATCATTTGACTCATTAACTGCCTTCTTTTTTGTATTTGAAGTTTTTATTATTATAAGTAATGTGGTTTGAGCAAATCGTGATTATAATCATCACGACAGACAGAAATATGATGATTTGATATTAATTTTGTTGGAAATATAAGTGAGATATGAACCAATCAAACGAGATCAATAGAACAAAAATGTCGAGATGTGATGGAAATCATTGTCCTTAAAAGCAATTTCGCATCCACCGGTTGAGCAAGATGAACTACAAGCGAAAGCTTCTCAGGATTTAACGGCTTTCCTTGTTCGTTTGCTCTATGAGAAAGGATTGAACTTGCCAAAAGAAGTGTTTGATAGTAGATGAAAGGAGAATAATGCTGAAAAATTTCAAACTCTGCAAAAGTTCTTGTCCTTTATTTAAGATAGCAAGACCTACTATTTATAGGCCTTGGATTGTGTAAAATACAACTTTAAAAACCTATTTCAGCAGTTTAATTAACCTCCATGTCAGTTGCATAACGTTCATGTACGAAGGGAGATGATTTTGGATCAAAAGTTGCAATTCAAAGTGAAAAGTCATGTCTTTTGGCACATCGATCGATCGATGTCCACTTCAAACGATCGATGTTGGACAGAGAGCTCCAACTTTGTACTCTGCCAACATCGATCAATCGATGTATCAATCATGTGATTGATCTATGTTGGACAGAGAGCTCTCACTTTTCATCCATACTACATCGATCGATCGATGTAGCGATATATGTCACATCGATCGATCGATGTGATCGATCTATGTCCAACAGAACACTAAACATCACCTCAACTTTCATTTAGTTCGATCCAACTAACACATGGATCGATCCAAGTGATTTTTTATCAGTTCAAAGTGTTCAAATGATCCTTCTATCTCCCAAACAACATCTTACATGTTTTTATATGAGTTTGGAGTAAATTTTAAACTACTTCAAATGTACTTTTCTAACAAATTCAACTGCAGGTACAAAGTTCCTTATCCAACAATGTATGTGACTGAAGCTGAAAACAAGGATGCTAAGCTCTTTAACTGTGTCCAGGTTTTCATTTGTTGTTTTATGTGCATCTTTGTCTGAAAGAAGCAAAGTTTTCTGGTTTTATACGCTGTAATCAAGTTGTTGTTTCTATTGTTTGCAGAGAGGGCATCAGAATTCACTAGAAATGATGCCATCCTTCTTTGTGGTATTGTTGTTGGGAGGACTTCAGCACCCAAAAATCGCCGCATCTCTTGGATTGTTGTATGCTGTGACTCGCTTTTTCTACTTCAAGGGATATTCTACTGGTACCCCTGATAATCGTCTTACTATTGGGTATGTTTCTCTGCCATTGCTTCTTGATTCATGTTGTAGTAAATCGTTGCAGAAATATGCTAATAGGTTGCAAGAAATAAGAATGAGTAATGCTATATACCTTTGTTTCTATGTCAGCATTTTTCTACAATTGAATTTTGTGTTAGCCGTTATCACCTAAAATACTGAGAATCAATAATTAATGGGATCGAATAACAAATCAAATGCATTGATGTCAGCGTAACGAGTTAAAGAGAGCGGTACAAGTCATTTCCCATTGAGACTACAATATTCAGAACCAAGCTTTCTATTGGGTGCTAGAGATTCGTAGTCAGTAGCTCAAGTTCTTGATATTATGGAACTATTTGATGGCTATGTTGCTGCTGGTTCCCATTTCCATTAGTGTATCTACACGATGTTTTTGGTTTGAACCGCTGGTTAGAATGATTCGGTTGAATGTTGTTTTGTTGGGATCTTTGTAGTGCATGAATCAATGTATGTGCCACTTCCTTTAGGAGAACTTTATAGGGGAATCCCTTGTTTGTTCCCCAATGATTAATGGGTCTTTATCATAAGACTCAAGGGCAGTGTTTGCTTTTCTCATGGGAATACCTTGTTCTTGCAGGAAGTATGGTTTTTTTGCACTTATGGGGCTCATGGTCTGCACTGCTTCCTTAGGCGTTCATCTCCTTCTTGCATGAGTCATAGCTTGCTGCAAGAGCCGGAGTAAATCCACACGCTTTTCTCAATCGACAGAAGTTTCCTCCGAACATTTTTTTCTTATGATCCCATCCTTTCAAGAGATTTTGCTGCTTTATGTACCTTCTCATCTGTGTTATTATGGTAACTTGGTGTGCTTTGCAGTTTTCCTTAATAATTTGACTGAGTAGATATGTATAAGATGTGCTGTTACCTTCACATTTCAAGTTCTTCGTTTATACCGTAATTTACATGTGTTGAAACTTGGGCTTACATGATGTGAGACCCATATCCACTCAAAACATTAAGGCAATGGGTGGTGGTACCCCATCCTCATATAAGCCATGCATTTTTCTCAAATTAGCCAATGTGGGATTCTCAACACCCGTCCTCACGTGGCAACGTGGCTTGATATACACGTGCCTTACAACCCGCCATCAATCACAAACCACAAGCCAGACATGAACATCTGGACTTAGGTGAGGGGAAACATTAAATGACCAACCATGGGCCAGGCAATGGTTGAGTCCACATTTTAAACCTGCTCTGATACCATGTTGAAATTTGGGCTTACATGAGGTGAGACCCATATCCACTCAAAACCTTAAGGCAATGGGAGGTGGTACCTCATCTTCATATAAGCCATGCATTTTTTCTCAAATTAGCTAATGTGGGATTTTCAATACCCGTCCTCACGTGGCAACGTGGCTTGACATACACGCGCCTTACAACCCGCTCTCAATCACAAACCACAAGCCAAGCATGAACATCTGGACTTAGGTGAGGGAAAACATTAAGTGGCCAACCATGGGCCAGGCAAGGATTGAGTCCACATTTTAAACCTGCTCTGATACCATGTTGAAACTTGGGCTTACATGAGATGAGACTCATATCCACTCAAAACCTTAAGGCAATGGGTGGTGGTACCTCATCCTTATATAAGCCATGCATTTTTTTTCTCAAATTAGCCAATGTGAGATTCTAAACAACATGCTTGAAAGTTGAACCTTGTCTAAAGGGAACGAGATCCCTTAACCCCAAGTCCCTCACCCCCCTCCAGACCGCCCGACACGTGGCACACAGGGGTGGTGAGGCTGGATGTGGGTGACCCTCACCCAGTCTCACCACCCCCTGTGTGACACGTGTCACCGGGTCCTTAAATACCCCCTTAAAGGGGGGTCAGGTGATTCCAGTCCTGTCTAAAGATGTGGGGATCTACATCTTCTGCACTGATGCTTATTGCTTATTAATGCAAGACTCGAGTAGAGGTCGATGTCTTAGTACTCACTACTCGGTCACAGTACTTTTCCAGAATGAAAAGCTGCGGTCTGTCCGGCTTGCTTGGTCAAGCGAGTTCGACTAGAGTTTTTAGTTTCAATGTCTCAACACGAGTACCAAGTGTATTAAATTTTATAACTGACATAATATATTTAGACTTTTGGAGGCCTTCCGAAGCTAAAATTGAGCCCACGATTAGTCATTTCATTGTTGGCTAACTATGGCAACACATTAAATTATATTTGTTATGATGACGAGTAACATGTTATAATGGTTACGTGAAAAGCTCATCTGGGTGAAAATTTGATTTCTCTAGGCAAGAATATTGTCCTAGTGTTAGACCAACTAATAACCGTTCTTATAGTTGGTGATCATTATTAGAAAAGTGGAAAGTATATGAGAGATTGCCAATTTTTATATTTATTTATTTATTTATTTATTTTATAGTTTCTTACACAAATGGTAAGGTATGGCTAGGAGTGTTAACGGACCGAGCTGAACAGAATATTGGGTTTTCGAATTCGGATTCGTTTAGCTAAACGAATTGTTCGTTTCGGTTTGTTTAGCTAAACGAACTTTAAAATTGGTTCGAGTTCGGCTCGATAATCTTTTAACCGTTTAAATGAGTCGAACAGTTCGCGAATAGTTCGCGTTGTTTTAGCAAACGAATCCAAACAGCTCTTCGAATTTTGCTTGTTTACCGATCATTAATGACCGAACACGAACCAAAGTCGGACAGTTCACGAAATGTTCGGCTCGTTGAACAGCCTTAGGTATGGCTGCGTATATTTCGCAATCTGGTCCTTCTCTATACCTTATACAAATACTAGAGTTTAATGCACTTAGAACGTCTTTAATTGCAAGGAGACATAACTACTGAAACGATCAATAGCGGTTGGTCATCCATTAACTGTCCGACGCCGAATTAC
This sequence comes from Eustoma russellianum, assembly GCA_036186865.1. Taxonomy (NCBI): domain Eukaryota; kingdom Viridiplantae; phylum Streptophyta; class Magnoliopsida; order Gentianales; family Gentianaceae; genus Eustoma; species Eustoma russellianum. The sequence continues at coordinate 35,055,228 of AP025051.1, forward strand.
GCGAAAGCCTCACAGGAGTGGATTTTTCCCTGGAAGAATACAAAACATTTTAGCTAATACTATATAAAATATACACTTTATGTGTAGCGCCCCGCTCCCAAGCCCTAGCCTCGGTAGCAGTGCACCTGCCGTATCTCACTAAGGAGAATACAAAGCGTCACCTCAACCTGTTACACGTCAGTGTTGACATGGAAATTTTTTTTTCTTTTTTTTGCGGAAACGATTTAAACACAATACTAATTAGAATTTAATGAACCTCAATAAAATAAAAATATCATTATTAGGCTGACCAGGCCCTACAAGTCAAAGTCAATGTCTGAATTAAAAGTCTAGGAGAAATGTCTCAATGTACTACTGAAAATAAAAATGTCAATGTTGTTATGCCCCGCACCCTCCGTAGGGTAATTAAAAGACAAAGAAGAATTTTACGGGAATTAATGATAGTAAACGAGAATTAATTTAGGCATTAATATGGGGTTTAATTAGAATTAATGATGGATTTAATATTAGAAATTAATTATGTTTAATTTAGAATTAAATAATTAAGTTTATCCTTTAAGATAAATAGATAATAGTTATAATTTAGAAACACCAAACTTTTCCCTTCCCATATAAAAACCGACAAAGCGTCAGTTTCCTCACTTTCAGAAAACATCGACGCTTTCCCAAGCCCTAGCCGTTTCTTCAAGGAGTAGGAGAGGAAGACATCCTCCAAGAATTGATCCAGCATTAGTTCGTTTCCTATTTCGTCTTCGAGTAATCAAAGGCAAGTAATCTGTTTATAAGTTCCTACGATTTGAGAAAGATAAACGGCCTATTTTGCTATTAAATTGGATCACCATGCAGTAGATTTGTTCTTTGATTATGAGTATATGTTTTATGTACTTTCGTTTCAAGATTTGGCCGATGTATATGAAAATGTGATTGTTGTTGTTGGTTGAATATGTGAAATCCTGCAAATCCCTATCCCTGAATCCCTCTTGGTGTGGTTTCATGGTTGAGATGTGTTTGAGGGAAAAGATGGGATTTTTCTTGGGATGGAGAGCGTCGGATAATCGAGTTCAAGGTCGAATCATTGGGCGATATGCGTATAAGCGTTTGAATTTACAGTTTTAAGCATGGATGGTAGCCGGGATTAGGCTTAGATTGATTGGGGATGAACTATGGATATGTGGTGTTCTTGGTACTGCAGATGTTGCAGAAAACGGAGAAAAGATTGGGAAACCGCAGACTTCGATCGATCTAAGTGGAGAGATCAATGTCCTCAGAAGGACATCGATCGATCGATGTCTTGGTGGCTGAGAGATCGATGTCCCCAGTAGGACATCGATCGATCGATGTAGGGGGAGACTGAGAGATCGAAGTCCTCAGAAGGACATCGATCGATCGATGTGGGTGAACTTGAGGGATCGATGTCCTCAGCAGGACATCGATCGATCGAAATGGAGAGATCGATGTCCTCAGCTGGACATCGATCGATCGATGTATAGGGGATGAAGTCCAGAAATTTTAGGGAAAATAGAGGAAGAAAGGGGGACGTTCGGGGAACCTTTGGGTGACCTTAGAGACTTCTTAAGACCTGATTAAAGGTAGTCTAAGTCTTGGGAACACGACCTAGGATGATGAAACAATATTGGTGACTTCAATGGGTTCTCGAATCGAGTTTCAACGTGAATGACTTAGATGGGCTAGGAGATGAATGTACGAGGTGTTTGAGAGTTCAATGATGAATGGTTTGGGATATTTGCTTTGGGTTGTGAACCTTAGAGTCAAGACTAAGGGTTGAAGGGATGGTGGAAGCCTAAGTTATGATGTGTACGTTAGTGAAAACTTGTGTATGCTTGTACTTGCGCATGTGTACATGAATCACTTATAGGACCTCAGACGCTACCATCTCTCCCAAAACCAATTGGTGACAGGAGATTCGCATACCCTAGCCTTATAGTGTATTCAGCACACAAGCGCCCACGGCATTCAACTGTGACTTGGCCCACACGGCCTACGCCCACCGGCCTACGCCATGAGACAATTGCTGCACCTAACACAATGCTCGGGTCCATGCGATGACAGATGCAGAGGTCGAGGAGTCAGGCGACGTGGTTACATGTATATTTATTTAAGTATTTAAATTCGAAGTTGAATTAAATTCTATGTGTTATTATTGCATGTTGTGTGCTAAACCTTGAATGTGTTAGGTGTGATTTTAATTAACAAAGTACCAGCCAATGTTTTGTTCGATAGTGGGGCGAGTCACTCGTTTATGGCAAAGAGGTTTTCCAAGAATCTGGATGTTCTCCCCGAATGGCTTGAGACTCCCTACCGTATATAAGCCGCTGGCGACCAAGTACTCATGTCCCATCATCATTATAAGAGATGTGAATTGGAGATTAACGATTTGCAGTTCTCTGCGACCTTGATACCGATCCGGATGCACGACTTTGACATTATTCTGGGCATGGACTTTTTGGCAAAGTATCATGCCAATATTGATTGTCGACGACTCCAGGTCAGCATGAAGACGCCTGAGTTGTGGGAAACTACTTTTCAAGGGAACTCTAAATTAAAGAAGGCACCTCAGAAGATTTATCTGACTGCAGCTCAGGCTTTCCGGGCACTAAAGAAAGGAAGAGAGGGATTTCTGATTTTCTCCATGGGTGTCGAGCAAGAGATTCCGCAGATTGACCAAATTCCCGTAGTGAAGGAATTTACAGACGTTTTTCCTGAGGAGCTACCAGGACTACCCCCGGAAAGAGAAGTAGAGTTCGAGATTAATCTTGTACCCGGTGCTGAACCCATTTCCAGGGCACCCTATCGCATGGGACCAGCAGAGCTGAAGGAGTTGAAGGAGCAGTTACAGGAACTGCTGGACCGTAAATTTATTCGACCCAGTATATCATCTTGGGGTGCTCCAGTCCTGTTTGTGAAAAAGTAGGATGGAAGCATGAGATTATGCATAGATTACCGGGAGCTCAATAAGATCACCATCAAGAACAAGTATCCACTACCTCGAATAAAGGATCTCTTTGATCAGCTACGGGTAATGATAAATTTGGAGTTCTAATTTAAACTTTTCGGTTGCTCGTTAAATTGCGTCAGTAACAAAATTTCTTTCAGGGGGCTAAAGTATTTTCCAAAATTGATTTGTGATCCGGTTACCATCAGTTGAGGATCAAATCAGGGGATACAGCAAAGACTGCTTTCCGAACACGTTATGGCCACTACGAATTCCTGGTTATGCCTTTCGGATTGACCAAAGCCCCAGCCGCCTTTATGGACCTAATGAACACAGTATTTCAGAAACAGCTGGATAAGTTCGTAGTTGTGTTCATCGACGATATCCTTATATACTCCCCTGACGAAGAGGACTCACGCTGAGCATTTGGGGGAGGTCCTAGAGACCCTTCGGAGAAGCAAATTGTACGCCAAGTTCAGTAAATGTGAGTTTTGGTTGAAGAGCGTAGCCTTTCTGGGTCATGTGGTCTCTGAAGAGGGAATTTCTGTGGATCCAAAGAAGGTAGAGGCGATCACCGAGTGGCCTAGGCCCACTAATGTGACAGAAGTCAGAAGTTTTCTTGGTCTGACGGGATACTACAGGAAGTTTGTTGAGGGCTTCTCACCTATTGCAGTGCCTCTGAGCCGATTGACGCAGAAGAAGTCGAAGTTTGAATGGACCGCCGAGTGCGAGCAGAGCTTCGCTGAATTAAAAAGGAGACTGACCACAGCCCCTATTCTTGCTCAGCCCTCCGCGTCAGAAGGGTTTGTCATTTACAGTGATGCTTCTAAGAACGGGTTAGGTAAATGTATATAATTTCAATTGATTTTGTATACAATTAAAGATGTGGTCTAACTTCGGTATTGCAGGATGCGTGTTGATGCAAAACGACAAGGTCATTGCGTATGCGTCACGACAGCTAAAGCCCTATGAGCAGAACTATCCGACTCATGATCTGGAGCTAGCAGCGGTGGTGTTCGCATTAAAAATCTGGCGCCAATATTTATATGGAGTGAAGTGTGAGGTGTTCACTGATCATAAAAGCCTCAAGTATCTGTTCACGCAAAGGAGTTGAACATGCGCCAAAGGAGATAGTTAGAGTTATTGAAAGATTATGATTTGACCATCAGCTATCATCCAGGGAAGGCCAATCGGGTTGCTGATGCCTTAAGTAGGAAATCGAGCCATGCGCGACAGGCGACGTTAGAAAGGGAAATGGCAGAGTTTGACTTGGATCTTGTGGATTCTACTGCAGATGTTCTGGCAGCACTGATTATCACTCCAACTCTGGTGGATCAGATTAAGGAAGCACAGAAGGATGATGCGAAAATTAGGGCCATCCGAGAGAGAATGTTGACCAGCCAGGTAGATGGATTTCAGGTTCATGATGACAGCAGTATGTGGTACCAAGGAAGGTTGTGCGTACCGGATGTTAATGACCTCATGAGGGAATTGTTGAAAGAAGCACATAATTCGAAATTGTCTATCCATCCTGGTGCTACAAAAATGTATAATGATCTGAAGAAACATTATTGGTGGAACGGCATGAAGAGGCACATCGCTGAGTTTGTGGAAAGGTGCCTTGTTTGCCAGTAAGTTAAGGCAGAACATCAGAGGCCGGGTGGACTGATGCGACCACTTGAGATACCCGAATGGAAGTGGGAGCATGTGACAATAGAATTTGTGGTTGGGCTTCCGAGGACAAGAAATGGGAATGATGTGATATGGGTAATCGTGGATCGATTGACTAAATCTACTCATTTCTTACCTATCCGTACCGGACTTACAATGGAGAGGTTGGTAACTATGTACATCGACAATATTGTCTGCCTTCATGGAGTGCCAGTCAGCATAATATCTGATCGTGATCCGAAGTTTACTTCTCAGTTCTGAGCAGCCTGTCAGAAGAAAATGGGGACTGAGTTACGATTGAGCACTGCTTTCCACCCTCAGACCGATGGTCAGTCTGAGAGGACCATTCAGACCCTGGAGGACATACTGAGGGCGTGCGCTTTGGATTTCAAGGAGAATTGGGACAACATGCTTAAGCTGATTGAGTTCTCCTATAATAACAGCCATCACAGTGCCATAGGCATGGCACAATTCGAGGCCTTGTATGGACGTAAGTGTAGGTAATCTGTTCACTGGGACGAGGTTGGCGAGCGTGTGTTGACGGCCCCTGAGATAATTGAGCAAACTAAAGAAAAGGTGAAACTGATTCGTGAACGTCTTAAGACGACTCAGGATAGAAGTAAGAGTTGGGCCGACATGAAGAGACGACCTTTGGAGTTCGAGGAAGGAGAAAAAGTCTATCTTAAGGTATCATTTATGAAGGGTTGTGACACGTTTTGGAGTTAAAGGAAAGTTGAAGCCTCGTTTTATTGGACCTTATGATATACTCGAGAAGGTTAGAGACTTGGCCTACAGACTGGCGCTACCCCCGATACTGGCTCAGGTGCACAACGTATTTCACGTCTCACAGTTGAGGAGGTACGTATCGATCCCAAGTCATGTGTTAGATGCTCAGCCACTTAAGATCAGGCCAGATGCTTCCTATGAAGAGGTACCGATCCGAATTCTTGACCGGAAGGATCAAGAGCTGAGAAGGAGGATTATTCCCTATGTCAAAGTTCAATGGAGCAACCACCGGAAGAATGAAGCGACATGGGAACTAGAAGAGCAAATGCGCGACCGTTATCCCCACCTCTTTGAGTAAGGTACGGCAAGTTTCGGGGACGAAACTTTTTGTAAGGGGGGTAGGATGTTATATCCGCGTAAACGAAGTAAAAAAAAGAATAATAAAATATTTAAACTAACTAAATCTTATCCTAATCAATTAATTAACCTTATCTCACCAAATCTCTCCATAAAAACTCAACAACCCTAACCCCTCCCCTCTCTCATACTGCCGATCCCTCTCCCCCATTCCCCTATCAAAATTTCAGCCTCCAAAAGAAAAAAAAAAAGAACTTTTGATCCAAGACTTCAAGAGGAGTGGAAATCACAACCATATCATCACCATCACCATGCCTACATCGTCTCTCGTATTTAAGTTCTTGCTAGGATCGAGGTAGGTGCATACTATTTATTCCCTCAAAATGGTACAAAGATTGCATGCTCAAAACGGTATTTTATTTGTTCATTGTTGTTCTTTTATTCTTAATTCAATCATGATCTATTTGATGTATTCTCTGTGTGATAACATGAAGCCTATATGTGTGTGAAAGTATATGTGTGGGATATGGTGTTGACCGATTGTTGTTTGAATTGTGTGTTAAACTGGTTGTGTTGATTTTAGGGTGTATAGATGTTTTAGGTTTCTTTGTTTTTGGCATGCAGCATATACTAAATAAAATAAAAAGAAAAAAAGAAAAAGGACAAGGGTTTCGGCTGAACCCAGTGGTGAAAAAAAAATAAAATAATCCAAAATTTTGATTTACAAGGGGGGCCGAATCTACCATTTTTTTTGATATATTAATTTGCTTTGTTTTCTTTTGTTTAGCATATTACGTATAAAAAAACCAAAATGGGTTGGGCCACTTAGGCCGATTCCGTGAGGTATATACATAAAAAAAGAAAAATAATAACAAAAAGGGGTTTGGCCATTTTCGGCCGAACCCAATTTAAAAAAAATAAAAAATAATAATAATAAAAAGGGCAAAGGGTTTGGCCAGTTCGGCTGAACCCAATTTTAAAAAGAAAAAAGGGTAAAATAAAATACAATAATAAAATAAGTAGACTAAGTAATGGGAGACGGACGTGGTACTGAATGGGGACGGTTGTGTGGTGTTCCTGCATTCATGGCACGTGCATTGCATGAGGTATACTGCGTCTATAGGGCGTGGGTATCGGGATGACTTACTGTGTCTATAGGGCACCGGGGTCATGAGACATACTGCGTCTATAGGGCGTGGGTGTCCAAACGGCAAGTGGTGGCTAGAGACCACAACGCTGGATTTAGGACCCGGGAGCATGCATTGCATATAGGTCTAGGGGCATATTGCATGACATGATTCTCGTTGCGCGTGACACGTTAATTGAGCATGCATCACGTACTTGCGCATTTTTATGTGGAGTGCTTTACCTTTCCGTA
>AP025051.1:35081710-35095139 GCA_036186865.1 Eustoma russellianum
AAGTCTTGATCTACATGAGAAGGTTGAGCACAAGTCAACAGCGACGACTTCAAAAAAGCAAAAAGAAAAAAGCAAAAAAAAAAAAAAAACCTCATAGTGACTCTTTCTGGCTACCAAAGCAGACTGGGACTTTGGTAGGTTGACTTGGCATCGTCATCTTCAACTTGTATTTTTGACTATCCGAAGGTCGAGCAAGTAAGTTGTTGAGATTCCATGTCCATTGTTCTGTGCCCTCCATTCGTTCGAGCACCTTTTTAGGTTTTCGTATATGTGAATGACGCGGCAACCACAAGTTATGATGCACCCAGTAATTGAATTTGAATTGTAAACTAATATTTAGTTCCCGATTTCATTTGAGACACTTTATTCCAGATTATAAATTAACTTTGCAACTCATCCGGCTTGGTTGTGTTCTTTAATGGGATGTATTTAAGTGATTTGACTGGTGAAGTTAGTGGTGGGAATGTTAAAGACCGGATGGGATCATGGAAGGCAACAAATGAGGTAAATAAGGAGGTTCCAATCAGTGCAGGACACGTGGCAAATGTGGATTTTAAAAAGAAAAAGCATTTTGAATTCTTTAACCAATAGAAATTGAACATGTGGCAATTAAAAAGCAACGACCCAAAAAACCCACTTTCGTCTCCCCTACCTTCATTCCATTTATCCCATTTTCGTTTCCCCCACAACCCTCATTCTCTTTCTTCATTTTTACAAGCTTTCCCTCCCCCCTTCTCCGGCGACCAAAATGGAGATCTCATCCCCCTTCTCCGGCGGCACTTAAACACACAGAGGTAGATGAGCCAGCATTTCGTGTTCAATACAGAGAATCTGGACCATTGTCAATTCATCAACGCTTCTCCAGAGGTACAGTGTCTTCTTCCAAATCTGAGGTGGAGAACTTCAAGAGCAAGGTGGCTGAGTTGGAGAAATCCTATATACAAGCTCAATCTTCCATCAACGCTTTTTCTGAGACTCAAGCGAGTAAGGCCGAGGTGGCGGGTAACTAAAAGAGTTATCTACAAAAAATGAGTAGCTGAAGCATGAGACCAACACCTTGCAGCAACAACTTGCTGAGACCAAGGAAGCCACAGTTACTGATTTCAAGAAGTTAAATTTCTTTGCTGTAACTGGCAATCCTGCAAAGATACGCTGTGGAATGGGCATCACAGAGGCGATGGACGTCTACGCCGAAGTGGAGCCCTGTCTCAACAAACAAGACCCTCGACTGACAGAGTTGTACAACTTTACCACAAAGACTGATTTTGAAGAGCAACAAAAACTCTCCAGTGAGAGCAAATCTGAGGGGTGCTTAGTAGATAGGCATTCGTTTGTCTGTGTTTGCTTTTCTCCTTAGGCTATGTTTGTAACTTCCATGTCAAAAATTTGTAACAGTTGCTAACATGAATAGAATGAACATTTTTGTTAACTGTTCTCTGTCCAGTTTTTATGTTCACTTTTTTCTTTTATGTTTTATCTAACTGTTTCTGAATTGCCTGCTAACCAGAAAAGTTATAAAAAATAAAAACTTCATAAGCATATTCAAATCGTCCCTTGTAAACTGGGTTAAATTTAAATAATAAAATGCAATGAATGTGTTTACTCTCGCAAGTATAATGTCCTCAGACCCCTGTAGGCTAAGCCGAGCAGCTAAACAAGACAGTAACCAGAAAATCGTGGAAATCCTAACTAAATTCTGGTTAGTGATTTCTGAAAAAGTTTATATATAGTTGACAATGATCCAGATTCTCTGTATTGAACACGAAATGCTGGCTCATCTGCCTTTGTGTGTTTAAGTGCCGCCGGAGAAGGGGGATGGGGTCTCCATTTTGGTCGCCGGAGAAGGGGGAGGGAAAGCTTGTAAAAATGAAGAAAGAGAATGAGGGTTGGGGGGGAACGAAAATGGGATAAAGGGAATGAAGGTAAGGGGGACGAAAGTGGGTTTTTGGGGTCGTTGCTTTTTAATTGCCACATGTTCAATTTCTATTGGTTAAAGAATTCAAAATGCTTTTTCTTTTTAAAATCCACATTTGCCACGTGTCCTGCACCGATTGGAACCTCCTTATTTACCTTATTTGTTTCCTTCCCTGATCCCATCCGGTTAAAGACAGGGTTTTTCCTTCGTGTCAAAAGACCATATCCTAGTCACGAGGGTTTCCATCGCTCCAGTCTAAAAAGGCGGATGATGCAAATCAGGAGCTCAGCGGCATCTTGGATTGGTGAGGACTTTACGCAATGACACACACAGGGTGTCCCCTGCTAACTAGGCATTCGGCCTAGCAGCAGTGAAACACCCACACTATGCGTGTCTCCAAAATCGAACTCTGAACCTGTTGGTGGTAAATCCAACCTGAATACCAACTGAGCTATGCCCTGTGTGAGAAACGTGACCAAAAGCAAAAGAAGGAAATAAATCAAAATTATTAAAATACAATCAATTGCTGCATTCAATGTATTCAATGGCTGTAATTGCTGAGATATTATTTTTCCTTTCTTATCCGATGTAAAGGAGATTATAAAATGTACAATGATCAGAGGAATGAAAGCAAGCAATTATCAAAACATTCTTGTGTATTTTTTCGTTTATCCAACATGGTATCAGAGCCATTCTCTGGGATAGAATGATTGGCAAATTCATCATTTACCTTTAATCCGAAAAACCAACCATGACTGACACCTCTTCAACCTCCGGTGTTACCCACACAGAGGGAGCACCGGTTAACCCATCTCAGACATTCAGCCTAGCTCAAGTGATGGAATTGCTCCAAAACTTAGCACCAAGCAAAAATCCAACCGAAAATCAGTCTAATCAGCCAGTTATCCTAACGGATAAACTTACCGACCAGAATTACTCCATATGGGCCAGGAAAATAAGTCTGGCCTTAGATGGAAGGGGGAGGCTCAATCACATCACCGCCAACCCCCCCTCCGAAGGACGATCCAGAGTACCCCAAGTGGAGACAAAATGACTCCACGGTACTCACTTGGATATTGGAAAACATCGATGGCGAAATTGTGAACCAATACATCGATTACCCAACTGCAAGAGAATTATGGAAAGGAATTGAGGCCACATATAGCAGCGGGAAGGACCATTCCCTCCAGATTTTTGACTTAACAGTCAAGGCCAACAGCTTGAAGCAGGGAAATCTTCCCATAGAAAAGGTATATGACCAATTGCAGGCTATATGGAAGGAGATAGACCACAGGAGCCCAAACCCAATGAGATGCCCAGAAGATATGACTAGATACAACCAATTACAGCAAACAACCAGGTTGTATCAATTACTTCAGGCGGTAAGTGCGGAATACGACCAGGACAAAAGGGATCTCCTAAAACGGGATCCCTTGCCCACAGTGGAGGAAGCATATGGCGAAATACGCAGAGAAGTGGCCAGAAGAGGGATTATGCGGATGGAAGGAGGGCCATCACAGGGAGAATTTCCCTCAGGCGGAGGAGGAATAGGCAGCGGCCTAGTCTCCAAGGCAAAGATACCGGGAAAGAAGGAAACCAGTGGGCGGTCAGAGGCGGTACACTCTTCATCCCGCAAAGAAGATGACAAATCAAACCTCAGGTGCACCCATTGTGGAGGAACTAGGCACACAGCATCTGGGTGCTTCAAAATCATTGGCTACCCTGAGTGGTGGCCGGATACCAGAAAAAGGGGCCGACGGGGAGGCGCTACCAGTGGGGTAGGAGGCAATCCGAAGACCGCCATTGCTACCGCAAGCAACGCAGGAGAGGAAAACCCAGAAAGTTTCGCCGGATTCACAGGGGGGGAGCAGCCTGCGATAACCAGCAAAGGGGGAGAAGGTATCCCGCCGCCGTCAGGTAAAAGGGAGGAAGGGAATGAAACCCTTTCTCCCTTTCTCCACCCTAAAAACCTTTTTTATTCCAGAAATTACAATTCCGCCCCCCTAAATTACCACACAATCCCTGCAGTTTCCAATATTGCCAATTACCCCCTCAGCCTATTTCCCCTGTCCGGTTCCAGTCCCCCATTTTACCTCAATTACATCCTGACCCCTATACAGTCGCAAAATTACCCTACACGCCCCAATCCTATTTAACCCACCAAACTAACCTTCCTAAATCCTTTCGGTGGGTCTTTGACTGCGGGGCCACCGACACCATGTCACATGACATCTGCGACTTCTCTGAACTTCACACCCCTCGAAAATCGTTTATACAATTCTTCCGCGAAAAAGGCCTTATTCATCAAACCTCTTGCCCAGACACACCACAACAAAATGGTGTGGCTGAACGCAAAAACCGAACCCTTCTTGAAATCACCCGTGCTCTAATGATTGAATCTAACGTCCATAAGTATTTTTGGCCCGAGGCTGTCGCCACGGCAGCATACCTCATAAATCGCCTCCCTACAAAAATTCTCAACCTTAAAACACCAATTGATACTCTTGCCCAACATACGGCTGTACCAATTGATCTTACCCTTACTCCCAGAGTCTTTGGTTGTACTGTATATGTGCATATTCCGAAAACACAACGATCAAAACTTGATGCTTGCGCTATTAAATGTGTTTTTGTCGGATACGGGGTCACTCAAAAGGGTTATCGATGTTATGATCCGGTTCATAATCGTCTATACACAACTATGGATTGTAATTTCCTTGAAACCGAGTATTATTACCCCCAATCTCCGAGTCAGGAGGAGAACACAAAAACCGACTCCCTCGATTGGCTACTAAATACAACGCCATCTATCGAGTTACTCTCCGATGACAGCATTGTAACACCCAGTCAGACTACCTCTGAAAACACATGTACACCCGACTTGTCTGAGCACGCCCCAATGATCTCTCTTACGGACGAACATCCTGAGGTAAGTCCAACTGTTCCACCTCCTAATTCCACACCTGTTATTCAAAGTCCTATTTCCCTAGATGAAACTAACAGTGAAAGTGCAGCGGAAAGATACCAACTCCCCCCTCGCAGGAATAGAGGAGTACCACCAGTGCGGTATGAACCCGAATATACACCCAAGAAGTCAAAATATCCGGTGGCTGATCTAACAAAGGGAAAATTATCCAGAGTTGTTGTATCATTTCAAACATCACTGTATGCATCAGAGGTACCAAGGACTGTAGAAGAGGCACTAGAAAGTCCCAGGTGGAAGGAGGCTATGGAAGAAGAGATGAGGGCACTTGAAAAAAATAAGACGTGGGAGAAATGCAAGCTACTCCCAGGAAAGAGACCAGTCGGGTGCAAGTGGGTATATACTATCAAATATCTGGCAGATGGCACTATTGAAAGGTATAAAGCTCGTCTGGTTGCCAAAGGATATACTCAGACCTACGGTATTGACTACTCCGAGACCTTCTCTCCAGTGGCCAAGATTGATACCATAAGAGTGTTATTCTCTGTGGCAGCCAACTATGACTGGCCCTTGTTTCAATTTGATGTCAAGAATGCCTTCTTACATGGTGATCTGAAAGAGGAGGTATACATGGAAGCACCTCCAGGGTTCTCAGATGGCTGTGGTCCGGGTGAAGGGTGTAGGCTTCGGAAAGTACTATATGGTCTAAAACAGTCTCCAAGAGCATGGTTTGAGAGATTCTCAGTGGCTATGAAGAGGTATGGGTACCAACAGAGCAACTCTGATCACACCTTATTCTTGAAGCGACGAAATAATCTAGTGACCTGTTTGATTATCTACGTCGATGATATGATCATCACTGGCAGTGATAGAGAAGAAATAGCTGAACTTAAACAAAAATTGTTTCGAGAATTTGAGATGAAAGACCTCGGAAGATTAAAGTACTTCCTAGGCATTGAGGTACTAAGATCAAGCTTGGGCATTTTTATCTCACAGAAGAAATATATTCTAGATCTACTGGCAGAGACAGGTTTGATAGACTGTAAACCGGCGGAGACACCAATGATGGTGAATCATGGACTGCGAATAACTGAGGGAGCAAAGTTGGCAGACAAAGGGCAATATCAAAGACTTGTAGGGAAACTTATTTACTTGTCACACACTAGGCCAGACATTGCCTATGCTGTTGGGGTTGTAAGTCAGTTCATGCATAAGCCCCAGGAGGATCATTGGGAGGCAGCACTACCGATTGTTCGGTATTTGAAAGGAACAGCAGGAAGTGGAGTAATATTCAGGAAAAATGGTCACTTGGAGATACATGCTTATACGGATGCGGATTGGGCAGGCGATCCTAATGATAGACGATCAACCTCAGGGTACTTTGCTCTAGTCGGAGGAAATTTGGTCACCTGGAAAAGCAAGAAACAGAAAGTAGTCTCTCTATCGAGTGCTGAGGCTGAGTTCAGGGGCATTGTCAAAGGAATAGCAGAAATATTGTGGCTACGTAAACTCTTGACCGAAATGGGGTTCCCACCAAAGAACACGTGCAGGCTAATGTGTGATAACAAGGCAGCTATTAGCATCTCGGAGAATCCGGTTCAGCATGACAGAACTAAGCATGTTGAGGTGGATCGTCACTTCATCAAGGAAAAATTGGAAAAAGAAATTGTTTGCCTTCCTTACACTCGGACTGAAGATCAGCTCGCAGATATACTCACCAAAGCAGTAGCCAGTGGAGCTTATCACGAAGTATTGCGCAAGCTAAGCATCGGAGATCCGACGACTCAGCTTGAGGGGGAGTGTGAGAAACGTGACCAAAAGCAAAAGAAGGAAAGAAATCAAAATTATTAAAATACAATCAATTGCTGCATTCAATGTATTCAATGGCTGTAATTGTTGAGATATTATTTTTCCTTTCTTATCCGATGTAAAGGAGATTATAAATTGTACAATGATCAGAGGAATGAAAGCAAGCAATTATCAAAACATTCTTGTGTATTTTTTCGTTTATCCAACACCCTGAAAGTAAGACAAGGTTTTTCCTTCTCTAAGGTTGTAAATGGATCACTTTATTGAATCTAAGAGATCATATCGTGACCTCTATGACCTTCATCGTTCTAATCCAAAGGAGTTTCGTGGAGTATGTAAATAATGTCACTTAGTAGCTTATTGGGTGATAGTCACATGATTTGGTGTCCATTAGATGTCTGAGCTCAAACTCGTTCTGGTATAAGGCCAAATACTCTTACTGCGGCTGATAAGATACGAATCGACAATCTTACGTACAATCTATCATCCGAGTACCAGTTGAGCTACGTAGTGAAGTCAAATGGATCCTTTTACTGTGTTGAAGCTTAGCAGCACTGAGTTCTCTGGGTGTCAAATGAGATCCCATTGTGAGTAAAGTATGGTTTGCAAACCCAGATATCAGATTAATGTAGAGCTACTGTTTCATTTTTATTTTTTGACAGTCCAGAACTAATGTTTTAAAGAACAAAATCAGTATAAGCAAGGCTGAAGCCTGAAGGACTTGTGCCACGCGAAAAATATAAAATATGAGAGTAGAACTCTAATTTTATTAACACTTTCATTATTCCTTTCTTCACGAAAAGGCTTCATACTTTTGTTTTTTAATCTTAAAATATGTGCACATTTTGTGAATGGTAGAAGTGTAGTTGTTTACGTTATTTTTATTAATTATGTATATTTTAAAATGACAATTGAGAAATATAAGCATACGATGAAGTTTTATTTTTTCCCCCTGAAGCTGGGTAAGTTTCGACATAGATAAACAATTTGAATCAGAAAAGTACTATTTTTTCCTATCTAATTTGGATAAGAATGTTGAACTAGTTTATGGTAGATATCTTATGGCCATCTTTATATATGACCACTCTATTTAAAAAGCCGATGAATTTTATAATGTACATCTTCCACAAAGTTTGTTGAAACTAATACAATGAAAACCTCTAAAATCTAGATATGACTTTTTGCTCTCTAAAGAATAGACTAAGCTGGGAGAATGCCAGAGTTTATTCATCTCAAAAGGTGTGTAAATTCCTTTTCTTTTTAGATTTTTCTCTCATACTCTTTTAAGAAAGACAGCTGCCAATAAAAAGGGACTGAAATTCTGCTGAAGTGAATTCAATACTTCGAGAAAATGAGAAACGTACTCAAATCTTCATTAGTTATTGTTTGAATTTCTAGCAGAAATTTAGAATTTTCCGTGAATCTTTTACAGGTCGAAGTCAAGTTACAGATAAATTCCTATAAACCTACATTCTAGACCTTTCAAGAGTGAGAACTGAAGTGGGACATATCCACGTCAACACACTAAAACATAATCTAGCTCCTAGAATCATCTTTCTTTCCTCTGATTTATATATACACACACACAGATGTATATATACACATATATATGCTGTACACACACATATATATAGATTGCTAACTCCTTCCAAAACAGAAACACAAAACTTATCAGCTGCTATCAACTGTCCAAAGGAAAGGGAAGAACAGTAGTTTCACAGAAACATACTACATTTTGAAGAAAGGTTTCAACTTAAAACAAATGGCTCCTGCAATTTCACTTGCAATCTCCTACCTTGCAATCTTTAAATGCCAAGATCCTCCTAAGAGATCACCCTTCACCAAAACCATCTGCCAAGAAAACCAATCTAAGAAAACTTCAGCATCCCTCAGATTCAGTAGGCGGAAGCTGCTAGATAGCATGGGAGTAAGCCTAGCAGCAGGGACTTTAGTTCAACCTGCAAAGGCAGCAGGCCTGGAAAGTCCGTCAGAGGCCACTTCAAGCAGATTGTCATACTCAAGATTCTTGGAGTACTTGGATGAAGGGTATGTTAAGAAAGTGGATCTTTTTGAGAATGGGACAGTAGCGATTGCTGAGCTATACAATCCTTCATTGGAGAAACTTCAGAGAGTTAGAATTCAACTACCTGGTTTGCCACCACAGCTCTTGAGGAAGCTTCAAGAGAAGGAAGTGGACTTTGCAGCTCATCCAGTGGAACCTAATGTAATGGCTTCTATTCTTGATTTGCTAGGATATTTCGCTTTTCCATTGATCTTGCTTGGATCTTTACTCTTGAGAAGTTCATCCTCTAATTTGTCTGGGGGCCCTAGCTTGCCTTTTGGATTAGGAAGGTATGTTTAGCATGAAATTTATCAATTCATAAGTTACACTTCTCTCTAACTGTGGAAATTCTAGAGGAGAAAAGATCATAAATGAAGTAGAGAAATATGAACAAACTGAAGGAATAGGCATAAGCTACATGAAGACAATCAACATTCTTTTGAAGAAGAATCAATTTTATTGAATTCTTGCTTGAAGAGAAAATACTACAACTAGTTGTTTATATATACAAGGGAGGAAGAAGGTCTTCCATCTCCAACGGCACTATGTACTTGGACAGAAATCTAACGGCTTTTTTACAACGGCTAATTCCTTTCTTGTATGTACAGTATATAGTGTATTTTCTACACTCCCCCTCAAACTTAGTGCATAGGTAGATGCAACTAAGTTTGGAACATGTATACTAATAGGAGCTTTCAATATTTCTTCCATAACTGCAACGTCTTTAATCTTTAATGTTTCACTTTTGTTGTCTCCATATGTATGTATGCGTGTTCAACTACTAGCAACCCCAGTCTAACTTGAGCATCCACAACATTTCTGGGTCTGAAGCACCTGCAAAGTAAAGTCAACAATAAGTACCAAAATATAAAAAATTTAAAATACCCACCTGCAAACAATCACTCAGTTGCTTTCTTGAATGCTTGCATAAAGCATTAGGATGATACTCCTGGCCTTGTTACACCTGTAAAGGAAAAATAATTTTGATCCTGCAAAACAAATGTTAGTGCATAACTCCTGATATTACTCTCGAGCACCTGCAAGAACATTCCATTTTCCATCCTGCACTATAACTGTTAGTAAATGGTTCTGAAATCTCCTATATAAACAATAATGAAACCTGCAATCAAAAATCCTTTCCATACGAAAAACAATCATGGAATCCTTGTTAGTCATGAAACACAGTTTAAAACACCTTTGTAAACAAATTTATATTGCTAAGCAATAGTAGAATCAATTAATCCCACTACAATTGTTTATACCAAGCGATACAAACTAGAATGAATTGACCACTATTAAACAAAATCTTAAGTATACTCCGTCTGAAAACATGCTCATGAAATTGAAATCTTTAAAGGACAATGCAGTGCTTACGTTGTAAATTTTCGAATAATAACGTTTAACATGTCTAGAACTATATACTACAAACAGTTGATATATATTCAGGACAGAAGTTGTTAACTTAAAGAGGACAAAAAAAAATTGAAACATATTTCATTAAACAAATATTTCTGGAATAAAATCAAAATATTGGCTTAGAATGATAAGATATTTATAAGCGAAAGATAGATTATAATTCATCAACAAATTATACAAATCATAGAGCAAATCATAAAGGTCCATTGAATTATTGATAAAACTGAATAGATAAAATAATCTTGATATTTAGAACATAATATCTTACAAGTGATACAAGGATCAACCATGGCACTAGGAATAATTAAGAAGATTTCAGCTATGTAGCTAAGGCTCTCCTAGCCTGATTTAAAATAGCTCAGAGGAGTCCATGTCTATGACTCAGAGGAATAACTCAAGGTTATCCGTGTTCATAGCTCAGAGGGACTCTTGTCCATTCAAATAATAGTGGCATAACTCAAGGTTATCAGTGTTCATAGCTCAGAGGGACTCTTGTACATTCAAATAATAGTGGTAACAATGGCCATCATACTAAAGTTCAATGCCAAAACAAATGCCTTATATCAACATGTAAGATGCTTCACAGAAAAACAGCCTTCTTACCATATATTATTTTCAAATACTATTTACTTAACATATTTATCACTGAAATCAGATTATCAAGATGTTACATCAAAATATTACAAGCTCAGTCACCTTGATATTGGTTCCTAAACAGAGACCATCTTCACAGATTTACAGATAGCAGACAAGCAAATATCAGAGAGACATTGTACTAGCTTAAAAGTTCATCATCTAAGTTAGATGAAAAATACCTGACAGGAAGCATGATTAGAACAACTAGTTCGACAACTATACTTAGATGCTTAAAGATTCCATTTATTTGACGTATGCATACAAAGGTTGAATCAGACCATGCTTAACACCAAATTGGATGAATGAGAAACAAAGGAGCATGAGGCATTGATTGACAAGAAACATGTAGACATATAGCTTAAGTAAAATATGCAACGACAATTAGCCATTTTGACATCCGAAAGTTTAGAAATGAAAGAAATGTGAAGACAAGTTCAGCAAAACATAGTGAGTATACCGAGGGTGACAGAGAGATTCAAGGAAAAAAAGGTTCGAAACAAGCACCACATAGAGATAAATATAGACAAGAGCATAATCTACCATAATGACTCTTACTGTGAATACTTACAAACAAAAGAATCTTACCGTGAATGTTAGCCATAACGATCAACTAGACATAGCACAAAGATTGACATACTATTTCAGGAAGGTAAAAACAAGAACTGTTGATATTCATCATTACACCATAGGAGAACAAGAACTGTTCGACTACTTTCCAAATATGCTGGGTTAACTAAATGCAAAGATGCATAAAAGTAGAGATGAATGAGAACAAGAGGAATAAATAAAAGTAAGAATAAATCATCTCATTTGAGAGATACAATCTGTGGTTTTTATAAAAGAGGAGTCCAAACGGCTGAAATACTGAGAGGAAGAATGAGACTTTTAATGTCTTTGTACAGCAACTTCATTCAGAAGATTTGGACTGAAAGTCTTTTTCTTTCAAATGGTCATGGTGACCTTTTATACAGACCTTTAAAGATATTTGATATTCTTGAACTTTGATAGAGAACCGGCTCTATGGCCTTGAAGACTCTTAGGATTTTGTCCATGAAATGACTCAGTGGTCTTGAAATTTATGTTTGTTTTTCTTGGAAAAGATTTCAGCTAAATTGCCAAGGCTCTTCATAGCCTATAGGAAAGATTTCGGCTTTCATAGCCAAGGCTCTTCATAGCCAATAGGAAAGATTTCGGCTTTAATAGCCAAGGCTCTTCATAGCCAATAGAGAAGATTTCTAGGAAAGATTTCGGTTTTAATAGCCAAGGCTCTTCATAGCCAATTGGAAGATTTCGGCTTTAATGTCCAAGGCTCTTCATAGCCAATTTGAGAAGATTTCGACTTTATGGGCCAAGGCTCTTCATAGCCGCTTGGAAGTTTATAGACATAATGGTCTGTAAAATTGTTCTGAAGAATTGTTTTTCTTGCCTTTTATGTGATTTAGAGGCTCTGTCTTTGAAGAATGGACTTGAAATTGCTCACTTAGGAGTTATAAAGAATTGCTCAGTTGAATATAAATCTAGTGGAAGAATTAATAATAGTCCTAACATTTTGACCCAAAAGCCAGCACCCCCGCACGGGTGCCAACATGGAACAAAAGAATGGATTTTGTGCAAAGAGATGTATTATGACTGAATCACTGGAATCTTCAAAGTTGTATTGAAACCATTTGACAAACAGGTTGTAGGCAGCAACCACACTGCACCACCCTATGCTATTAACAGTCTCCCAGTCTAGGCCTAACTACAGAGCAGGAAGAACGATTGAGTAATACCTTCTGGAAGACAGGGAGTTTTGATAGAGGTGCCAGGAATAAGAGATGACAATCAGAAGGCATCGATTGCCATCTCCTTTAACCTTAAATTCTGTAGTCTTCACTTCAACAACACATTAGTAGCAATTGATAAAACCACAGAGAAGATGACATGCAACACACGAGACTTTTGCTCTCAAACAGAAGAGAATTTAATTCAGTTGATTCTTAAAAACAGTTTTTTTTTCTTACCTCATAAATCAGCAATCAGACACTATCATACCTGAAAACCGTGTAAGCTTTGACAATTTAAGCTTCGACAACATTCATCAATCCCTTTGTATTTTTACTCTGATTCTTCCTCCAATCAGTTGAAGTCCTTATCTTATCTGCTTTATTCTGCTATCCCACATTCTAATTTTACCATTACTTCGACAAGTTCGCCTTGGAAAAATGGATTTCTAGTAGATTTGGAGTCAAAGCCAGGTTATGGTTGAACCTCGGCTGCGCAGACATAGCCCGGAAGGTTTCTCGCTCCATTCTACTATCCCCAAACGCAAAGATAAAGATTAATATTCTTGTAAAACAAAGAAGTATATCCAGAAAACCTTAGAAAAATTTTAACTTTTCTCGGAAGAAGGGTAAATATTAGAAAGATGAGGAAGGATGAACAAGAAGTAGTGAAAGTAGAGAGAAGAAAATGTCAATCACGGATGGAAGAAGAAAGCTATCAGGCAAGAAGTTGCTGAGAGAGAAAAAAACTAAGAAAAGAGTAGTAATTCTAGAGGAAAAGTGACGGGTGACAGATGGAGGAAGAAAAGCAATAAATGTGATTTTCCTTATGGAGGAATAGAAAATAAAAAATGCATCTTAAAAAAAATGAAGCAGGTGAGAGAGAGAATGTAGAGAGAGAAGCT
>AP025051.1:35098326-35137607 GCA_036186865.1 Eustoma russellianum
AACGGCTAATTCCTTTCTTGTATGTACAGTATATAGTGTATTTTCTACACTAACAACTTAAGCTTTTAGATGAAAACTAATGCTGCTGGTATAAATTTGTCTGCTATTATTATTGTGCACGTTCAGCTAGTCCACAGGTGAGTGTATATATTACTCCTCTCTAAAAGCTTAAAAGATGAGACGGTAATATAAAGTTTAGCATAACTGAATCATTTCATATGCCAGAAAGACAAACATGATTGATTTGAATAGCACTTGCACTCTGCCAGGAGCAAAGCAAAATTCCAGATGGTACCAAACACAGGAGTGACATTTGATGATGTAGCTGGAGTTGATGAAGCGAAGGAAGATTTTCTTGAAATAGTTGAGTTCTTAAGAACCCCAGAAAAATTTACTGCTGTAGGGGCGAGAATCCCCAAGGGTGTGCTACTGATTGGACCACCTGGTACAGGAAAAACATTGCTGGCCAAGGCTATTGCAGGAGAAGCTGGAGTACCTTTCTTTTCGCTATCAGGATCAGAGTTCATAGAGATGTTTGTTGGGGTGGGAGCTTCAAGAGTGAGGGATTTATTCAACAAAGCTAAAGCAAATTCACCTTGCTTGGTCTTCATCGACGAGATTGATGCTGTTGGGAGACAGAGAGGAACAGGAATTGGTGGAGGGAATGATGAAAGGGAGCAAACACTCAACCAGTTGCTAACCGAAATGGATGGTTTTTCTGATAATACAGGAGTTATTGTTCTTGCTTCTACCAACAGACCTGATGTTCTTGATCAAGCTTTGCTTAGGCCTGGAAGGTTTGATCGACTGGTTATTTCTTGCATTTGGTCTATTGACTTCATCAGATAATTTTTTTTTTTCTAGAGAAGATAATCAGCAATGATCAGATTAAGCTAACATCTTTTGCATTGGCTTTTGTTTTCACAGGTTGCTGTTGGGTTACCAGATGTAAGGGGAAGGGAGGAAATACTAAAAGTTCATAGCAAGAACAAGAAACTCGACAAGGAGGTATCTTTAAGTGTTATAGCCATGAGAACTCCAGGATTCAGTGGTGCAGATCTAGCAAACGTCATGAATGAAGCTGCTATCCTAGCTGGCCGCAGGGGCAAAGATAAGATTACCTTGAAAGAGATCGACGATTCAATTGATCGCGTTGTAATTGGAATGGAGGGAACCAAGATGACTGATGGGAAGACCAAGATACTTGTGGCGTATCATGAAGTTGGCCATGCTGTATGTGGGTATGATGATTATGAATTAAAATAAGTAGAACTCAATTGAGATCACATAGATATCATAGGCAAGAACAAGGGTCTAGTAAATACATTAAGGAGTACCTGAAAAAAGCAATTTATTTGTTGGAAACAGGACTTTGACACCAGGCCATGATGTGGTACAGAAGGTGACATTGATCCCTCGTGGGCAAGCGCGTGGACTTACATGGTTTATTCCTGTTGAAGATCCAACACTAGTTTCGAAGCAGCAGCTTTTTGCTAGAATAGTAGGAGGTCTTGGTGGTCGAGCAGCTGAAGAGGTCATTTTTGGTGAGCCCGAAATCACCACTGGTGCTGCAGGTGACTTGCAACAGACAACACAAATTGCCAGACAGGTATAACATGAAACCTGCTTCAGCAAGAAAAGAAAAAAGATCCAGGAGTCGTATAAGTTAGTGGACTTAAATTTATGCTTTTGTTCATAACAGATGGTGACAATGTATGGGATGTCCGAGATTGGGCCATGGACGCTAACTGAACCAGCAGCACAGAGTAGTGATCTTGTTTTGAGGATGCTAGCAAGGAACAATATGTCAGAGAAACTTGCAGAAGACATTGATGCATCGGTTCACCAAATAATTCAAAGAGCATATGAAATTGCAAAGAATCATGTAAAGAACAACAGGCACACGATTGATAAGATTGTTGAAGTGTTGCTAGATAAGGAAACTCTAACAGGGGATGAGTTCAGGGCTTTGCTATCAGAATTCACAGACATTCCAGAGGAGAACATTATGAACAAACGCATGCGCGAGTTGATTGAGGCGTAAGCAACACCACAATGTACAGTCAGTTGGATAAACATTTCCTGTACACTGTAAAATCGTTGCACATGAAGTTATGTGAACATACTACTATTATTAGTATTGGTCCTGGATATGAAGTAGATTGCTCAGTCTTCACATTGCTGACCAATTAAACTAAAAATAAAAATTTAAATTGCGCAGCTGAGAACAAGAAATGGTAAAGACAATGGTCAGCAACCTCTGACATTAGCACAATCATATCTTTAAACCCAGCAAATCTGTTACAATTGGTATGTTGGATAGGAAACATTTCTCCATGGTGAATATACATTTACACGCGAAAGCACCAACAAGCAGACACATGCAACTGGCTACCGAATACTTGACTACCTATTACTTAACCAACAGCCTGATTCAAATGATCAACTGGGGTTTAAGAAAGCATCAACTCTTGAGTTGACCTTCCTTGATAAGAATTTCATGCAAATTGGAGGGTTGACACCAGCCAAAGCTAGAATCGAACTTGGCAATGTCCATATCCCATCTCCGCAAATCAGTCCTGAGGCTACTGCTGGTCCAAATGCATCAGCTTTTGCTTTGTCCAGCTTCTGCCAAATGAATAGTATCAAACTCCCAACGCACATGTCAATCGTGAAGTAACCTCCGAGATAGAATGGTATAGCCATTGCCATAGGAAGAGGTATGTACTGCGCTATCTTCTTACCAACCAAGTCACGAATGGCATTGATAACAATGGCTCCGATAAAGAAGACATAACAAAGCGTGAGACAGTGCTTTGGTAAAGCGTCAAACCCTTCGACTCCCAAGATAGCCATGTTACGATAAACCAAAGCATATGGGGCTGGATATTCTGAACCAGGGACCCCCATGTCATGGAATGCCTTGTAAAAGAGCCAAAATACACAAGGAGATATAACGCAACCCATAGCTGTTCCTATGATCTGGCTAATGAACATGGAGCGAGGGGAAGCTAGAGTCATATAACCAGTCTTAAAATCCTGAGTGAGGTCTGATGCCGTCGATACAATGTTCATCATCACCCCACAAGCAGCCAATCCTGCAAGAACACCCCCATGAGAGGCACCCGCCCATGCACCAATTATGAAGATTGCCAACTTTCCATATGTTGATGCTAGTGACCAGTCAGTAAGGCCACAACCATAGGCATTGCAGAATGCCAGAATTGGTGCAAACACATAAATGACGATAATATGGTACCATTTGAGTTGGTGGAATATGTGAGGCAGAGTGGCGGTAGAGATGATAGCGATGGTAACATAACCAGCAACGGCAACCCAAGTTGGAATTTGATCCTTGAGAAACAATTGGGTTCGGCGCTGGTCATTGTAAGACATTGGGGAATCGGAAGGTGCAGTAGGACTGCCAACTGGGAGGACTTCTTTCTTCATAACTTGTTGATACAAGCCCAATGCAGTACGCCCAAGGACCTTCACAAAGTTGTAGAGGCCATCTCCAAGTATCATAGCTATAGCTATAAAGACCTGAAACAAAGCAGAATTAAGAGTTAAGACTATCTAGCTTTTGCTTCTGGTATCTAATTAGGGAAACTAAAGATTCCTACCCTATAACCTTGGATGCCATGGAGGCTACTGGGGCCCAGATCTGCACTGTACCAATCACCCTTTCTGTTCTCTATGAGAGGCCACATTATACCCCATGACAGAATTGCTCCAACAAGCAGAGAGATGTTGATAAGGTATGGACAAATCATACCAACACCAACATAAGTAGCCGAAAAATCAAAGTAAAACCTGGTTTTCAATCACGAAAGAGAAAGGAAGTCAACAAGCTGGTCGATACAATGCCAAACAATCATCCTAGATGCTGAATACAGTCGCACAATTATAATAGGGATGACAGGTCTCATAAAATCTTTTCATAGAAATACAACCGCTAATACTAGAACAAAAAGATGTACATGGAGCTAATTTAAATTCAGACACTGCCACAGGATTTGAGCTAACACATACTTGTTTTGATAAGCTTGGAGACCAAAGGTTGGGAAATTCGAAAATCCACAGCTATCACCTGCTGTAAAAAACCACTGGAAGAAGCCCCACAAGAAGCTAAAGGAGAAGAACTTCCCAAGAGCTCTCACTTGTTTCCTGTAAAGACATCATACCCAAAAAAGCATTATCAGGCTAAACTCATGTGGTATGAAACAATCATTAAAACAAGGAAACAGGAGTGAGTTATCTCACTTGGCTAGTTTAGCTCCATGAGGAGTGTGGAAACTGTTGATGAGGTGAGCTGTTGCTGTGCCACTGGGATATATCAACTTGAAGTCGATGATCATTATCTATCAGATGACGGATGACCCCATAAGAAAGAATGAACAAAGATTTAGGGGGGAAAAAAGAGAAGGGGGGGGGGGGGGGAGAGGAATCCTACTGAGTTAATTGAACACAACTAAAATTGACTACGAAAAGTAAAGAAACGTTGTCTCAACATCCACTTTCTTCTAGAAAGAATTTAAATCTTCATGGCATCAAAATTTATTGTCTGTTCCATGCAACTTCTATCCAATGCAAGGAAGACTTGGGGCAACACTAGAGTGAAAATCAACGATGTGACTTTTGCTTATAGGTTTAGGTAGTGAAAATTAGCTACAGTTAGAAGTGAATTATGAGATAAGATTACATGAATGACATCCAACTCCTCTAGACTCGGAAGTGGGAACACAGTGCAATTCAATGCACTGGGAAGTCTTTTCAAATAATATAAAACCATCACCGAATTCAGAAATGTCCTTTAAGCTCTTCTCTGTTCAGGATAGGGCATGAAAAGTTGACCAGAAGCATAATTGACAGGCAAGGATGAGGTGCAAAGTACCTTTCTCAATGGCACCACGGAGAATAGCCCAAGAAAGCTAACAAGAAAAAGAAATCCAAACATCCATCCAAGACCTGGGTTCTTCACAGCACTGCTAACATCATCACCCGACTGTTTTGCAACAACTTCACTCATGCCAAAAAGGTAGCTTCCAAACCCTCCTGTACATTAGAGTGACGAGAGCAAAATCATCAACCAAAATTCAACAGGCACATAACTGTAGAATTTGCCATGCTAAAGGAATACACCAAACGTCAACAAACATAAGCAGACAGTCAACATTTGCCATTAAAAAAAGATAGTAGTGTAACTTTGTTACTAGAAGTTGGCCAACATGATACGATATCCATGGTCACAAGCTGATGGGTTCCCCTCAGAAACAGAAGGTTAACATAACCAAACCAAACTCAAATTTTGACAGTTAATGCAGCAAGATATAAGTGGGAGAGAATCAAATATAAAGAACAAAAAGAAAAAAATGACTAACTTCAGCAATGTAAGACGAAGTCCATGTGCTTTTATCATTTTTTTATCAAATATCTTCTGAAACAAGTACCCAAGAGCTTCTAGTATTATTAGTAGTAAGCTGCATATATGTCTGTCAAGTGATTCTGTTTTATGAGGCAACCTTCAATGCCCCGTGTACATTGTTACTGGAATCATTGTATCATACTTGTAATCATTCTCCAAGATAACCCAAAATTTCTAACATTTATTAGAACGCATATAATAGTAAGTATCACAATTAGTCTAGACACTTGACATTCTTGTCAAAGCCAACCAAAAATTCCCTGTAAATTTTGTGTCCTCTGTAGAATTAAACATCCACAATTAATTTCTTCAGTATCAACGGGTGAAATAATCTCCTTTTTAAGTATGTCTTCGACATCCAAAAAGGTAAATTTAAGTTCATACATCAAATGTAGAAATACAACCAAAGTAAACCTTCAGCAATTAATTATATAGAATCAATTGGAAAAAGACTCTTACATAAAGAGAAGTACAAGGTGGAATCCTGTGAAATCATTTATACCAACTGCAAATATTTGGTTCACACTTGAAATCACATGTGACGACTTTTTGAATTCAATAAAGTTGCAAGTAGACACTTCTTGTAATTTAAATGATCCACTAAGTACAAGAAAAGCTTCATCAAGATTACAAGCAACGCCATTGGATATAAAAAGAAAAAAGGTTTCATCTTAATCTCTCCCTGTACCTAGCTATCATATCAAAACTTCACAAGATCTGAAAAATTCACCAGTAAAAAAGTTTTGGATCAACACTATTACAGTTAAAAAAGAAAAATCAATAACGCCAATTTTGCATTCCGGAAAAGAAAAAAAAAGAACAAGATAAAGATATTAACATTTCCAGTCAATCAGGCGTATGTCCACACAGAACATTAAAATTTCTTTATCGTCTATATAAGAATTGTTATACCATGCCAAACCAAATTACTAATAAACATAATTACATGTCTCAAAGGGGAAATACAATTCATTTGCGTCATCATCGGAGCATTTCAAGATTCTGTATGGGGTCATAATCCAGGTGGAATCCAACCGAATAAGCTTTAAGTGCAACAACCTACATCTCAACTACCAAAATCAATAAATAAGTCCTAAAAGAAAAGAAAACGATCTTTCTCATCTGCCATCTTTTCAAAAAGCAAATAATGATTCAAACAGTGCCAGTAAACAATTCAACAACAAAAAAGGATGGAAACGGTGTATGCATGATGAACAGTAAACCAAAATCTGATTACGAAAGAGTTTTCCTTTGATCATTTTACAAAAATGGGAATCTTCGATCACAAAATCTGGATTATATCTTTCGTCTTCTTTCTTTTGTATATTTTGACGGTTTCTCTGTATATTTTAACTTCTTGTGTTTTTGTTAGCGTTTGTTTTGAGCAACCAACGAACATATAAATTTATGCTAAAAAAAATTAAAAATGCAAATTCATACTGATAGACCAGATCCGGCTTCATCACATACCATAAACAAAACATACCAATGACGGACAAAACATATAAAAAAGACAATCAAAAGATATGAATTCATTTAATGAAAACTCCAATTCATGTAAAAACAGTGAAGAAAAAAATCCAACGAAAAAGAAGACAGACTTTACCGCTGAAAGCTATGCCGGAGGTAGCAACAACACAGGTCTGAATAACAGTATTCTCTTGCCTGGTAAAGGGCTGCTTCAAAACCCCAGATTTCTCAAGAAACTTAGTCCACGTCTTCAAAAAGAAGAATCCCAACAGCCCAGCAGAAACATTCAACGAAGGAATAATCCCAGTAGTGAGATTTAGCTTCATAACAATAAAGGTAAATAAAACTCCCAACACAAAGGCCACAAAGAAAGCTCTGAAAGTCAGCTGATTCTGCCATGGGGGAACTTCTTTGGACTCAAAAATTCTTTCTACAGATTCAGAAATCTCTTCCACTCTCCCACCATTATGATCAGGATTATTATTTCTTGCCTTGTCGTCGTAATGTGAGCGGATTGGGCCGCCGTTTTCGGCGTCGTTGGGGTGGGGATCCATTTTGGGATGCTCGAAAATTGATGTGAAGATGTTTGTTTTGAGCTTTGAATTTTGTTTTGCTATTTATTGGAAGTGGGGGAAAGAAGATGGGATTTGTGTTAATATTCTAAGAGATGTCTTTATCATTGGTGTGGATTGGAAGCAAATTTTCGTCCCGAAGTGATCCATTTTGGAAGCAGGTGTGTAGAGTACATTGATTGAACGCAGAAGCTGAAATCTGGATGGTGGTGGGCGCGGGTGGCAGAATTTAACCGCAGAATCCTATGGGCAGATTAGGTTGTTGAGATGCAGAAACTAAGACAAAATATGACGCCTCCAATTACGTAATACCATGTGTATAAAAAGAAAAGAGGTTTAATTTTTTTTATTTTTTAGAAAAGAGTCGCTTATACATGTGGCATCTTGTGATTGAACAATGTTAGAGATCCGAAATTGTTACTCTAGAAATAACCATCTATCGATCAAGTTAGGTGTTATCGTATTTATGATTGACAGTTGAGTTTTTTTTTTGTGTAGGTTTTAAAGAATACTTGTCTTTTTCTCCAAATATAATGTAGTTCGAGAAGAATGTTTTTCCTTCTTGTCTGAATGTGAACATGGACGTCCCTTCTGTCTAGCGGCATTCCTTCCTTCTGCATGATACAGCTGGCCAATGCATGTATGAGACTATAATGTATTGTCACGTGTTTTGTCATGCTTATTTATGGCTGCCAACTAAGGTCACGTGCCGCGGTACATGGGAAAGGTGCTTACGTGGTGTGAGTTGCCTTGGCCGAGTTGAAATGTCTTGTCTTGTTTCTTCGGGGATTCGTTAATAGGACCAACCTGGTGGCACTTAGTGACCTGACACTAGTTGCCGAGTTGAAGGTCGTGACCGAGGTGGTTTAAGCTTGATGCAAGTCTTTAAGAAGACTGGTTGGGACTGACCTAACAGTCGTGTCTGACCTGATTGTGGTGTCAGCATCGAGAGGGCGTCCTGCATCTCCTGGTTAACTCCGACTTAATTGTATATTGGGTCGAGCAGTTGCTGTGAACCCTAACCGACCTTCGCCATTGTATGGCCAGACAGTGTTGACGGAGAGGTGCCAAGTTCTTTGCACTTATAACTTTCTGGAGTGTGTTGGTTTTGTCCTTGTCAGATGCTCCTAGATCACCTTTGTCAATCTAAATGAGGAGGTTGATCTTCTGCTAATGGACAAATTCTTTTGACTATTTCACTACTGCACGACTTTGACGTGTCAACACTTTATTGGGTGCATGACAAATGGTAATGGTTAAATTCCCAGGTGCCTTTTTTAGTGTAGTTATAACCACAACATTTAACCCGTCAGCATGTTTCATACAACACGCTTTAAATTTTGATTAGTGGAAATCCCAATTAGGATCAAATTTTATACTAAATACTTGGATTAAAAACACCGACCTCCTTTTCCTATTTTTCTTCACTTTCACTCTCAGCATTTTTCTCTTTTTCTGCGCACCCCTTCATCTCTGTCGGAGTTTCGCCCAAATTGTCGTCTGATCTCTCTTCCTCCGTTGTCTGCCTTCTACTCCAGTTTTTTGTCTTTCCGTTTAACCCTACCAAGTAAGTCCTTTATTCTTCTCTTCCTCCACTATTTTGGCCATGTCTTTCTCTTTTTTTGACTCCCAAAAAGTTTTAGAATGGGCATCCTATGTCGGTGGTGTGGGAGGAGGGTCTGAATCCCCCTCTTCTTTAGAGAGAACTGTCTGGCAGCCACTTTTATCTTAACAAAAGGCAGAGATAGGCGGTGGTCGCCACTACTGGGCCTAGCGACGTCGATGACAAAACTATTGGCATTACTCCCGAGGACTTCCTCCAGGAAGCAACGTGCCATTTTTCTATCCCACGTTTTGTAGATTATTTCATCCATTCTTTTGGCACCGTAGGTAGAGGTTTTGATTCCATGCTGTTCAGTAGACCTATTGTACTTTAAATGAGGCTGACTTGGTGCACATATGTAAGGCTTATCGAATAGATTGCATCATATTTGACCCAATTTTACCTTATATTGGTGAGACAACCTACGATCCACTTCAGGTGTATGTGTAGCCTCCGGAGGTTTTGCTTTCATTTGTTGAACCAGGGCATGAAAACATCTATATTTTGTGCAACGTGTTGAACAGCTTTCATGTGTTCTTTATGGGTGATTCTTGGATATTCATCATGACGTCCAATCCATTTATTGAATTCCTGCTCCAACGGAACAGTTGGACTCTCTATCTCTTTGGCAATGGGAAGATTTTCACTATCATATTGATTACTTTTACCCGTTTAAAGTTTTTAACGGCCTGATTGCCATTCCTCTGACGCCAATATGATAAGGTGGGACTCACCATTTAGATTTCAAGTTTGATCTTTGAGAGTAAAATGGATAATTAGATAGCTTTGTCCTGCAAAGATGAACAACATATGAGGCCCCAGAGTTGTTACCGCGAGGAAAACCCTCCGACGATCAAGTCATTGTTACCGTGAGAAAAACCCTCCGACGATCAAGTCATTGTTATCGCGAGAAAAACCCTCCGACGATCAAGTCATTTGTGGAGGTGTTCATGATTAGCAGTTGAGTTTTTTTTTTTTAGAGTTTTTGGAGAAGACTTGTTTCTTTATCCGAATATAGTGCAGTTCGAGAAGAATGGTTTTTTTCCTTCTAGTCTGAATGTGAACATGGACCTCTCTTATGTCTGATGGCATCCATTCCTTTGTATGCTTCGTTAGCCAATGTATGTATGAGACTGTGGGGGTGTTGCCACATGTTTGTCCTGCTTACGCATGGCTTCCAAGTGGCACCAAGTGTCACGTTGCATGGAAAAACTGCTTACATGGTGTGAGATGCTCTGGTCAAGACGATGTGACTTGCCTTGGTTCTCCAAATGTTCGCTAGTGGGACCGACATGGTGTCACTGGCTGACTTGACACTCATTGTCGAGGTGAAGGCCATGACCAATGGGGTTAACCTTGATGCCAATCTCTAAAGAAGACTTGTTGAGGCTGACATGACAGTCGTGTCTGACCTAATTGTAGTGTCAGTGTTGAAGGGGCGTCTTACGTTTCCTGGATAGCGTCGACTTGACTGTGTATTAAGACCGAACACCTGATGTAAACTTTAAATGACATGTGCTCTTGTGTGGTTAAACGATGTTGACTGATAAATGTCAAGTTGTTTACACTTGTAGCTTTATGGAAAGTGTTTTTGTCCTCGTCAAAAGATCAACTGCTTGAACCTAATTAGTTCTTTTAGAAAATTTCATTGACTTCGCTCATTTGAATGTTGGTGGGAGTGGAAATGTATTTCGATAAATTAATGAAGGTACATGGTACTAGAAAAATCAGAGAGTGCACGGATATTCGTTCTTGCCACCGGTCGCTGTTTTCGTGAGTAAAGGTTTGAACCCAACCAGTAAGAATCCCTGCCACACTTAGTTTTAAAGGTAGTATAGAGATGTAAATCATGTATCCAACGGCTCGTTAGCAGGAGTTTGGTCGTTTACACAGTAGTATGCATAAGGAGCCCACAGCACTGAAGCCTACAGGCCATGGAAGCTCTCACACTATGTCTACAGGCCATGGAAGCTCTCACACTATGTACTTGTACTTGTTGGGAAGAGACTCTCTTGCCTTTAACAAGAATTGAACCACTGACCTCCCTTTCGAGAACTCCTGTCCGAAACCAGTTGGGCTATGTCCTGGAGACCTAAATATCTTTCTATATAACACGATTTTGACATGATAATACAAGCAATCTTCATGCAGAAAAAAAACATTAGGAGTCCGAGTTGTTTCACATTGGTTATGTCTTGTGTATCTGACTATTTAGAACAACAACAACATTATCTCATTGTCTTAGAAGCTTTCGTGTATGGCAGGATATGAGGAGGTCGGATGTACACAACCATACTCATGCGTTATAAACATACAGATGTTGTTCCCGATAACCTATAATGAAAATTGTGTCAAGCTGTGTCGATCAATTGCTACTTTACAATATACGAAACGCAGCCAATTTAGTGAGTCATGTTGATTTATTCCATCATATTCTAAAATAAATGAGATTGAAATGAAAACATTCTGAGGGTAATAAAAAAACATATCGCAATCAAGTGACAACCGTTATTGAATCTGATTTAAGTAAATTTTTGCCTTTTGCGTTTTTGTGTTAAGTCATGTAGCTCAATAACTTTTATTCAATAAATTATCCATATAGATTATATAAAAGATTTAATTATGTACTCTTTTTAAAATAATGCTAAAAAACCTTTAGTATGTATTGTGTATTATTATGGGTGTTAGTGGGATAATGGATGCCATATATTTACACCCACTAAGGACAGTGGATGTCCAAATATTTATACCCACTAAAGGTAGTGGAGTAGTGGGCATTAACCTTAGGAAGAGGTTACAGTTGTTATACCCTATAAATAGGACACCTTCTTGTATAAATTGACACACCTTTGAAGAGATATATCACACAATCTTCTTGTTGTTCTTTTATATTTTTGTTTAAGTTTATAACACGTTATCAGCACGAACGCTTTATCTTCTATAGAAGATCCATCGTGGTAAGAATATTCAATTATTTTCCCCTCACTTTCGTTGCTTCAGAGAATTAGATTCGCCTATCAAAGGTTTTGTTTTGTATTCAAATTGCAGTAAAGTTTTTCTTTTACATTCTGTTTCGAATTCTGTATTGTGAATTTTCTAGTTTACATATTCCAGTGCTCATTCATTTAAGCCAATTTGTCTACTACTTACTTTTTGATTGAAAATCTGCATATAGCCGGTCCATCTACTTAATAAGCAAATCGTCTGGGACTCTTGTTTTATGTGTTTTTTATTGGGGACAGGGATGCTGCGTCTGTGTATTGTTTCTAAGTTACTATGTATCAGTTAATATCCTTGTGAGGAAGTTGTTTTTTTCTAGTGGATGTAAATGAAAGTGGTAGTGCTTGAATCTTGAACGAAGCACAGACATTTTTTTTTAACTATGTGCTGAGGCGTGAGCACATTACATTGTACATTGCATAGTTTTATATAGATTACATATAAATCAAACCTGTAGTTTTGAGTGAATATATCATCTTCTGATATATTTTCTTCATGTGTAATCAGACCAATGGCAAACATCACCAAATTGGAATTTGCTGCCCTTGATATTTCCGGAAGAAATTACATGGCATGGGTTCTTGATGCTGAAATCCACTTGATGGCCATGAATCTCGGGCATACAATTAAGGATGATGTTGTGGCTAGTGAGCAAGATAAGGCTAAAGTCATGATATTCATTCGCCATCATCTCCACGACGGGCTGAAATCCGAATACCTAGGGGTGAAATAGCCTCGGAAATTGTGGAAAAATCTGGAGGAACGGTATGATCATTATAAAAGTGTTATCCTCCCAAAGGCTCGATATGACTGGTTGCACCTGAGGTTTGCAAGATTATAAAACAGTCAATGTATATAATTCTGCTATATTTTCTATTGTCTCTCAATTGAGGTTGTGTGGTGATAAAGTTACTGATGCTGACATGTTAGAGAAAACATTCACCACTTTCATGCATCAAATATGCTCCTGCAGCAGCAATACAGGGAACGACATTTTGAAAAATATTCCCAGCTAATTTCATGTCTCTTAGTTGCTGAACAAAATAATGAACTGCTAATGAAAAATCACACTTCTCACCCGACCAGGTCAAAACCATTCCCTGAAGTGAATGCAACTTTTAATGGTCGTGGTAGAGGTCGTGGTCGTGGCCGTGGTAGAGGTCGTGGTTGTGGTAGAAGCTTTGCACCATACCACCAGAAGTGGGAAAATAATGAAAAGCCGCATGAAAAGGCAAAAGCTGCAAAAGATGGTGTAAATGCTAAGCATCACGATGAGACATGTTATCGATGCGGATCTCACGGGCATTGGTCTCGTACTTGCCGTACACCAAAACATTTGGTTGATCTTTATCAGGCATCCCAGAAGGATAAAGGCAAGGGACAACAAAGTAATTTTGCAGACTTTGAAAACATAGCAGATAATGATGACATCATCCCCAATCATTTTGATGATTTAGATCTTGAAGATTATCTTATGGGCCCGAGTATGGATGGCAATGGAATCCAGTTTGTGGTTGATGTTACAAATAACAATGGTCAAGCATAATTATGTAGGATATCTAGTTATTAGTCATGTTTTCTTGGATAAGTTTTATTTAGTTTATGACGTTTTAGCCTGCAACTTTGTTTCCATTTAAACTTACCTATCAGCATAAATAAAATGTCTTTGTCATTTACATTATAATTTCCATTTATGTATTGATTCTTTGGAATTAAATTTGATTATGAAAATTATATATGTTATGCTAGACAAATATTCAAGATGAATGGTGGGGACATCTGTGTGGTTGACAGTGGAACGACACACACAATTCTTCGTGATCGAAAATATTTTTCGACATTGCAATTGATAAAAGCAAATGTTAGTATAATTTCGGGTACTACATCATTGATTGAGGGCTCTGGAAGAGCAACTATTATACTGCCGGGTGGTACACATATATTGATAAATATGACGTTATTTTCTACCAAGTCGAAACGAAACTTGTTGAGTTTCAAAGACATACGTCTTAATGGTTTTCATATTGAAACCATGAATAGAGGAAATATAGAATTTTTATGTATTACATACGAAGAATCATGCCAGAAGCTTGTAAAAGAACAATTCCCAATTTTCTCATCTGGATTGTATTATGCGACTATACATCCAGTAGAATCTAATATTGTGATGAACCAGAAGTTCAATGATCCAACATTATTCATGTTATGGCATGATCGACTTGGCCATCCGGGATCAGTAATGATGCGTAGAATTGTACAAAACTCACATGGACATCCTTTAAAGAACCAGAAGATTCTTTTACCTCGTGATTGTATGTGTGTTGCTTGTTCATGAGGAAATTAATCAAGAGGCCATCTCCAATGAAGGTTCATGTTGAATCTCCTATATTTTTACAAAGAATACAAGGAGATATTTGTGGACCTATTGATCCTCCTTGTGGACCATTTCGATATTTTATGGTCTTATTGGATGCCTCTTCACGATGGTCTCATATGAGTTGCTTTCGACAAGAACAGTAGCATTTGCTAAGCTTCTTGCTCAGATTATACGCTTAAGAGCACAATTTCCAGATTATCCGATTAAGTCTATTCGTCTTGATAATGCTGGTGAATTTACTTCCCAAGTTTTCAATGATTATTGCATGTCGATTGGGATTGATGTTGAGCATTCAGTGGCACATGTGCATACTCAAAATGGCCTGGCAGAGTCATTTATAAACGTTTACAACTGATTGATCGACCTATGCTTTTAAGGTCAAATTTACCCACATCGGCTTGGGGACATGCAATTCTGCATGCATCTGCATTAATACGGCTTAGACCCAGTTCATTTCAACCATATTCGCCATTGCAAATGGTATCTGGCCAGCAGCCTGATATTTCACACCTAAAGATTTTTGGTTGTGCGATTTATGTTCCGATTGCTCTACCACAACGGACAAAACTGGGTCCTCAAAGACGTCTAGGCATATATGTGGGTTTTGATTCTCCATCTATTGTGAGATATGTTGAGCCCCTGACGGGTGATTTATTTAATGCAAGATATGTTGATTGTCATTTTGATGAGAAAGTTTTCCCGCCGTTAGGGGAAGACAAAGTACCGTTTCCTGAAGAACGATGTGAAATTACATGGAATGTTCCTTCACTTTCTCATCTTGACCCACGAACAAATCAATGTGAGCAAGAAGTAAGAAGGATAATTCATTACAAAATGTTGCAAATCAGTTGTCTGACGCATTTACTGATAGTCAAAGGATAATAAAATCCCACGTTCCGGCGATGAATACGCCAATTCGGCTTGATGTCTCTGAAAGACATGATAATGGTATACCAAGAGCAAGTCTAAAACGTGGACGCCCTGTCGGTGCAAAAGATAAAAACCCCCGAAAGAGAAGGGTGGCAAGTTAATGCTCCCGAAGAGAATACTCCAGAAGAGCAAAGAAGTTCACAACTTGAAAGCGCTATAGAAATTGAAACTGATCAGTCTAAAATTGATAAACAAGTTGCTCCTGAAGAAGCAAGTGAACAAAATTTTGAAGAAATCTCTTTGAATTATGTAAGTTCAGGAGAAAAATTGGGATAGACAAAAGGTTATTATTGCTCATGTTTTTGTTTATGGTATTGCATGTGAAATTATAAATGAGGATCCTGAACCGAGATCCATTGAACAATGTCGACAAAGAAATGATTGGCCAAAATGGAAAGATGCAATCCAAGCAGAACTGAAATCATTAGAAAGTCGCAAAGTATTTGGACCTGTAGTCCAAACCCCCGAAGGGATAAAACCTATTGGATATAAATGGGTTTTTGTACGAAAACGCAATGAGAAAAATGAGATTGTGCGATATAAGGCACGTCTTGTTGCGCAAGGTTTTTCACAAAGACCTGGGCTTTATTACGATGAAACATATTCTTCAGTAATTGATGTAATAACATTACGATATCTAATCAGCCTAGCAGTTGCTAAAAACCTTGATATGCGGTTAATGGATGTGGTTACCACACATTTATATGGTTTTTTAGATAAATATATTTATATGAAGATTCCTGAAGGATTAAAATTGCCTAAAACATGTGATCAAAAGACACATGAATTATACTCAATCAAATTACAGAGATCCTTGTATGGACTAAAACAATCTGGCAGGATGTGGTATATCGCCTGAGTGAGTACCTCATTAAAGAAGGATATGTAAATAATCCAATTGTCCATGTGTATTTATCAAGAGATCTGAAAATGGGTTCTCTATAATTGCTGTATACGTTGATGATTTGAATCTTGTTGGAACTCCTGAAGAGCTCACTAAAACTGTTAATTATCTCATGAAAGAGTTTGAGATGAAAGATCTCGGAAAAACCAAATTTTGTCTCGGCCTGCAGATTGAGCATTGCCTAATGGAATCTTTCTTCATCAATCTACATACACGGAGAAGATCTTGAAGAGATTTTATATGGATAAAGCTCACCCCATTGGTTTGTCCTATGGTGGTACGATCATTAGATATAAAGAAAGATCCATTCCGACCACCAGAAGATACACCAGAAGATAATGAGGAATTATTAGGTCCAGAAGTACCTTATCTTAGTGCTATTGGTGCTTTAATGTATCTTGCAAATTGTTCGAGATCAGATATAGCATTCTCAGTGAATTTATTGGCGAGATATAGCTCTACACCAACACGAAGACATTGGAATGGTGTCAAGCATATTTTACGCTATCTTCGGGGAACAATAGATATGAGTCTATTCTATTCAAAGAATTCTGAGTCACAGTTGTTGGGATATGCTGATGCTGGCTATCTATTTGACCCTCATAAGGGAAGATCACATAGTGGATATGTTTTTTACTTGTGGAGGTACTGCTATATCATGGAGATCAGTAAAGCAGACATTAACATCCACATCTTCCAACCATTCTGAGATTTTAGCATTACATGAAGCGAGTCGTGAATGTGTATGGTTAAGGTCGATGATTCAACATATTCAAGAATCATGTGGATTATCTTCACTAAGAAAGACTCCGACGATATTGTTTGAAGATAATGCTGCATGTATTGCTCAAATTAAGAATGGCTACATCAAAGGAGACAGAACGAAGCATATATCGCCAAAATTTTTCTACACTCATGATCTTGAGAAGAATGGCGACATTGATAATCCAGCAGATACAATCAAACAAGAATTTTGCTGATTTATTTCACCAAAGCCAACTACCAACAACTACATTTAGAAAGATGGTCTACAGCATTGGAATGCGTCAACTCAAAGACCTCTTGTCAGCATCAGGAGGAGTGTGATTACTATACATACTGTACTCTTTTTCCTTCGTCCAAGTTTTTATCCCACAGGGTTTTTCTTGGCAAGGTTTTAACGAGGCAGTATACACACTTACCAATTTTAGGAATGTGTACTCTTTTTCCTTCGACCAAGTTTTTTATCCCACTGGGTTTTTCTTGGCAAGGTTTTAACGAGGCATATTCTATAAAATTTGGACATCCAAGGGGGAGTATTGTATTATTATGGGTGTTAGTGGGATAATGGATGCCATATATTTACACCCACTAAGGATAGTGGATGTCCAAATATTTATACCCACTAAAGGTAGTGGAGTAGTGGGCATTAACCTTAGGAAGATGTTACACTTGTTATACCCTATAAATAGGACATCTTCTTGTATAATTGACACACCTTTGAAGAGATATATCATACAATCTTCTTGTTGTTCTTTTATATTTTTGTTTAAGTTTATAACAGTATGAAGTCATTTATGTTTACAAATAATTATATTTTATTATGGTAGAAAAGTATGAGACATAAAATTTGAAGATATGTTTGAATAGGAATTATCAATGGACTCTTTTAATGTACTTAGGATAACATAAAAGCAATGGTGAATCAAATGGGTGTCTATGGTATTGGTATCAAAATTTTAAGTGCAAAAATTTTATGAAAAACAACAGTTTCTGTATGCCAAAAGAATCCTACATATGAAACTCCCAACAATCATACGATCAGTTTTGGTTCGTGTTAGTTACGCGATCAAATTGATGGCCGAGATGCGCCAAATTGATGTCTAATCACGTTTTCTAATTTTTGATAAAGTAACTTTATAAAAATCAACTTAACATTAAATTCATAACCGAGGAGGTAGTGTTCTTCTTCTCCATGACTATCCAACAGATCCAGCCTGTGTTCCCATTCAAATTAGGAGCATGACATGGTTGACCCTTAGATTAGTAATCTTTTTACTCTAAAATAACTCCCGATGTCTCACTAGAATCAAACTATCTATTTTTGTGATATTAGTATGTTTGTCTGTCGTTCATCCTCTCCATATCCTAAATTTTTTGATGTCGCTGTGATATACTAAGTATGTTATTGTGTTTAATCTACAAGAACTATTGCATGCACACACACATATACACACACATCCACGTGTGCGTGGGCTAGTCCACACGCATATAAATAAATAAATAAATAAATAATAAAAATATGTGTATACATATATACTATACGTTTGTACATAGATTTATATTAGAGCTTCATATATGTTTTGTTGAAAATAACATTTGATGTTTTGAAATAGTAAGAAAATATATAAAAAATAAAGAAATAAGTTTGTTTCAGAACATATTTTCTTTGTAGAGAAATATATGTTCTTATCATCCCATCGTGCACGAAAGTTATTTACTCATTTGAGTTAAACTTGATTGGCTTAAACTTTTTCTTTAGTTGGGAAAACGATCTTTTTAACCGTTAGTGTGCTTGATTAATTAGTTTTGTCTAGGTTTAAACTCTTTCTCTAGTTGGAAAAACGATCCTTCCAACTGTTAGGTTGTTTGGAATATGATGGAATAAAGCAAAATGACTCACTAAATTGGATGTGCTTCTTATATTATGTAGTAGCAGTTGATCGACAGACGCAATTTTCATTATGAGTCATCAGAAAACAACCTCTGTGTATTTCTAACACATGGTATAATTGCTTACATCCGATCATCTATACCTATCATAGACGAAAGCCTATAAGACAGTGAGGTAATGTTGTTGTTATTGTATTCGATAGTTGAAAATAAAATATAACCGTTAGGAGTATACCGTTTACATGCATTTGTTACTAAAGACACGGTTCAACTGAAGTGTTCTCCGCCAAAAAAAAAAATAAAAAATAAAAAACTTTAATTGAACTCGTGTTCAAATGCTTAAAAAAAAACTCGCGTTCAAAAGGAAAAATAAAAATAAAAAAATTAAATGAACTCATTTCCCCTACGTTAGCTCACGCCATATATTAGATAATTGAGCATGTAACTTATACCTTTTTTTTTTCATTTCGTGTTTGCATAGTGTCTGAAGAGAGAGCCGTACCATTTTGTAGTTTGATGTACGCAACATTACTCTATACTTGTTGAACCCGTGACTTCTAAATCACAAAATAACAACATTACTATTTGTTCCAAGGCCCGCACCAATCACCTTCTTGTATTGTTTACATTCCTTTTAGTTGGTTGTATCTTGGACTACTAGTTAATTTTACTTTTCTTTTTAAAATTTGGAAATGCCAGATATTGTTAGTTACTTTAAAACTAATTAATGTAAAATTTCTTTATGTACATTGGGTGCATTGCAAGGTAAAATATTATTAATGGCACATCGATAATACTCAAATCTTTTTCCACTATATAGAGTAGGTTATACGGACGACTTATTTCTTTTGCGCTTTTTTTAGTCATCGCTTTAATACTCTCATCCTTATGTTTCCCTTAAAACGTAGTGCAAAATATCATCTTTAAAAATATGCATTTTCTTAAAATTATCATATTACCTCAATCATAATTCTGACCTAGTATCTAAAATTTTAACTTATATCTTACATCATATACATGATATCGGTTACATGAATCAATTGTTTCCACCGTACTCTATCAGTAATATGCTCACTATTGTCTATCTCTCTCTCTCTCTCTCTCTCTCCATATTCTTCATTATTGTCTCTCCATGTCTTCTTCGGTTTCTCTCACTCACATTTAATATACACCTTATTTATTATCTTGCACTGACTAACAAATGCATTTCGATGACACCTTTGCATACGCATGTACCATTTTAGCATTGATCCTCTCATCTTCTGACCTATAGAAGCCACTCCAACCTTTTTACATTTTTTAATAGATTAGTTGCACTACATATGTTTGCTGAGTTGAAAGTCTAAAAAGTTCCAAATTGCCGTGTATTTCAAAGTGGATTATTTAAAAATATGTCCGAGGGTAAAACTAATCATATTGGATAAATGTGTATTTGGGTAACAGAAATTTTTTCGTTTTTCCTTCTCCTTGGAAATTTTTTTGACATGAAGATTTAAATAAAAGAATCAAAATGATAATCTCGGTAAAGATTTTAAAATCCTTTTCTTGGTTTGTTATACATTCTACAGGCCCCAAAAGTAGGGGGTCATCTCTTTGTTCGTTAGATTCACGACAAGGAAGAGTTTTGTTTTAGGTTTAGACCGGAAACCTTAACCAGAACTTTATCAACCTGTCTTACGGTGTGATATGGATAAAAGTCAAGTGTTCAAGGTTTTTTATGACAGAGTTTGGACTGTTTAGGCAGCCACACAAGGTCCAATACCATATGTTTGCTTAGAAGAGAGTCGAAAATCTTGTCCCAAAAGAAGGCTCGTTATGACAGAGTTTGGACTGTTTAAGCAGCCGTACAAGGTTCAATACCATATGTTTACTTAGAAAGAGAGTCGAAAATCTTACTTAAGACAAGAATCGCACTCTCACCATTTTATCAAACCTCTAACACGAAACCATTGAGTTTTGTGCTAGTTGAAAAGGAGGGGAAAAAGTCGGACATTATCTACACAAATTTGTAAGGTGGTTGGAGCAAAAATAGGCGATAAAAACAACGCAACAAATTCACCTCCTATCCAATTATACAAATGATATGTTCTAAAAAAGAAGAGAGTAAACCTAGTAAACTTAAGAATTAGTGGTATATTAAAGATAAACATAAACATCCTAAAAAATTAATCGTGATATTAATCAAGATAGTAGAATTCGTAAGATTATCAACCAAGTTGACTACACATGAGTGGCATGCATTAATCTTAGATATTAAATCCAAAAATGTTAAAGAATCTTTAAATGATTCATTTCTGAATAAATGATATGCATGAGGACTAAACCAATTTTTTAGAAATGATGTATGAGATTTAATACCCAAACTTGAAAATAAAATCATAATAGGCACTAAAAAATACTAGTTACCCTTACTACTTTCAAAGTACTTTAAAAGTAACATAAAATTTCGTTATGCACATTAGGCGAATTGAAATGTAAAATGCCGGTAGTAGAAAGATGGCATTACATAGGAAGTTCAAAGGTATTATAAGTAGATTCAGTTCAGGAGAGTCAGAAAATGAGACAAAATATGAAGTCTCTAATCATACGTTGCCTCTTTCTCTTTTGTACACGTGGCAGCGCGTGATTGGAGGCTTTATATTTTGCCTCTGATAAACCATAATTAATTGTCTGTTAGTCAACATCAGTCAACGGTACAACTTTTGCAGTTCAGTGCACAAGTATTGATGTTCAGCCTTGGCTGCACTTCAGCGGAGCTGTATAACATTCATTATATTGTCAAAGAATATACCAAGGTTTGCACCTCGGTACCAACTTCAGCTTATGTCCAAGTGCCGCACTTCAGACTACTTCGGCTAGATTCGACCTTGCACTTCGGCACGGCTTAGGTGGGCACTTCAACAAAGGAATCAAGCACAACGTTACATCGAAGAACCGTGTTATGACCGACAAAATGTGCGTGTATATATATAATGAATATATACTAATAAATACAAAAAAAAGTAATAAATAAAAAGTAATGATAATAATAAAAGATAAGTATAAACTAGATAAAGATTAAGTTACATTAGGAAACCTAAACCAAAACC
The DNA here is from genome assembly GCA_036186865.1 of Eustoma russellianum. NCBI lineage: Eukaryota > Viridiplantae > Streptophyta > Magnoliopsida > Gentianales > Gentianaceae > Eustoma > Eustoma russellianum. The sequence continues at coordinate 35,120,349 of AP025051.1, forward strand.
AAATGGAAAAACCTAAAATCTACCCTAACTTTTCCCCACTGTATCTACATATACACGCACAACACAAGCAATATGCGTATACACCAGCGGCCACAAGGAAAAAAAAAGAAAAAAAAAGAGAGAAAAGAGAAAAAGAGGGAGGAGAAGAAGGCTAGCGAGACCCCGAACCCAAGTTAGTCCGTCAAATTATTCGTGTTATCGTCAATCGAGGTAGGTGCCTCTTCCCCCTCAAATGGATACGATCCTTGCATGCTTAGATGATATTTTATGTGATTCTTTGTTTTTTTATTATTTTAATTGTTTAAAATATTGATTTGTATTCGTTTATATTTGGAAAAGCATGAGGTAACTGTTTAATTGCTGCTATGTACTTGTATGAATATGAATTTGATGGTATGATTGGATTAGGGCGGAAACACTTGTAAATCAACTCAAAAGATTAGGGTTTTTCATAGTTAGGTATGTTTAAAAATTTCGTTTTGGCCTTAGAATAACTTCATCTAGCCCGGAATAGGTAGGGATTGGTTGAAAATCGAAAAAAACGGGTTTGAAAGACGCGTTTCAGGGGGTCGCGCGTGGGGCCCACGCGCGGCCCCTGACGGCGCGTCCGAACACGTGATGACGTGTCCACCTTCAAAAGTTGCGTCGCATTATAACGAGTCCAACACAACTTATTTGAAGTCAATTGGAGTTAAAACGAAGATTTTATGGAGGTTAGAAGGAAATAGAAAAAAATAAAAAAAAGAAAATACTGTTGGACCGGCCAGGCTGCCGGACCGGACCGGATGGCCAGCGGACCGGACCAGGTAGCAGGCCGGTCCAAGCCGAAAAATAAAAAAAATCTGGAAATTAATTTCTGAAATGAATAAATAATAAATAATTAATTAAAATTAGTTTAAAATTCCAGAAAAATATTTTAATTATCAGAAAATTCTAAATAAATTCCAGAAAATATAAAAGGTTAGAATTAAATTATTCCCACTTAATTTCTGAATTTTGAGAAATGTAAGTAATTAAAAATAATTAGTAATAAATGGAATTAAATAAGGAAAAATTAGTAGAAAATTCTAGAAAATTAATGCAAGCGAAGTAAAAATAAAAAAATGCTAAATAACTACTTTCCAATATTCGTAAATTTTATGAAGCCAAATATTGAGTGTCGGAGATGGTGAGGATGGGCGTACGGGCCCCAGACGATTAGTGTTGAGTGCCGGAGTTGGTGAGGATGGGCGTACGGGCCCCAGGCGATTTTGTTGTTGCATTCATGGCACGTGCATTGCATTGGGAGTGGGCTGAGATGTACGGGTCTCAGACGCTCGAGTGGAGTGGACCATGGTGTACGGGCCATGAGTATGATTATGATGGATCATGGTGTACGGACCATGGATACTTGGTTATGGTGGATCGTGGTGCACGGGCCACGGGCATCTGTTGGGGTGGATCGTGGTGTACGGGCCACGGGCATCCGTAAGGGTGGATTGTAGTGCACGGGCTACAGGCATCCAGTCAATCCCGGGATCATGCATTGCATATAGGTCTAGGGCATATTGCATGACATGATTCTTGTTGCGTGTGACACGTTAATTGAGCATGCATCACGTACTTGCGCATTTTTATGTGGAGTGCTTTACTTACCGCATTTACTTTATCTTATGCATGTTATCTTATGTTTATGTGCTATGTGTTATATCATGTTATGTGCTATGTGTTATATCATGTTATGTGCTATGTGTTATATCATGTTATGTGCTATGTGTTATATCATGTTATGTGCTATGTATTATATCATGTTTATGTGCTATGTGGCTATATCATTTCGGTATGTACGTTTTGTATTTGTTTGAGGCGGGCATCTACTGGGTGATTTTTGTCACTCACCCCTACTTCCCAGGTGAGCCGGATGAGGACTATGAGCATATCTTCATTGAGGACGGACGGACATAGCAGAGTGGGCTGGTTGAGAGCTGCGGCTAGGATATGAGGGGACGCTGCAGCTGTTTTGTTCTTATTGATATTTTGAGGATTTCCACACTACTTTACTATTTTATTTCCAGAGTTTTATTTAGCAATGTAATGACGTTATTGAAGTTTAATATATGCTATGGTTTACGTTTCCGCGAAAAAATTTCTACGTCATCTTTGACAAGTAAGAGATTGATTCGACGCTTTGTATTCTCCTTAGTGAGATACGGCGGGTGCACTGTTCCCGATGTTAGGGCTCGGGAGCGGGCGCTACAGGTGGTATCAGAGACCAGGCTTCAGATCCGCCTCGAAACGCAGGATTAACTAGATCACTAGACATAAGTAATGATCTTTTGCGAAATGACAATTTTGCCCCTAATACAAAGTAGACTTAAGAGATGATTTTAGACTTAAGTTATGATCGGGTTATGGGAGGTGTGTGCCGATGGCGAGCTTTCGTTGTTTAATTACCGTTTTATAAGCGTCCAATCCTTCAACTTACTTTGGATTAATCTGTATTCATCTCATGAACTCAAATTCCGGATAATGCCTCCAGACGCGAGCCGCCAGCTGGAAACAGAGGACACGATGGCCATGATCAGCAGGGTCAGGGGACTATTCCTAGGGCCCTTGCAAATACCCTGGCCACGCTGACTACATTGGTGGCCCAGCAGATACAGATGGCTCGCCTGCAGCACCATCAGCACCACCACCTCAGGGGGCTTTGATTTTTTATCGGAAATGCATAACGACCGGATACCTATGATCAGACCACACGACCAGAGGAGCAGAGATCTGGCTCAAGAATGTGTCTGAGCAGTTGAGGTTGATACAAGTTCCGGATGGCCTGAAGGTTGATGTGGTTGTACCATTCTTAGAGGGTGATGCCGAGCAATGGTGGCAGGGCATGACACGCAGACTGACTCCACCGCCGACATGGACCCCGTTCAGGGAGGAGTACCAGAAGCACTATATTCCTGAAAGTGTCATTCATAGGAGGATGACGGAGTTTTAGCTTCTGACACAGGAGTCCATGACGGGAGACCAGTATTTTGAGAGGTTCCATGCACTTGCGAGATACATGCCAGTCATCATGGATAACGAGAAAGCGAAGATGCTGGAGTTCAAGATCGGGTTGAGCTCTCGCATTCAGCTATTGATCATCTGCACCAAGCCTACCATTTTTGAAGAGTTGTTGGAGGTGTGTCTTGAGGTCGAGGGTGATCTCGAGAGGGTTGCAGCGGTCGACAGGGCTAAGAGACCGCGAGAGGAGTTCCGTCCTAGGAGATCGGAGATATTGCTGAAGATTCTGCGCCGCCATCTGAACGGGAAATCTTTACAGACCACCACAGCACTGTCAGGGATCGGTATCTCGACCATTGATGATTGAGAGTCCGCAGCGACGGCGGCACAACCACTCAAGGCATTTGGACCGCCACCCCCAGTATATACACATTGTGATTATTCACACACAGATCATTGCTAGAGAGCTCGAAAAGGTTTGCTGCAATTGTGGCAAACAGGCACATTACGCTAAAGAGTGCCCTACACCGGCACAAGCCCCTCCACCACAGGGTCAGAAGTAGCAGAAAACAAAGGGGAGGACATTCCAGTGGTATGAGAATTTAAGGATGGCTTTCCTGATGAGCTACCAGGTTCACCACCGAGCAGGGAGAGTTCGAGATTGATCTTAACTCGAAGGCGAACCGATCTCGAAGGCACCATACAGGATGGCACTAGCAGAGTTAAAAGAGCTCAAGGAACAGTTACAGGAGTTGCTGGACCGGAAGTTCATCAGACCTAGTATTTCGCCCTGGGGGCACCGGTATTATTTGTGAAGAAGAAGGACGGTAGTCTGAGGCTATGCATCGACTATCGTGAGCTTAATAAGATCACGATACAGAATAAATATCTACTACAAAGGGTGGACAATCTATTTGATCAGTTGAAGTGCCAGAGTGTTCACGAAGATTGACCTCCGATCAGGCTACTATCAGTTGAGGACTAAGGCGAAGGATATAGCAAAGACGGCGTTCTACACTCGATACGGGCACTACGAGCTTCTGGTAATGCCCCTTTGGACTGATGAATGCACCTGCGGTTTTTATGGATTTGATGAACTCAGAGTTCAGAGAGCAGTTGGACCATTGTGTGGTAGTGTTCATAGACGACATCTTTGTGTATTTACCTGATGAGGAGACGCATGTTGAACACTTGCGAGAGGTTTTGAAGACTCTTAGAAAGAAGAAGTTGTACGCTAAGCTTAGTAAGTGCGAATTCTGGTTGAAGAGTGTGACCTTCTTGGGCCACGTGATTTCTGAAGAAGGTATTTCGGTTGACCCAAAGAAGATAGAGGCGATCACAGAATGGCCCTGACCTACTAACGTCACTGAGGTATGCAGCTTTCTTGGCCTTGCGGTTATTATCGCAAGGTTGTGGAGGGATTTCGAGAATTGCAGCACCACTGAGTCGATTGACTCAGAAAAGACTAAGTTTGTATGGACTCCGAGTGTGAGAAAAGCTTTGCAGAGTTGAAGCAGAAATTGACGACTGCACTAGTGTTAGCACAACCCTCTGGCACTGAAGGATTTGTCATCTACAGCGACGCCTCAAAGAATGGGCTAGGATGCGTGTTAAGGCAGAGAGATAGGGTTATTGCATACGCTTCGAGACGGTTGAAGCAATATGAACAAAATTTCCCGACTCATGATCTGGAGCTGGCAGCGGTGATGTTTGTATTAAAGATTTGGCGTCATTATCTATACGGTGTAAAATGCAAATTCTTCACAGATCGTATGAGCTTGAAATATTTGTTCACACAGAAAGAATTGAATATGCGCCAGAGGATATGGCTTGAGCTACTGAAGGACTACGACCTAACAATTAGCTATCATCCGGGGAAGGCAAACCGAGTTGCTGATGCCTTGAGTAGAAAGTCTAATCACGCCAGACAGACACCACTAGAGAAAGAGATGGCAGAGTTTGATCTCGACATTGTTGATTCCACTGCTAACGTTCTGGCGGCCTTAGTCATTACACCATCTCTGGTTGAGCGAATCAAAGAGGCGCAAAAGGAGGATGTGACGCTTAGAGATATCCGAGATAGGATGTTGACGAATCTAATTGAGGGCTTCCAAATACATGACGATGGCAGTATTTGGTACCAAGGAAGGTTGTGCGTGCCTGATGATGAGGAGCTAAGAGAGAATTGCTGAAGGAGGCACACAATTCGAAGTTGTCGATCCACCCCGGTGCTACGAAGATGTATAATGATCTAAAGAAACACTACTGGTGGAATGGGATGAAAACACATTGCTGAGTTCATTGAGAGATGCCTCGTTTGTCAGCAGGTTAAGGCAGAGCATCAAGGCCGGGAGGTTTGATGTTGCCGTTAGAGATACCGGAGTGGAAGTGGGAGCATGTGACGATGGACTTTGTAGCAGGACTTCCTAAAACAAGAAACGGTAACGATATGATCTGGGTGATCGTTGATCGATTGACGAAGACTGCTCACTTCCTACCCGTTCCTAGTGATGTGACCGTGGAAAGACTGGTGACGTTATATATTGATGATGTTGTTAGCCTACACGGAGTCCCAGTCAGTATCGTCTCAGACCGTGATTCGAAATTCAGCTCTCGATTCTGGTCAGCTTGCCAGAAAAGGTTGGGGACGGAGCTGCGACTGAGTACCGCTTTTCATCCACAGACAGACGGGCAGTCTGAGAGGACCATTCAAACATTAGAGGACATGTTAGGGCGTGCGCATTGGACTTCAAGGGGAACTGGGACGGTATGATCAAGCTAATTGAGTTCTCCTACAACAACAGTCACCACAGTGCCATCGGCATGGCACCCTTCGAGGCGCTCTATGGACGTAAGTGCAGGTCCCCTGTTATTGGATGAGGTTGGTGAGCGCGTTATTACCGGTCCTGAGTTGGTTGAGCAGACCAGAGAGAAAGTGAAGTTGATACGAGATAGACTAAAGATTGCTCAAGACAGAAGCAAGAGCTGGGCCGATTCGAAATGACGTCCACTCGAATTTGACGTGGGCGAGAAGGTTTACTTGAGAGTGTCACCTACGAAGGGGGTTTCACGATTCGGTATAAAGGGTAAACTGAAGCCTCGCTACATTGGTCCTTATGAGGTACTCGAGAGGGTTGGTACGCTGGCCTACCGATTAGCATTACCCCCTGCCTGGCTCAGGTTCACAGCACATTTCACGTTTCTCAGTTGAGGAAATATGTTCCGGACCTATGTCATGTTCTAGACGCGCCACCGTTAAGGATCCGACCGGACATTACATATGAGGAGACTCCTATCAGGATAGTGGATCGCAAGGACCAAGTGTTGAGGCACCGAGTCATCCCTTATGTCAAAGTGCAGTGGACCAATCACACCGAGCGCGAGGCGACTTGGGAGCTGGAGGAGCAAATGCGAGAGAGATACCCACAGCTTCTCGAATAAGGTACGTCAAGTTTCGAGGACAAACTTCTTGTAAGGTGGGTATGATGTTATGACCGACAAAATGTGCGTGTATATATATAATGATATACTAATAATATAAAAAAAGTAATAAATAAAAAGTAATGATAATAATAATAAAGATAAGTATAAACTAGATAAAGATTAAGTTACATTAGGAAACCTAAACCAAAACCAAATGGGAAAACCTAAAATCTACCCTAACTTTTCCCCACTGTATCTACATATACACGCACAACACAAGCAATATGCGTATACACCAGCGGCCACAAGGAAAAAAAAGAAAAAAAAAAGAGAAAAGAGAAAAAGGAGGAGAAGAAGGCTAGCAGACCCCGAACCCAAGTTAGTCCGTCAAATTATTCGTGTTATCGTCAATCGAGGTAGGTGTCCTCTTCCCCCCTCAAATGGATACGATCCTTGCATGCTTAGATGATATTTTATGTGATTCTTTGTTTTTTTATTATTTTAATTGTTTAAAATATTGATTTGTATTCGTTTATATTTGGAAAAGCATGAGGTAACTGTTTAATTGTTGCTATGTACTTGTATGAATATGAATTTGATGGTATGATTGGATTAGGGCGGAAACACTTGTAAATCAACTCAAAAGATTAGGGTTTTTCATAGTTAGGTATGTTTAAAAATTTCGTTTTGGCCTTAGAATAACTTCATCTAGCCCGGAATAGGTAGGGATTGGTTGAAAATCGAAAAAAACGGGTTTGAAAGACGCGTTTCAGGGGGTCGCGCGTGGGGCCCACGCGCGGCCCCTGACGGCGCGTCCGAACACGTGATGACGTGTCCACCTTCAAAAGTTGCGTCGCATTATAACGAGTCCAACACAACTTATTTGAAGTCAATCGGAGTTAAAACGAAGATTTTATGGAGGTTAGAAGGAAATAGAAAAAAAATAAAAAAAGAAAATACTGTTGGACCGGCCAGGCTGCCGGACCGGACCGGATGGCCAGCGGACCGGACCAGGTAGCAGGCCGGTCCAAGCCGAAAAATAAAACAAAATCAGGAAATTAATTTCTGAAATGAATAAATAATTAATTAAAATTAGTTTAAAATTCAAGAAAAATATTTAATTATCAGAAAATTCTAAATAAATTCCAGAAAATATAAAAGGTTAAAATTAAATTATTACCACTTAATTTCTGAATTTTGAGAAATGTAAGTAATTAAAAATAATTAGTAATAAATGGAATTAAATAAGAAAAATTAGTAGAAAATTCTAGAAAATTAATACAAGATAAGTAAAATAAAAAGAATGCTAAATAACTACTTTCCAATATTCGTAAATTTTATGAAGCCAAATATTGAGTGCCGGAGATGGTGAGGATGGGCGTACGGGCCCCAGATGATTAGTGTTGAGTGCCGGAGTTGGTGAGGATGGGCGTACGGGCCCCAGACGATTTTGTTGTTGCATTCATGGCACGTGCATTGCATTGGGAGTGGGCTGAGATGTACGGGTCTCAGACGCTCGAGTGGAGTGGACCATGGTGTACGGGCCATGAGTATGTGATTATGATGGATCATGGTGTACGGACCATGGATACTTGGTTATGGTGGATCGTGGTGCACGGGCCACGGGCATCGGTTGGGGTGGATCGTGGTGTACGGGCCACGGGCATCCGTAAGGGTGGATTGTAGTGCACGGGCTACAGGCATCCAGTCAATCCTGGGATCATGCATTGCATATAGGTCTAGGGCATATTGCATGACATGATTCTTGTTGCGTGTGACACGTTAATTGAGCATGCATCACGTACTTGCGCATTTTTATGTGGAGTGCTTTACTTACCGCATTTACTTTATCTTATGCATGTTATCTTATGTTTATGTGCTATGTGTTATATCATGTTATGTGCTATGTGTTATATCATGTTATGTGCTATGTGTTATATCATGTTATGTGCTATGTATTATATCATGTTTATGTGCTATGTGGCTATATCATTTCGGTATGTACGTTTTGTATTTGTTTGAGGCGGGCATCTACTGGGTGATTTTGTCACTCACCCCTACTTCCCAGGTGAGCCGGATGAGGACTATGAGCATATCTTCGTTGAGGACGGGACGGACATAGCAGAGTGGGCTGGTTGAGAGCTGCGGCTAGGATATGAGGGGACACTGCAGCTGTTTTGTTCTTATTGATATTTTGAGGATTTCCACACACTACTTTACTATTTTATTTCCAGAGTTTTATTTAGCAATGTAATGGCGGTTATTGAAGTTTAATATATGCTATGGTTTACGTTTCCGCGAAAAAATTTCTACGTCATCTTTGACAAGTAAGAGATTGATTCGACGCTTTGTATTCTCCTTAGTGAGATACGGCGGGTGCACTGTTCCCGATGTTAGGGCTCGGGAGCGGGGCGCTACAAACCATCAGGCAGAAGTGCAATTCAAATATAGTGGCTACAGCTGGCTATTCAGCCTGTACACGCCAAGGTCACAACAGCGGCCTATTAGTCACATCAGCCAGTCTACTGGTCACATCAGCAGACCTACGGCGTTCTAGGCTTTCTGTCCCAAGCAAACATCTCATCCGCCATTAAAGCCAAAGGCAGGAAAAGGTTAATAAAAGCAAGCCAATACAGACGAGGAGGTGGATCTGAAATCCAAACATTGACATCCTAAAGCAAATTCATACACCTTGTTTTTTTTAAGCTCATACTGTGAGAAATACTTAACTCACCATCTAAATTATATTCAGTGATAAATGGCCCAAACTGACTTTGAGCGTCGGAGGGTTTTTTCCGGGGCCAACCCCCCGGGACCTCTGATCTGTGCTTCCTTGTGTAGGATATTTTGGAAGCTATTCCAGTTATTTACCTTTCACCTGCTGACGACGTTAATTTGAGGTCATCTTGATCTTTGGTGAAGATCCGGCTTCATCAGCTTCACTTTCTACCTCTCCTGATCTCAACCGGTTGAAACGCTGCATCTTTTAGAATGGATTACATAAAAATATGTTCCATGGTTAAACTAACCATATCTCAATATATGACATGATTCCACTGTAAATGCTAGGTAAACACGACTTGAAATCTTTTGATTTCAAAATTTTGTTAAATAAATTAAGTAAACTTCAGTGTTGGGGAATCTTGAATTCCAATCTCTAAAGAGAAGTGTTTGTTTTCCTATGTGGGAAATTATTTTTTTCATGAAGGTTTAAATAAGAGAATCAATATGATGAAGCTCTTTAATCCCTTCCCCCCCCCCCCCCCCCGGCTCTTTTTTCTTGGTTATATTGCTACATCCACAGGCCCTAAAAGAAGGGTCCTGTCTTTTATCCGTTACATTCACCACGAAAACGAGTTTTGTGGTCATTCAACTCAAATCAATAAACGCCAGCAGAGGATAGCTCAGTTGGTTTCGGAGGGACAGATTTGCTAAAAAATGCAAAGTTCGAGTCCTGCAGTCTGCTGTGTGGAGACAACATGTTCAAACTTTAATAAAAGTCTTGAGGGTGGGCTCCTGGTAAATGTGTGGGCACTGTGCCTCTCCTTAAGAGGCCGCTGAGTACTTGATTTACATCCTTTTAATTGTTTCGGGCCGAGGTGGGGGACCTTTAGGGTTTGGGAAACAACCTTTTTTTTTTGCTACATCTTTAAGATGTACTAACGTTTAATTAACCAAAGTAGATCAAATCGAGAAAAGTATGTGTAACCAAAGTAGATCAAATCGAGAAATATATCATTCTTTATGTGTCAAGTAGGATTTTTGGTACAATCTCTTTGTGTGCACTCCACTTTACACCGCAAAAAAAAAAAAGAAGAGCCTATAGCCAAAAAAACGTCGCTATTTCGTCGCTATAGGCATATTGCGACGAAATAGCGACGAAAAATGAAGGTCGTTATACGGCTTGTCGCAAGCAAATTTCGTCGGCGCTGCGTCCCTATATTGTGACGAAAACAATTTTGTCGGTGTATCGTCGCCAAACTGCGACGAGAAACTTTCAGGTCTGCGACCTGTTTTCTGCTGTCGCTGTTTTCGTCGGTAAAGTATTTTTCGTCGCTATTTTGTATTTTTTTATTTTTTTATTAAGGTTCTGCGACAAAGACACTCGTCGCAAAATTTCGTCGGTATAAGTATTGCCGTCGCTATTTATTATTTTTTTATTTTTTGTTTCCGTTTTATTTCGTCGCAAAATGTCGTCGTTATATGTCTTTTCGTCGCTAATTTTAATTTTTTTTATTACCGATCTGCGACAGTACAATTTCGTCGCTGGTTCGTCGGTATTTGTTATTTTTAAAAATATTAAATTTACTAAATAATTATTTTAAATACATTATTTAATATTAAATTTTAAATTTTTTTTTGATTTATTAATAATATTAATACATTATTAATTAAAAAGTTTTTATTATTATTTAATTTCTATAATATATTTTATTTTGTATATTAAATCATTTGTAACGAATATTATACAGTAATACGGTATTTGTGCATTCAAGTTCGTATAATTAAACAACACAAACGAAATAGAATCCGTAAAATTGTCAGATAGAATATAAAAGTACAAAGAAAATGTCAATACAACAAATGAAATAGACTGTACAAACAATGAAAAAATAAAAAAACTATGCAGAGGAAGATGGAGGGAGATCATGCGGAGAAGAGTGACCATCAGGAGGGCGAGGCTGAGGCTGAGGCTGCGAGGAGCAGGAAATGAAAGACATGACTACCTGCGACAGGTGCGAGATTTACTGGTTCGTTGCCTCCTGCAACCTGCATCGTCTGCCGCTGCGCATGCTCAAACGCCTGTTGAAGCGCCTGCTGCAGCGCCTGTACACTCTCCTCATGCCTCGTCCTGATGGTCTCTATCTCACGCTGCAGCGCCGCATTATCTGATTCCAGGCGCGAAATATCCTCTGGCGTCGCAGAAGGCGCGGAGGTGCTGGCCTCGGAGGAAGCACCTGCTTGTAGAACTTCGGGAAAGAATCGCGGCGCTGCTGATCCAACCCCGTACACCTCCCTCTTCTTCTTATTTTGAGAGCCGACGGTCCGAACCGCATCCCAATAAGCACGGTTCTTGTCGGCCTGTTCGCCCCTATCTGCGAGTAATCTGTTGTACTCGTCCTGAAATGAGAATAAGAATTGTTATGGTTTAGCAATAAAACAAACTAAGGAAAAACAAATGATATCGTAGTCTATTTACACTGATGTCGCGGGCCTTCGTCGTGATCCAGTCCTCCGTCCCGTCGGAGGCTTTCTTCCGATGCGTCTTGTAGAAGAGATCGTAGGAGGCTGGCCACTCCCCCGTCTCCTCGTGCTGAAAGAATGAAATAAAATATGTTAGTGAAATCCAGAATTTAAAAATTTCGGCATGACCTATTCGTTTATCGGAGGTATCCCGGCCTTAAAGGCGTCTCCCAAGTCAAATCAAAAATAAAAATAAAAAGGCAAATGAACACATGTACCACTTAAAGTAACCATATACGAATACCAAAAAAACAACAGCGCAACATAAGAAATCAACGAATATAATAATCCACTTAAGTCAATGAATATAAATAATCCACTTAAGTCAATGAATGTAAATAATCCAATGAAATCAATGAATCTAAATAATCCAATATTAAATACTCACCATAGAACGCATCGTGGTGGCGTGGGAAACCGAACCACCTGAGTGTGTGGCAGGTGCTGGGGCCCTGTATATTGCCGCTGCGCCGGTTCGCCGCGTTCCGGGCGCTGCGGGCTTGGTAAGCAGGGTCTCTCCACCCTTCTACCCACGCCGCCCAGACGGCCTCGGATACGTAGGCAGGCCTTATCCACGTGGGGTCACGCTCTGACTTGGTCTTGAGGGAGTTGACGAAGTTGCCGTAGCGTTTGGCGGCCCTATGCCGCCAGGCCTGCTCCACGTTATGGGCGATGTCGGCTGGCCAGCTGTACGCCTTCTGCAATTATCATACGGAGGAATAATAAAAGTGTGGTTAGAAAAGTAATGATTGATTACGCATCAAAAAGTGAAATTCATCAAATTTGAATACCTGAAACTCATCCTAGTAGAACCTACGTGTCTCCGGGGTGACACAGGCCCAGGAATATCCAGATGGGTCAAGCCTAAGGTGGAAGGACCGGGTGATGCAACCGGAAAGCGCGCCATTGTCCGATCCAAACCTGAAAGAGGTGAAGTTGTTAGGAAAAAATAACGCGTGAAATATATTTGAAAACATGTTAAATAAATTAATCATTACTTACTTATGGGTATCATGTGACCAAGGGAGGGGACGACGCCCTGGTATGACACCCTGGTCCGATGCCGCATCAGACGCCGGATGAGGTGCTGATGCGCTGGGTGTGGGCGGCGTCGGCGTCGTATGTCTGGGGGGTGCGGACATGTCGGCAGACCGTAAAAGGTCTGCGTCCGCAGCCAGAGCGGCGGTCGAAACCGAGGCATACGTATGATGCTGAGAAAAGAACGCATCGAACTCTCCTTGAAGGTCCTGTGTAGCTGGTGGGTATGTGGATCTCGTCGGTAAACCCTCACTAGCCATCAGATCTGAGAGGAACATATTAATAATTTTTAAACGTTTCGGCATAACTTAAGCGTTTATTGGAGGTTTCCCAGCCTTAATGGCCTCTCCAAAGACAAATCCAAATCCAACAACCTTGAACTAGTATCATACCGAAAATCATATGCAAACCTCTTACAAAACAGTTTGTACATATATATACCCGTATATGCATATATATACCATATACATATATACCCATATATACATATATATACCCGTATATGCATATGTATACCATATACATATACCGGTATATACATATATATACCATATACATATATATACCATATACATATATATACCTGTATATACATATATATATATATATACCCGTATATGCATATATATATATATATACCCGTATATACATATATATACCATATACATATATACCAAAATAGATTATATAATTATAAATATATTTAAATACGAAAAATATATATACATACATAATTCTACCCAAAAAATATTTTCTAATAATTTTACATATATTTATATGTAAATACGAAATTAACTTATATATATAATTATATACCCAAATACGAAAATTAACTACAAAATCCATAAATACATATATATATATATATATATATATATATATATATACCGTATATACATATATATACCATATACATGTATACCCAGATATAGATATATACACTATATATACCGTATATACATATATATACTACATACATATATACCATATACATATATATACCATATACATATATATACATACATAATTCTATACACATATACATATATATACCACAAGCCACCCACACCCAGTCCCGCACCCACCACTCACACCCAGCCGCAGCACCACCGCCCACCCACACCCAGCCCCGCACCCAGTCCCGCACCCAGCCCCGCACCCACTCCCCAGCCCCACCCAGCCCAGCACCACCCACCCAGCCCCCAGCACCCACCCAACCCCAGCACCACCCACCCAGCCCCAGCACCACCCAGCCCCGCACCCACACCCAGCCCCAGCACCCACCGCCCACCCACACCCAGCCCCGCACCCACACCCAGCCCCAGCACCCACCGCCCAGCACCACCCAACCCCGCCACCCAGCCCGCACCCAGCACCACCGCCCAGCCCACACCCAGCACCACCACCCCACAAGACATTAAAAAATTAAAAACAACATAACTAATTAAAATAAAAAAAACGAAATAGGAAGAGAAACTAACCGAAGAAGGGAGGTCAACGGAGAACTTCGCCGCGGAAGGGAGCTTTCGCCGGGGGAGGGAGGGAGGTTTCGCCGGTGGGGGGAGGGAGGTTTCGCCGAGGAGAGGGAAAAAATGGGGAAGGAGGGAAATGGAGAAGAAAGAGGGGGAGTTCAGCTTATCTGCGTTATTTTGCGACGACCTAGCGACGAACGTTCGTCGCTAGTTAGTTTCGTCGCTATTTTTCATGTGTCGTCGTTATTTCAAATTTAGCGACGCAACATTTCGTCGGTAACTCGTTGGTGTTATAATTTTTGAAAAAAAAATACAAAATATAAAGTAGTATATACATGAATATAAGTACATCAACACATACACACTTTCATATAAAGAGGTACATAAAAAATTTTGGCTAATGTCAATCTTCCTGGTCATCTGCATCCTCATACGCATCTTCATCTTCATCTTCATCTTCATCTTCATCTACATGCTCGTCGTCCTCTTCATCCTCGTATTCGTCTTCGACTACGTCTTCAATATTGTTAGGCGGTTGTATGTTGAGATGAATTTCGATGAAACCGCCGTTGGGGTCATTTAGAGGGAGGTCGTGCATTTCAACATGTGTCGTATCTAGAACGGACGGGTTTTCTTCTTGAAATGCGGCGTCCATACCATCTGAACCTATCTGTATACTAACATCAAACGTGCAGTTCAACATGTTGTCAAACACGTTCTTATCAATGTGCATGACATCCAGGTTATGTCGGATCATATTGCTCTTCCAGTACGGAAGCTCCCAGAATATGCTTCTCTTCTTCCACCCGATACAGTAACGAGCCAGGTCTGCGTTGTGACTGCCGTCCGGATCATTAGCGACCCCCACGAATCCACAACTGTCTATCTCCTGCAGCACCTCTGCACCCGTGAGGAGCTCGGACTTTGTGTCCTCATCGACGATGCCAGGCATGAACGCCGTCACGTTCTTTCTGTACAAATGACGTCTGGGCAGGAACTTCCTATGGCTGTCGAACCAGCTTATCTTACGTCCATGTTTCAAGGACATCGTCTTCGCTTGCTTCATGCAGCAAGGGCAAACGTATTTCCCTGCTGTGCTCCACCCCGACAACATAGAATAAGCTGGGAAGTCGCTGATCGTCCACATCAGCGCGGCACGTAGCTAGAAGTTTTGTTTAGTCGATACATCGAACGTCTCCATGCCAAACTCCCACAACCACTTCAGCTCCTGTATCAACGGCTGCAGGTATAGGTCGATCTTCTGTTTCGGATTCCTAGGCCCCGGTGCAATCACAGTCAAGAACATGTACGGCGTCTTCATCCACATCCAAGGCGGTAGATTGTACGGCGTCACGATTACAGGCCACGATGAATACTGCTCTCCCGACTGTCCAAACGGGTTGAACCCGTCGGTGCATAAACCCAACCTAACGTTCCTTGTCTCCGACGAAAAACCCGGATGCGTCGCATCGAACGTCCTCCAAGCTTCGCCGTCAGATGGATGGCACATCTCACCGTCTTTCGTGTAGTGCTCCGCGTGCCACCTCATCTGGCTAGCTGTGGCACCGGATGCGTATAGCCTCTGCAGTCTAGGGGCGAGAGGTAAATAGTAAAATTGTTTTCTTGGCACGTTCCGGTTTCATTTGTTCGTTCTCCACCTGCTTGTCCCACAGACCCTGCACATGTCTTTATCCTCGTTGATGCCCCAGTATATGATGCACCCCTTTGAACAACAATCGATTTTCGGAACCGGCAGTCCCAACGCCTGCAGCTGTTTCTTTCTTCGTCGAATAAAAACTGTCGACCATTGTGTTCCCTTCGGGAAGAGATTCCCTCATCAGCTGACACATCCCATCGTACAATCTCTCTGTCATGCGGTGTTCCGTCTTCATGCTCGTCATCCGACCGATCATGGACATCTGTGTGTGACTACCGCAACCAGGATACAGCGGCATGTTGGCGGCGTTCAACATCTCAAAAAACTGTCTCGCCTGAGGGTTCGGATCTTCCTCCACGAATATACGCGGCTGTTCATCCGGATCCTGCATTTGTAACAACTGCTCTCCGGTAAATGCGCCGGCGGCTGCGTCTGTCACCATCTGCATGTATGGGTTGTGAGATCCCTCGCATATTTCTTCGGCATCAACCTGACCGGGTCCCCCTTCGACGTGTACAATTGCAGATGTAGACGCCCCCTCATATTCGCCGTGACAGTACCATGTATAGTAATTGTGGACGAAACCTTGTTTCAATAAGTGAACCCTCACGTCACCCGGATCCTTATATTTACGGTTCTTGCATTTCTTGCACGTACATCTAATCTGCGTTCCACTTTCATTACTCGTCGCAAAATCCATAAATTCTTCGAGACCTTCAACAAATCTAAAACACCACTCTCCGTTGTTTACTCTCTGGTACATCCACTTTCTATCGCTTCTCCTCGGATCCATTTTCTCGATACACCTTCAAAATAACAGCAGTTATCTTTTTTCGGTGGTAGAAAAAATCAAAATTCCACACTTCGGTTTTTTCGTTCAAAATTGATGATTGATGTGTTTGAAATGAGAGAAGAATGGAGAAGAGAAGAAGAAGGAAAATGGTTTTATCGTTCTCAGCCTGCAATGTTACCGACGCAATAGCGACGAGATAGCGACCACAAACAAACACAAATCTCGGAAACAACAAACACAATACCGACGACTTCGAAACGACCGGCGACGAACAAGAAACACAAATCTCGTCGCTAAAAGGCAGTCCGTCCAGTTCCCAATGCTGCGCGAATTTTTGTTGAATATACCGACGTTTTACCGACGAAACAGCGACGGATAACGTCTCTTCACATTATTCGACGCGTTTCGTCGCTAATCCGTCGCCAAGTAGTCGCTATTCGGCAGTGCCAGTTCAGTTCCCAACGGTTGCATCGTACGATGAGTATACGTCGCAAATTCGTCGCTACGTCGTCGCTAAAACTGCCGAAAGGTCATCACTGCACATTCCTAACGGTTGAAAAAAACGTCGCTATGTCGTCGCTATGTGCGTTTTGTCGCTACTTCCGTCGCCAAGTAGTCGCTATTAGGGAGTCAGTTCCCAACGGTTG
>AP025051.1:35137617-35190433 GCA_036186865.1 Eustoma russellianum
GAAAAAAACGTCGCTATGTCGTCGCTATGTGCGTTTTGTCGCTACCCGTCGCCAAGTAGTCGCTATTAGGGAGTCAGTTCCCAACGGTTGCATCGTACGATGAATATACGTCGCCAATTCGTCGCTACGTCGTCGCTAAAATAGCCGAAAGGTCAGCACATTCCTAACGCTGCACATTCCTAACGGTTGAAAAAAACGTCGCTATGTCGTCACTATGTCGTCGCTATGTCGTCGCTAATTTTCCTATTTATACCCCAAACATCCGCACATATACATACACACATATAAGGTTATAAATAATCAAAATATGCCGCGTCATTTTAAAAGAACCCCAAGGCGTGGTGGACGGGCAATCAGTGCCCCTCCAGAAGGGCCTCCTCCTCCTCAAGTACCATCGGTTGAGCGAGAAGGTTCCGTATCTGTCTATGTCCCACCACAGCATCAGAGTGATCAAGAACAAACGCCGGTGCAGGACGCCGACTTCCGTATGCTGATGGCAAACATGCAGCAGCAGTCGCGGCAACTGCACAACATGACTAGAAGGCTGCGGAAAATGAAATTTAGATATTACAAGCTCAAGCGCCTTCTCAAAGAGTTTGCGGAGAATGTCGCGGCCACTCTTTCGTCCGATGACGAAGAGTGAACGGCACATCTCCGCATCTCTTTTTAGATTTTTTTTTATTTTTTCGTTTGATAATGTAACTTTTTATTATTGAATGAATGAGTATTTTTCCCAATCACCGCTTTCTTTTTCCTTAATCAATACACGTGTTTAATTCTCCATGTTTCTGCGACGACACAACGACAAATCGAATTACGAACGGAAAGTAAAACAAAACATTTGCCACATGCGGGTTTCATTGACAAAAAAAACGACAATACACAACGCCAAGAACTTACTAAACAACGAATGTATTTTATTTGGGCTAATTTTAGCGACAAAATTGCGACGACATAGCGACGTAGCGTTACAAACTAAATAGCGACGAATAAAAACACGCAGAGTAGCGACGAGACACTGAAAAATCACCGACGTAATTCACCTGACTGACTATTTTTCTTTTAGCGACAACGAATTTCATCGTACTTTCGTCGCAATTAGCGACGACATTAGTGTTGTCGCACAGTCGTCGCTATTACCGACGAAACAACGACTATACGTTGTTCGTCGGTGATAATTTCGTCGGTAAACCACAATTTTTTTGTGGTGTTACATAAAAGAGACACGGATTTATCTTATCTTATTTATTTCTACAATTCTCTGTTTGGAACATAAAACTTATAGCTTATTACTTTTGATTTGTCACTTTACCTTATTCTAGTAAGAAATAGTGCCTCTAAAAATTGTGATGAATTAATGACTCAGAAAACAATTAAATTGTCCTCCTTCCGTAATTTATAACACAACAATTTCAATAGTTATGACTGAATTTACATTTAACCATATTATAATAGCGATAGAAACTAAATAGAGAATAAAAGCAATAATCTCACACTAATAGCACTTTAGACCTAATACTACAACAACAACAACTCTACTCAGTATATTCCAACGACATCAAAAGCTGTCGCTAGGAGTCTGAAGAGAGTAAGAGGTATACAACCAATACCTCCATCCTAAGAGATAGAGAGTTTGACTCCAATGAGCCACTCGGCTTTTACGTACCTGTATAGTTATTACAATAATAGGAATATGTACTAATGATTGGATTTTAGTAAGTATAAATCAAAAGCTTCCGATATTAAAATATTCAACATTGATATGCATAAATAGTTGAAAGACAAAGATCACAACAAAAAAGTGCATTTCTCAAGATACTTGTCACAACATTAGGTCTCATCTTTAGGCGATAGCACTAACTTGTAAGTGGTACCTGGTTATGATGGGATAAGATCCCCTCACCGCGTGCGTGACCGCATGACACGTGGTAGTAAGGAGGGTTGGTGAGGCTGGATGAGGGTAACCCGCATCCAGCCTCACCACCCCCTACTGCTGCCACGTGTCGCGTCCTCAGCCGCGCGGTGACTCACCGCGCGGTGAGGAGATCTCATCCCGATTATGATGGGATAGGATCTCTTCACCGCAAGAGGAGTGCGGTGACGCGTGACCGCGCGACACGTGGCAGCAAGAGGGGTGGTGAGACTAGATGCAGGTGACCCTCATCTAGCCTCACCACCCCTATTGCTGCCACGTGTCGCGCGGTCACAAAGGGGGTGAGGAAAGTGGGGGTGAGGAGATCCCAACCCGGTTATAATTGAATTTTGTATCTCATAATTGAATTGATCCGTATTGAATAGCATTCACACCATCTTTGGGGCCGATTGAAACCCGTATGAATAGCATTCACACCATCTTTGTATCTCATAATTGAATTGATTACACTGTGGAGCCTACTTAGCCCAAATTACTACATACCCTTAAATTATTATGTGCCAAGATGTGTATTTAACCGTTAACAACTCCAGCCAAAATACTTAAAATCATATTTTAACTAAAGGAGTCGTTTTAAAAGTAAAATTTTACTGGTCAATGGTCAACAGCCTGCACTGGCCAATCAATGCTTAAATCTGGGCCCATGTCACCATGGTCAGCCGGACAGGTCCTTAGGGTTGATCAAAATCCGAATGGGGATGCTGGCTAAGGCCTAGATCAAAGCAACGTGATTCACTGACGCAGAAAAAGAAGGTGATGCGGTTATACCTCAATGGGTGGCTCACACGTGGCCCTTTGTGAAAAACAAAAAAAAAAGAAGAAAAAAAGTATACAGTTGGACACATGTTCTTCTTTATTGGCGGCGTCACCGTGTGCCTCCTTCCTGCACGTCACTGAAACTTTACCCTAAATCAAAAGGCCAAAACCTGTCGACTTGTTTTTTTTATAATATTATTATTATGAAAATTTATTCCTGAAAGGCTCGTGTGAAAGAAGCTGGCTTAACTCCCCCGCCCATGCGCAAGAAACGCTTGACGTTCTTTACCCAGCCTCATTTACTTGCTGCCGCCGGCGGCTTAATTTTTTCCTTCCTTAAAACGGCGGCAGGACTGTGAACCAAAATAAAAACTTTAATGCAAGAAAAATAAAACTTTTATCCAAATTGCAGCTGCTAACGAATTTCAAGAACAATAAAGTCATTCATGAACTTCCACAAATACATATATAGATAGCAACCAGAAAATACTGCAACGACGACAACAACAATAACAACAATCATACCCAGTATATATCAACGATAGCAAAAAATATCGCTAGAGTCTGGGGAGGTTGAGAGGCAGCCAAACTATACCTCCACCCTAAGGGATAGAGAGTTTGCTTCCAGTGAGACACCCGGCTCTATGTGTACCTGAATATATAGTACAATAATAGGAATATGTACTAGTGAAAAGATTTTATTAAACATAAACAAAAATCTTCTGATATTCAAATAGTCCTAACAGTGGATGTGCACAAATATTTAAAATACAAATACCGAAACAAAAAAATGCAAATTCAACCTAAAATGTAAATACTATCTAATCCACTAAGTATGCTCTAAGGTACCACTACATCTTGCCTACCCCTCTTTAACCTTAATCTTATGCTTCCATGAACTCATATCCTGGACCATGTCCTCAGAGAGCTGCAACTCTAGTAAGTCATGCCTAATCTGCTCATCCCACGTCAGTTTGGGCCTAACTTTACTCCTCTTCCCTTCTACAGTGAGGCTTTCAATTGCTTTGACAGATGCCGTTGTCTGTCTCCTCTTGACATACCCAAACCATCTTAGTCTTCCCTCTCTTATCTTATCTGCTACACTAGTCACCCATAACATTTCTCTGTATACCTCATTTCTAATCCTGTCTAACCTTGTATGGCCACACATCCGCCTCAACATCATCATCTCTGCCACTTCCATCTTCTGTGACTGCGTCCTCTTGATGACCCATCATTCTGTTTAATATAACATTGCCGGCCGCACTGCTACCCCGTAAAATTTCCTTTTAATTTAATTAGAAAATTCTTGTCACACAACACCCCTGAGGTCACCCTCCACCTACACCAATCTGTCTGAAGTCGGTGTGCTACGTCACTCTCTATGTCCCCATCTTTCTGTATAATGATCCTAGGTACTTGAACTTACTTACCTTTGGAACCACTTGCGCCTCGATGGTGAGTTGTCTATTCTCATTGTCAGCTGCGTCGCTGAAGTCACAGTGTAGATACCCACTCTTAGAACGACTAATCCTTATGCATTTTCTCTCTAAAGCACCTCGCCACTCCTCTAGTCTCAAGTTATGTCTACTTTCCGCGACAAATACAATATCGGCAAAAAGCATACACCATAGGACTATCACTTGGATCGGCTTTGACAACTCGTCTAAGACAACTGCAAAAAGAAATGGGCTCAAAGCAGACCCTTGACGGAGGCCTACCTCCACCAGAAAGAAGTTCGTATGCCCTATAGGCGTATGAAATGATGTTTTCGTCCTAGCATACATATCCTTAATTATATCTATATACTTCATAGCAACCCCTCTTGTATCCAAACTATCCCATATCAGTCTACGTGGCACACTATCATATACGTTTTCAAGATCGATGAAAACTATATGTAGATCGCATTTATTCTTCCTATACTTCTCCATGAATCTTCTTAAATGTGTATTGTCTCCGTAGTTGATCGTCCTGGTATAAAACCAAATTGGTTTACCGTAACTTAAGTTTATCCCCTAATTCTAGTGTCAACTACTCTCTCCCATAACTTCATAGTATGACCTAGCAAATTAATCCCCCTTGTAATTCCCACAATACTGTGCGTATCCTTTTTTCTTATATGGAGGGTCCACTACACTCATTCTCCACTCATCAGGCAGTTTTTCTGTTTTGAAAATAAGGCTGAACAGAGTAGTTAGCCATTGAAACCCCTCTTCTCCCAAACACTTCCATGCCTCAATGGGTATGTTATCGAGACCAACTGCCTTAGCTCTTCCCATCTTTTTAAGTGCTCTCTTCAACTCTCCTTGTCTGATTCTATGACAATCGTAGTTATTCTATTGTCGTTTTTGGGTAGTGATGCTTTCTCTTTCTTCATGGTTGAACCTTATGATGTTGAAAAGGTTGTGAAAGTATGTTTGCCATTACCCCTTAATGTCTTGTTCGTTGACTAAAACATGTCATTCTTCTCCTTTTATAAACTTCATGACTCCTAGGTCTTGCCTCTTTCGATATCTAGCTTTTGCAATCCTGAACATATCATGCTCTTCGTCTTTTGTTTCTAATCTTTCGTACATCCTTGTATAGGTTGCGTTCTTCGCCTCTGTCACTGCCTTCTTCGCCTCCTTCCTAGCGATTTTGTAGTTCTCACTCACTCTCTCTTTCTCCTCTTTGTCTGTGTAGCTTAACACCTATGTAAAACTCTTTTGCTTATTCCTTATTTTTCGCTACACATCCTCATTCCACCACCACGACTCTTTATGTACGGTTGTTTTTCCTGTTGTTATTCCAAGAGTTTCCCTCGCTGCACGAGAAATGGTAGTCGCTATAGCCTCCCGCATCTGGTTCGTGTCCTCAACTAGTGGCTCTGATGTCGTCGAGATGACCTTGTCTCTAAATATGTTAATTTTTTCATTCTTCAAACTTCCCCATCGAATCCTGGGCGGTAATTTTCTAACCCTCGTGCTCAGCTTTTGGCTCAAAGCTATAACTACGACTAGTAAACGATGTTACGTCACTATTGTCTCCCCTAGTATAACCTTGCAGTCCCTCCACAACTGCTGGTCTTCACGTCTCAACATAAAATAGTTGATCTGCGTGTTGCGTCCTCCGCTGCTAAAAGTGATCAAACGTGATTCCTTTTTCTTAAAGAGCGAGTTTATAATACTTAGGTCGTGGGCCACTACAAGGTCTAGCCGATCCCTACCCTGCTCGTTTCTATTTCTATAGACAAAACTGCCATGTGCCGACTGAAAACCATTGGTATCCTTTCCAATGTTGCCATTAAAATCACCTCCTATACAAATTCGTTCATCCTTAGATATTGTCCTCAATACTATATCTAAACAATCCCAGAACTCGTTCTTCTCTTGTTCTCCTAGTCCCACTTGTGGTGTGTAGGCGCAAACTATTGCCACCACCTCCTTGTTTAACACTAGCTTCAGCACCATAATTCTATCATTTCGTGCACAATTTCAACTTTAATAGAAATCCTACCACATTCTTGGTCTCATCGGACCCCGAGTACAGCAACTTATACCCGTTACCCTCTTTACATTTGTTTCCCTTCCACCTGGTCTCTTGGAGGCATGCTACATCTATCTTACGCCTCTTAAGTACATCTACAACCTCCAACAATTCACCACTTAGAGTTCCTATATTCCAAGAGGGTACTCGTAAACTATCCGCCGCTTCCATCCCCTTTCTTACACCCCCTCTTCCCTCGACTTGGTCTCACTGAATCGTCATGAGTCCTTCTAGCAATGTTTGCAAATTTAAAACCAAATTCTCAAATATGCTACTGAACCGAAAGTTTGCAACCAACTGTAACAAAAAAAAAGCAAATTTAGGGACCTCAGATCTTAATACTATTTTTATACTATTTATACAAGGGTACATATACACGGATCAAAGAAAAAGAAACCTGGAATGAGTAAAGGAAAAAGAACATGGATTGAACAAATGGAAAAAAATGAACTCATGAACCTGGACTCTACAATCAAGAATTCAAATTTTCAATTGGCACCCAGTCAAGATTCCAAGTTTATGCAAGAAATAGAAGAAGAGAGCCAATCTATTCTTCTTTCAATGAAAAAAGAAAAAACGAAAAACGTACCTTCAACTGCCAAAAGTAAAAATCCAACAAGTATAGAAAAACAATATGCACGGATAAGAAGATGCAGACCAAGAAAAAGAAACTGACAATTTTTTCAGTCGTGACCCACGTATAATCCCAAAACATACAAAGAGCAGATAATGATCCAATCTGAAGCAAAAGAGGAAGATGTGCAAAGAGAGTTTTTTTTTTTTTTTTTTTGTAATCTACAAGAGATCGAAAAGAACTAGAGATGAAAAATCGAATGTTTTAGTTCTCGCAAATGCAAAATCACTGAAACGCTTCAATATGATTATCTTTTAACAAAGAACCAAATTAAGAAACGTGAATCAAGAAACAAAACCCTGTTTGATTCCACTTAGAAAAGACGACTAATATAGTAAAACAGCCAAAATGAAAAATCTTGATGATGACAAACCAAATACTAAGCTTGGGATTGAAAGAACGAAAAGCAAGATATAAAGAAAATGACAGTTAATAAGCAGGAAAATAGGGGTGTATAATTGGGACAACTAAACTCAGATTAAGCAGAGGAAAATACGATAAAACAGCAAGGAAGAACCATTTGAATCCAGGAATGAGAGAAAATGTTAAACCGGGGGTGACAGAAAATGGAGCCGAACGGTGGGTCGGTCGTTGGAGTTGTCTAATCCGCGAAAAGATGCAACCAAAATGCAACTCCCTAAATCTTCCGGACTCAAACGTAGATTACCACAAACACATGTATATATCATAGCTAAATCAAATGTTCACATGGATGAGTGTTATGTTGGATAAATATTAGACGTAATGTTTATCTTTAAGATTTATCCCGTGATTTATTAATTTAAATCACATATAGTGTGGATCACCATGTCATCTTATCTCCTAGACTTGTATTTGACTACAACTCCTTGGTGGTAAGGGATTATCACCATACAGTAGAGTTTGTGATGGTACGGACTCTAATCAAGATAGGATTAGGGGGTCCCTAGCCTAGCCTATAAATAAGAGCCTATGGTTGTCCATCAAACCATCTCATTCAAGCCAAGAGGAACAAGGCTAGAAGACTACCCTAAGGACTACATCAACACGAAGAAGGCTTCTACAAACGACAATGGCCGGAGGTAACTTTATTTGCTTCCGTATTTATTTTGGGCTAACAATTGGTATCAGAGCGGTCCTCTGACCATATCGTTTGTATTTAGAAAACTTTCTTCCGTACCCTTTAATGCAATTCAATCGTTCAAAGGTTACGGAATTATAGTTTTCGAGGCCTTCAGTATTCAATTGTGTGTACTGTTATCTGCACTACGTTTCTGCTTCTGGCCGATTGCATCGAATTGTTCACTACCATTGACGCACGTCTTTGAGTTTATTCAAGATCCCTCTATTTGTACAGATCATACTTCTTCCCCATTAATCATATTTGATACAAAGTATTTTAAAGTGAAATCACTATATCAGCGACGGTCAATTATTGACCTTTACATAACTCTTGTGTGTTGCATAATGATACTTTAAGCACTATATCAGTGAGAGTCAATGATTAGAGATTTAGCCCCCTTGTTTCTCAAATAACTTTTGAATATATCTTGAGAACTTCTTTTAATCTGATCAATACCTTTTGAATATATCTTGAGGACTTCTTCTCAAATAAATTTTTTAATCTGAATATATTTTGGTTATGTGCTTTCGTGAGCTATGATCATTATGAAAAGATTCTGTCAATTTTATGGGGTTTAATCTGCAGCTAGAGACATGCATATGGTATATGTGTTGGTTTTCCAAGTTTTGATGTGAGTGATCTTCAATTGATTGTAACAGGATACGAACTAAAGACTATTATAAAGAATCTAAAATTGTGCCTTATGCATATGTTTTGGTTACTGTGTTACAATTTTGAACCAAACTAATTTGGAGGTATTTTATAACTTGAGAATTGCGCATAGAAGTTGTGGTATTGATTTCTGAATATCACTCGACAGAAAATATTGTCTTACCTATTGCCAGTTGTCCAAACGTAAGTTCATACTTGCCTGTTTAATTTATTTTTTTTTGACCATACTTATTGGGAATTGTTAGTTTATCAATTAACCTTGTTTATTATAAACTACGATTAAGCATCTATTTGAGAAGATTTGTGGCAAATACAAAAGTTGAACTATTGAAAGTGTGATAAATACACCGTACACGTAATTTCTGTTTAGAAAGTCGGTACTTAAGCGGGACCGTCTGTGACCCCACCGCACGGCCTGGGACTTTACGTGGAATGGTAATACCTGTCTAGGAAATTGATTCATGATCTTTCCTGGGGTATTGCCGAATCGGTTCACTTCACATTTTCATTATGATTTCATCTTTTGTTGATGTCATATAAAGCGTTTTTTTTTTAAAGTTGATGACATATAAAGAATTATTTTTTTAATTTTAAGATTAGCCACATCATCTTAAAATTATACGGTATAATGAAAATAAAATGTCATCAAACATATGGTTTTGATTAATAAGGTAGTCACTCTGCCCCACAGGAAGTGGTTATTTTATTGATCAAGAAAATTAAACATAAACGTTTTCTATGCCCACAGGTACGAAAATATTCCGGTTGTTTGATTTTCATTTTGTTTTAATATATTCTATGCATGATTAACCTCTACCCACAGGAAGGTTGGAATATATTAATTTTATATTACATGAAGTACATAGCATGATTGTATGTTTCTTTGGTTATGCAGTTCCCACCGTTAGTATGTTTGATTCTGCTAAAACTCCGATCTTAACTGGTGACAATTACGCTGAATGGAAAGAAGTGATCCTTTTGACGTTAGGGTGCATGGACTTAGACCTGGCGCTCCGTGTGGATGAACCACCAAAACCCACGGATTCGAGTACGCCTTTGGAAGTGTCTAATTATGAGAAGTGGGAGCGATCTAATCGCTTGAGCATGATGCTCATCAAGACCCGCATAAGTCCGAGCATTAGAGGTTCTATCCCTAAATTGGAAAATGTCAAAGCTTACATGAAGGCTGTCGATGAGCAATTCGTAAGTTCGGATAAGGCTGTGGCCAACACTTTAATGAAAAGACTCTCGAACATGACCCATGACAGAAGCCGTGGTGTGCGTGAGCACATCATGGAGATGAGGGACATTGCTGCTAAACTAAACTCTCTTAAAGTTGAAATTTCCGACTCATTCCTTGTGCACTTTGTACTCAACTCTCTTTCACCGGACTTTGGTCCATTTAAGATCTCTTACAACACACATAAGGAAAATTGGTCAATTAATGAACTTCTGACCATGTGTGTGCAAGAGGAGGAGAGGATGAAAAATGAGTCGATTGAGACTGTGCATTTTACGACTCATTCTAAGACAAATGCACTAAAAGGCAAGGGTGTCATTAAGAAGAAAACTGGCAATAAAGACAGATGCCGGTTTTGCAAAAAAAAAAGGGACACTGGAAGAAAGACTGCCTGAAATACAAGGGATGGCTGGAAAGGAAAGGTAATTTTTCATTTGTGTGTCATGAATCTAATTTTACTGAAGTTTCTGATAACACATGGTGGATTGATTATGGTTCTACAATTCACATTTCGAAAACCTTGCAGGGCTTTCTAAACCTGAGGAAGCCAAAGGAAACTGAGCGGAACATCTATTCTGGAAACCGGATGGGCTCAACTGTAGAAGGAGTGGGATCCTATAGACTCATTTTGAAGACTGGTTTTCAGTTAGATTTAGAAAACACTTTTTATGTACCGTCTTTTTCTAGAAATTTAATTTCGCTTTCAAGACTTTCAATTTTAGGTTTTGATTCAAACACTCATTTGAATGTAATGAATCTTTCATTAGGCAATAAAATTGTTGGTTGTGCGAAATTGAATGGTTTTTTATTTCAACTTGAGTTGGATCCCATGTATGAGTACACTCTTTTGACAGAAACTGCAACAAAACGATGTATTATCAACGAAAACTCATCAAGACTTTGGCACAAACGATTGGGACACATCTCAATTGATCGAATGAAAAGATTAGTGAATGAAGGAGTTTTACAAACTCTGGACTTCACTGATTTTGGTACTTGCGTGGAATGCATAAAGGGAAAGCAAACCAACAAGACCGTTAAGGGTGCCAAAAGGAGTTCACAACTTCTTGAAATTATACACACAGACCTCTGTGGTCCGTTTCATATTCCGTGCTTGAATGGTCAGAAATATTTTATTTCATTCATAGATGATTATTCAAGATTCATGTATCTTTATCTCCTATTTGATAAATCTGAAGCACTTGATGCATTCAAAATCTTCAAATTGGAAGTAGAGAAACAAAAGGAAAAGACAATTAAAATTGTCCGATCCGATAGAGGCGGTGAATATTATGGGCGTTACACAGAAAAAGGTCAAATGATTGGTCCATTTGCTGAGTTCCTTCGGAAAGAGGGTATTGTTGGACAATACACCATGCCTGGCTCACCACAACAGAATGGTGTTGCTGAAAGAAGGAATCGAACGCTTATGGACATGGTTAGGAGTATGGTTAGCACTACGAATTTGTCTGTATCCTTTTGGAGTGAGGCTCTCAAAACCGCGGTGTACGTCTTAAACAGGGTGCCATCAAAGGCTGTCCCAACCACTCTTTTTGAGTTGTGGAATGGTTGGAAACCTAGCTTAAGACATTTACACGTTTGGGGTTGTCCAGTTGAAGTTAAGGTGTACAACCCTAGCATTAAGAAACTGGATGAAAGAACTAAGAGCGGTTATTTCATTGGATATGCTCTAAACTCAAAAGGATACAGATTTTACTGTCCATCACACTCTCCATATCTGGTTGAAGCAAGAAATGCTAAGTTTCTAGAGGATCATGAAGTCAGTGGGAGTGATTCAAATCGTGAATTTAGATTTGAGGAAGTTAGGGACATACCAGTGCCCCTACATAAAGACAATTTGGATGCTATTCAACACGTTGAAGAGCCTCAAACTGTACAACCTCAAATTGTTGAATCGCATCAAGAACCCATTGAGACCATTATTCCCACGCCTACTGAACCAGTGGGAGTGAGAAGATCCATACGAACTAGAAAATCAGCAATTCCTGATGACTACATAGTATACCTTCAAGAATCTGATTATGACATTGGAACATGTCATGACCCTATTTCGTTTTCAGAAGCCATGAAAAGTGACAAATCGTCACAATGGTTCAATGCCATGAAAGAAGAGATGGAATCAATGGCTAAAAACAAGGTCTGGGAACTCGTTCCATTACCAACCCGAGCCTCTATGGTGGGATGCAAATGGATCTTTAAGACCAAGAGAGACTCAGTTGGTAATATCGAACGATATAAAGCTAGACTTGTGGCCAAAGGATTCACTCAGAAAGAAGGCATTGATTACCATGAAACTTTCTCTCCAGTCTCAAAGAAGGATTCATTTCGCATCATCATGGCATTAGTAGCTCATTTTGACCTCGAGTTACATCAAATAGACGTGAAAACAGCATTCCTTAATGGGGTTCTTGATGAAGAGGTATACATGCGTCAACCAGAAGGCTTTGTTGATTCCAAGAATGATCAATTAGTTTGCAAATTGAATAGATCCATATATGGGCTTAAACAAGCTTCACGTCAATGGAACCTTAGGTTTCATGAGGTAGTCTCTTCATTCGGTTTTGTTGAGAACATTGTTGATCAATGTATATACCTCAAGATGAGTGAGAGCAAGTATATCTTTCTGGTCCTATATGTGGATGATATTCTCCTGGCAAGCAGTGATCTTGGGTTATTATGTGAGACTAAACAATTTCTCACTTTGAACTTTGATATGAAGGATATGGGTGAAGCTTCTTATGTCCTTGGCATAGAGATTCACAGAGATAGAGCAAGTAAAATACTTGGTCTTTCTCAGAAAGCCTACATTAACAAGGTACTTGAGAAATTTGGCATGCAAAAGTGTAAGCCCACGGCGGCACCTATAGCTAAAGGAGACAAGTTCAGCTTAGACCAGTGTCCGAAGAATGCATTAGAGAAAGATGAGATGAAAGACAAGCCATACGCATCACTCATTGGGAGTCTTATGTATGCACTGGTCTGTACCAGACCGGATCTCTCATTTGCAGTCGGAGTACTTGGCAGATATTTGAGTGACCCTGGTATTGCTCATTGGCAAGCCGCGAAGAGGGTCTTAAGATACTTACAAGGAACCAAAGAATACAAGTTGACATACAGACGATCAGAGATTCTGGAGGTTTTGGGATATTCTGATTCTGATTACTCAGGCTGTGTGGATACAAGCAAGTCTACTTCTGGATACATTTTTCTTCTTGCTGGAGGAGCAGTATCTTGGAGAAGTAAGAAGCAAACCATTATTGCTTCGTCCACTATGGGGGCTGAGTTTATTGCGTGCTATGAAGCTACTTCACAGGCTCTTTGGATGAAATACTTCATCAGTGGTCTTAAAGTTGTCGATAGTGTTGAGAGACCAATTAAGATTTTCTGCGATAACAAAGCGGCAGTGTTCTTTGCGAAAAACAATAAGAGTGGGAGTCGCAACAAGCATATCGACATAAAGTATCTGAAGGTCAGAGATCATATTAGCAAGGGAGATGTAAAGATTGAACACATAAGTACGGAGTCAATGTTGGCTGATCCCATGACGAAAGGTTTACCGATACAAGTATTTGGGGATCATGTTGCCAATATGGGACTACGTGGTTCTCCTTGATTTTGTATTTTTGGTCTTATTGTCTAGACATTCGTTTGACATTTGTTTATTTTATTTGCGCAATCTAAGTTAGGATCTGTTTGATCCATACACGAGGACCCATTGAGATGATTTATAATAAGTCGTTCATTTTGTTTGATTGTTTGTATAATGCATGGTAATACTTGGAAGGGAGTGCTCGTTGTTTAATCTAAGAGCGCAACCGCCTTGATTCGTATGTGTTATATTTTCGATCGAGGTAGTCAAGTTGTTCGAGTGACATTTTTGTTTTGGCCAAGTTACTTAGTCACTTGTGTAGCGTTGTCTAGTGTTGACATTTGATCCAAGTGGGAGAATGTTGGATAAATATTAGACGTAATGTTTATCTTTAAGATTTATCCCGTGATTTATTAATTTAAATCACATATAGTGTGGATCACCATGTCATCTTATCTCCTAGACTTGTATTTGACTACAACTCCTTGGTGGTAAGGGATTATCACCATACAGTAGAGTTTGTGATGGTACGGACTCTAATCAAGATAGGATTAGGGGGTCCCTAGCCTAGCCTATAAATAAGAGCCTATGGTTGTCCATCAAACCATCTCATTCAAGCCAAGAGGAACAAGGCTAGAAGACTACCCTAAGGACTACATCAACACGAAGAAGGCTTCTACAAACGACAATGGCTGGAGGTAACTTTATTTGCTTCCGTATTTATTTTGGGCTAACATGTTAATCTGAAAAGGAAAAACAATGTTTAGGTGTTGCACAGACGTAGTTTGTTACCAAAATTAAACTTCGTTAGATGTTTTAGATCTATTGTTCGGGAGAAAACTCTCTCACGCTCAAATCAATTATAGATATAGTCATGTTTGAATGCTGGAAAAATAGAGAAATTTGTCACATTCGATTTTTGATGACTGTGTTTTTCCGTAATTGATTCAATCTGGTCCTCTATCAGACATTTTTTGGAGAGTGCTACGTATTCTGTCACGCTGGTAGGGCGCATTTGCATGATTGCCATGTGACGCTGTGTGTGGTATTGCATGACTAAGTTACATACTGACTTACATCTGTCTAGCGAGTCCTTTAACCGAGCAGAAGAGCCGATAAAGTCATGCGCTATGTTAGTGGCTGACCAGATGGGGTCGGGTTTTACTCGTTCTACGGCTGAGAGAGCCATCAGAGTCGAGGCGATGCCTTTAGAGGGAACCACTAACTTAAGTTTGACGTGGTTATCCTTATTCTTATTTTGTTGGTATAGGTCAAAAAGATGTCTTGTACCTTCATGGCCAAACAGACTTGGCTGTAATTGGGTTTATATATCTGAATTGAACCTTGTAGTTTTTTAGGCCGATACCAACTATTAATAAACTGCGCCACTATACTTGTGTTTTTAGAGATGTTAAGTTTTAGCTTCATCACATCAATCAAGTCAAACTTTAAGTTTTGGAATATTATTACATCTCAAAGTATCTAACAATTTTGCCTTAACAAATCCACATTCGTATGTTACCGGTAGCGGCCGGGACTTAAAATATTTCATAAACTTTAACTTTGCATGCAAAACTACTACACACAAGTTATTACTATCCAAAGATCTAAATCCATAATGCTCCTAATGATTCAACATGAATGACTCATATCAATTGTTTATTTTTTGCGACTCTTCCATCTAATGTATAACTTGTAAATCCTGAAAAAAAGAATTAAACCGCCATCATATTTTCCTCTATAAAGATATGTGCATGAGCCGAAGGCTCAGAAAATTTTTCTATGCTAATCCCACTAGTCCTATCATAATTCTTTTTCAAGAGCATTAAATCTTCATTGCTAAGATCTTGTTGCTTTACAAATGACAAATATTCATCAGACTTTGACTTCAACCAGTATTGAGAATATAATCACACATCGTCTACTTTGAAAAAAAATGTAAGTTATATGAGAATAAGATACCACCACTTATTACCTTAAGGTTTTGAGTGAATATATGTCTCACCTTTATGTAATCTTAAGTTTTAACATGGTAGCAGAGCAAGTTTAAGAAGTGGCTCAGATCTTACATAGTCCATGATTGGTGATTTATTGTCTCTCTTCACCAAATCCACATGTTCATGTATGACTTGTGTTTTGAGATTGAGAGTAGGTTCTAAGACGCGTGTGTATGTCAAGCCACGTTGCCACATGAGGATGGGTATTGAGTTCTAGTCCCACATTGCCCATTTTGAAAGAAAATATATGTGTTATATGAGAATGAGATACCACCACCTATTGTGAGTCTCATTTCATCTTGTTAAGCTAGACACGATTAAGAAAAATATTTTTCTTCATTGATTCACTTTGATAATACACGTCTATTTAAGCTATACAAATTGACCCTAATTATGGTATACGTAATATGCACTAATTATAATGTCTGATTTTCCTATACAGTATCATCCCATATATGGTAAGTGAATATTTGGTTTTATGATACAATATCAACACTCTCCCTCAAGTTGAACAGTGGGATCACCAATGTTTAACTTGCGTAGTCATTGCTTTGGTTAGAATATCGGCAAGTTGGTCTTCAGAACTTACATGAGGGAGTGTAATAATTCCTTCGTCAAGTTTTTCTCGGATGAAATGTCTATCTATTTCAACATGTTTAGTACGATCGTGTTGTACCGGGTCTTTTGAAATACTAATAGCTGCCTTGTTGTCGCATCTTAAGCCCATCGGAGCCGTTATTGGAAGGCCAAGCTCAAGGATGAATTTGCAAACCCAAAGTACCTCCGTAATGCCTTTCACAATGCCTCGAAATTCTTCTTCAGCACCTGACAGTGCTACAACCTTTTTTTTTTACTCTTACATGTTACCATATTACCTCCGACTAGAGTAAGATATCCAGAAGTAGAGCGACGATCAACCTGATTCCCCGCGCAGTCAGCATCAATGTATGCTTCAATGTTGAGGTGCCTGTTGTTCTTGAAGAGTAATCCAGCACCTGGGGTTCCTTTCAAGTATCTCAAGATTCTGATTACAGCATCAAAATGATGTTTTTGTGGGCTATGCATAAATTGACTGACCACGCCCACAGCATAAGCGATATCAGGTCTGATGTGTGACAGGTATATCAGCTTGCTCACCAGTCGTTTGTACTGCTCCTGATCTGTTGTTGGCATGTGCTTTTTAAATTCCAACTTATGATTTTGAACTATCAGGGTATCCGCGGACTTGGCATCAAGCATCCCAACTTCAGCTAGTAGGTCAAGAATATATTTTCTTTGACATATATAGATGCCATCTCGTGATCGTAGCACCTCAATGCCGAGAAAATACTTGAGTCCTCTTAGGCCCTTCATCTCGAACTGGGTGAACAAATGTGCCCTGAGACGAGAGATTTTATCAGTATCACTTCCAGTAATAATCATATCGTCAACATATATAATAAGACAAGTAACGGGACTTCCTTGTTTTTTAATGAATAGCGTATAGTTGGCATTGCTTTGTCTTTATCCGTCTTTCTTCATAACTGAAGTGAACCTGCCAAACCATGCTCGTGGTGACTATTTGAGCTCGTAAAGTGCCTTTTTCAACCTGCATACTTGTCCTGATCACAAAAACCAGGAGGAGGTTCTATGTAGGCTTCTTCACTCAAGTTGCCGTGTAGGAATGCATTTTTAACATCAAATTGCTGTAGTGGCCAATTTTTTGTGGCTGCGACAGAGAATAGTACCCTGATAGTGTCAATTCTTGCAACCAATGAGAAAGTTTCAGAATAATCTACTCTGCAAGACTGTGTAAATCCCTTGGCCACAACTCGGGCTTTGTGTCGCTCGATGCTCCCATCTGCTTTGTATTTGCTCGTGAAAACCCACTTACACCCCACAGATCGTTTTCCTTCGGGTGATTTGCACACCTCCCATGTTCTATTCTTTGTGAGTGCACTCATTTCGACCATCATAGCTTCTTTCTACTGTTGGTTGGTACACGCCTCTTCTATAGTCTAGGGGGTTTCTTCGGAGCATATCGTGGTTAAGAACACTTTTGCTATACCACTCAAGTTGCTTTCCTGGATAGGATATCTGGATGCTCGGGCTACCTTAGATGGAGAGTACCTCTCAGGTGGGACCCCTATGGTCTTTCTTGGTGGTAGAATACGCCCCTGTTCTTCTGAAATAATATTAACATGGTCCAACTCAAATTGTCCCAGACTGGCTGTAGGTGTGCCAAGGAAATGGTTATCAACAGAAACAGGGATATTATTAACAGGGGTATGATCAATGGGATTACTAGAATTATCAACTGAAATAGGGGTATTATCAATGGGATTACCAGAGTTATATGTATCCTCGTTTACCTATTGATGTGCATTCATCTCCAGAATATCCTTGTTGGGTACTGGCACTGTGGCTGTACTATCGTTAGATGCTATAGCACAGTCAGAGCCATCTGCTTGCCGTGTTGGTTCAGTCGATGGCCAGTGTGGGCCAAACAACCAGTCGAGTGGGTCATCATCATTACTTGTTATCTCCCCCTGACACCGAGAGTGGGTGGCAAAGAAGAGTTTGGTTTCCACAAACACGCAATTCATGGTAGTATAGATGTGGTGGGTACAAGGATTTTAGCAGCGATTACCCTTTTGGGTAGAAGAGTAACCGATGAATACACATTTCTCGGCGTAGGGGTCAAGTTTAGTGCGGTGAGCTTTAGGGACGTAAACAAAGACAGTACAGCCAAAAATTTTTAGAGGAAGGGTTTAGACAGACGGAATATCAGTTTGGGCTGATAGGGTCTGTAATGGGATTTGATGGTTAAGTATAGTGGTGGGTAGTCGATTATTGAGGTAGACGGCGGTTGATACAGCCTTCGGCCAAAAACTCCGAGGGACAAACGAGTCAAGCATCATGGCACTGGTCATTTCAAGAATTGTGCGATTTTTCCTTTTAACGACACCATTTTGTTCAGGGGTGTCGGGACAGGTTATTTGATGAATAATGCCATTCTCACAAAAGAAGTTTTTAGTGTCTCATCAAGGTATTCCCCACCGTTATCTGGTCGGAGTATTTGTATGGTAGATTTGTACTGAGTTTTGACCATGTGATAAAATTCAACAAATTTGAGGGCAACATCAGATTTGTGTTTAAGAATTACAACCAAGTCATTCGGGAACAATCATCAATGAAAATAACAAAGTACCAAAAACCCAATGGTGTGGGATGTGG
Source organism: Eustoma russellianum (assembly GCA_036186865.1). Lineage (NCBI taxonomy): Eukaryota > Viridiplantae > Streptophyta > Magnoliopsida > Gentianales > Gentianaceae > Eustoma > Eustoma russellianum. The sequence continues at coordinate 35,156,306 of AP025051.1, forward strand.
GGATGGTCCCCAAACATCTGAATGTATAATGGAAAAAATACGACTCGCACAAGTATTATTAGAGCGGTAGTAGAAAACAAAGTAGGAAAAAGTTTTTTGAGATAGTCGAACGATGGATGACCGAGCCGACAATGCCATAACCACAACTGGCGCGAGACAGTACCGGTGGCAAGATTAGACTTATCCTGTTGCGCCACTGCATCTACGTAGTAAAAACCGCCGCGTTCAGTACCACATCCAATGATCTCCCGAGTATGAATGTCCTGCAACATGCAAAACGAAGGATACATAAGAACCACACAATCCAATTATTTTGTGAGTTGGCTAATGGAAAGTAATTTAGTGGACAAAGAAGGAACAAATAAGCAATGTTTAAGTGTGGCAGTTGGGTTGAGTGCAATAGAACCACCCCCACATACAGGGATGGTTTCATCACTGGCCGTCTCAACATGGGATTTTTGTGGGAGAGAGTGACTAATAAAATCATTTTGGTCAAATTTTATTGTATCGGTAGCGCCGCAGTCAAAAATCCAGTTGCTAGGGGGTTTAGGACTTAATTGGAAATTATTTGAAAATTTTGGGCCAGTCTGAGCCTGATTGGTAAGCTCAGGGGTGGCGGTGGTAATTTCGGACACATTAGGGGTGAGACTGGCGGGTTGAGACAAGTGAGGGACCACACTAATATTATTCACAAAATTAAGGGGGTAGCCTGTAATTTCGGGAGGGACTGCAGGAGCAATATTGTTATTTAAAGGACTTGGGGGGTTAGGGTTACAGCCCAACCCCCTTTTACCTGTGCTGCCTTCTTCGTGCTTCGGCTGAGTTTCAACTGGGTGACCTTTATGGCTGCCGCTGATTTTCAGTGCACTGCTTCCTCCATCCTCAAGTCATTGAATGTTGGCTGCTTTCCCTCCTATCCCTACGGTGGAGGTCTTCCTCCCTTCTCACCATTTGGGGTATCCCAATATCTGGAAGCAGCTTTCTTTTAGATGTCCCTTTCGGCCACAATGTTCATAAAGAAGGTGGCTTTTGTCCACCTTCACAGTCTGACGGGGTGGATGTGGCCCTTGCTGCAACCCTTTGCCTCCAGTACTGCGGTCCCTTGCACGTCCTCGTCCCTGTGAAGATTTCAAAGCCAGTCCCTGTCTGATGCCCTGGGAGGTAATTGAATCTGCGGGACCATGTTTAGTGAGCCCTGCTCTTGTTTCTGCTCGTTTGATTTTGAAGAAAGCTGCCTCTACATTTGGCAAGGGGGTTCTCTTTAGCAGTTCCTTTTTTCTGCTTCGTATTTATCACTTATTGCGGTAAGAAACCGATAAAGACGGAACTCTTGCATTTTCTGATTGTATAGATCGATATCCTCAGGGCATTTCATAGGATTAGTGTCCAGGGTAACAATTGATACCCATACGTTCTGGAGGCTGTTCCAACATGCTTCCAGAGAACTCTCCCTTTGTCTGATATTGTTGGCTTTTCTATGCAAGTCGAATACTTGTAGTGAGTCTCCACCGGATCCGTAAGTGAGAGTCAGCTCATCCCACAGGGCCTTGACAGTTGGGTAACGAGATACGTTGTTAATCATCGTTGGATCAACATTCTGAAGAATCCAAGTAAAGACTGAATCATCATCTTGTTCCCACTTTGGGAACTGAGGATCTGTCGGGGCTAGGGGCGGGGGATTCCCCGTGAGATGGGAGCTCCGTCCTCTGCCTGGGATAGCTCTGTAAATTACCATAAACCGTAAAGCAAAATTGTTGTCATTTAGTTTGACAACAATATTCATGTTTTCGGGTAGTGGTGTATGGGATATTGTTGGATTGAGGCTATCTCTGAGGATATGGGCCACCTGAATGGCCAGAGCCCCAAGAATGAGTGTATTACTGGCTTCGGATTTTGGATTTTCAGTTGAATCTGGTCTTTCTGACATGATTCTTTGGCTGTTTTGCAGGCAATGGTTCTGTGGAGTGTTGCAATGAGGATTTACTGTTTTTCTGAGCAATACGTATAATTTTCAGGCCGGATGGCTGGTTATATATCAGCAACCGGAGGTTGATAGAATGGGTAAGCCGGGAAAGGTATTGTTTCTGTTTGGTCGGAAAGATTGGACGGGAAAGGTTTTTCAGGCAATGATGAGTTCGATGTCCAGAAAAAACAAATTCAGAAGAATTATTCTAGCTTTGATACCATGTTAAGCTAGACACAATTAAGAAAAATACTTTTCTTCACTGATTCACTTTGATAATACACAAGTCTATTAAAGCTATACAAATGGACCCTAATTATGGTATACGTAATATGCACTAATGATAACGGCTGATTTTCCTATATGTATCAACCCATATATGGTAAGTAAATATTTGGTTTTATGATACAATATCAACATTTATTGTACAATATCAAACACATCTAAGATCAAATTTGTGGATGAGGATCACCTCATGTAAGTCCACATTTCAAGAACCAGTGCATCTTCTTCAACTGTATAATCAAAAACGTGCAGGTCTTGTACATTAGTGATCTGTTGGACCGGAACAAATTTCCAATCGGGATTACACAATTCTCATAACTTGATCATAAAAGCAACTCATCCAATAAAACATCAACAAATTTCTTTCTTGAATGACTATACAGATGATGTAATTCTGCATAATTCTCTTCAAATAAAATCAGATCATTAATATCACTACATTTTGCACCAAAAGTATCTTGGTTTAATTCAACAACAGTATGATCTGATTTGTACCTGCATCATCCATGCATTCTTTAGCAATTTTAGAAGGAGCCCTAGTCCTGGCTTCTACTGGTGGAGGATGACTTTTGAACAACCTAGAATTAGGTCAGTAAATTCCTCACGCTTGTCCTGCACAACATCCTTATTTACATCTAAAACTCAACAACAACAACAACAACAACAACAACAATCATACCCAGTATATCTCAGCGACAACAACAACTATCGCTAGAGTCTGAGGAGGATGAGAGGCACGCAAACAATACCTCCATCCCAAAGGATAGAGAGTTTGCTTCCAGTGAGACTCTCGGCTCTATATATACACGCATAGATAGCATAATAATAGGAATATGTACTAGTGAAGGGATTTTATTAAACATAAATAAAAATCTTCCGATATTAAAATAGTCATATCAATGAAAGACAAAGACCAAAACAAAAAAGTGTAAAGTCATACAAGTATACTTTACCTAAAGTGTAGAGACTATCTAATCCTTTAAGTATACTCTAAGGTGCCCCTATATATTGTTTATCCTTCATTAACCTTAATCCTCTGCCTCCATGAACTCTTATTCTGGACCATGTCCTTAGAGAGGTGCAACTCTAGTAAGTCATGTCTAATGTGCTCATCCCACGTCAGTTTGAGCCTGCCTTTACTCATATTCCTTTCTACAGTGAGGCTTTCAACTGTCTTCACAGACGTCTTTGTGTGTCCCCTCTTGACATGCCCAAGCCATCTCATTATCTTTGTTCACCTAAAATGAAAATATTATTATCACCCTTAACACCTGCTTCAGATATATCAATATTTTTATGGGATTCAGAAGTCTCACTAACACCTGATTTGAGTAAACTTTCAGATTTGACTTTGTTTAGTGTTTGATAGTTTGATTCATATATGCAATAGATCGTATTCACACATACCTAAACATGGCATGTCACAGCTGTAACGCAACAACAACAATCATACCCAATACATCTCAACAATATCAAAATCTATCGTTAGAGTCTGGAGAAGATGAGACACAGACAAATAACGAAATTAACTACATAGTTAGGTGGACAAGAAAGTCCCTAGTGATCGAAATAAACCCTTAAATACTTCTTTGCATCGTGGGTCTTCGTGCAAACTTGCTTGAACACGTTTGGACATATAACAATGTCGCAAGGGGAGTTGACAAGTTGCTAAATTAGTGTGCAATAGCCGAATAATTTTTTCACCAAATAAGATTTGTCCTCATAATAAACAACAACATTACAACAACATTACCCATTTACTTTAGAGGCTTCTGTCTATGACGGGGTATGGAAAAGTCTGATGTGCGCAACCATATCCATGCGTTAGAAACAGAGAGAGATTGTTTCCCGATGACACATAATGATACGTCAAGCTGTGCCGATCAGCTGCTACTTCACAATATAAGAAGCGCAACCAATTTATGAGTCATTTGATTTATTCCATCATATTCCAAAGTCAAAGAAAAATGTAACTTTGATTCTATTGGAAATGGAAACGTGTCCTGAATAAAAAAAGGAAGAAAATGGAAAGCATGGGAAGTTGAATATAGCTTGATACTACCTGGATTAGCTGACTTAATTACTTGGTGATCCGAAATCTAAGGGGTTGACTTCAATTATGAATGGTTTCCAAAAAAAGAAAAAAGATACGAAATAAGAAAATACTATTTTTGGCATGGAATAGGCAAGTGTGCAATAATTTCATCAAAGTTAGCATTATCTGAAAAATATATTGTAGATAGAAGTTCATGATGCTGTATGAAATAATAGGCCAAAGTGATTCCTTCGGCCCTTAATTTAATTAATCAAATAGTATTTTATCTTTATTTTTAAAGCAAACTTACATATTTTCTTGTTTCTTAAGCAAACTAAACATACAAAAACTTTCACAATCTTATTTCATACAAGTGAATAGATTTAGCACATTAAGCCAAGGTTGAAAAATCTTGAATGAATAATAAAATAAATATAAAAAAGATGAAAATACGTGATTTATAGTGATTCGAATCTTTTTCGATCTTACATCCACCCTCATTTTGTTTTCAAAAATCACACGCAATATGGATTATAAAGTTGAATTCCACTTGTGAAATTTACAGGCTCTAGATAAATACAATGGTGAAACGCAAGAGATATAGTTTGCATTAATTGTGCATTGTGAACCTTACAGAGAAAAATGTGATTTGAGATGTCTTTTATTTAAAGCCTTTTTTTCTCTTAAATAAGCTTCTACAATTTTGCTGCATTTGAAACCTTGAAAGCCTCTCCTACTTTATTGATTTTTTAAAAAAATTCTCTTTTCTCCAATAGTTACACTTATTAAATTGGTGATAAATACCCATGTGATTTGGAGTGAGTATACACAAGAACTCAATGTTTGGCCTCTTGCACTTACTAGAAATGTTTTCCTCTTGCACTTACTAGAAATGTTTTTGATACTTTTTAAAACCACATTCTCAATAAGTCCAAATTTCAGCCCCGACAACATTGGCCAATGGCGTGCATGCTTCGAGGAGGAGTCGAATCGATTTACGACTTGATGTATGCAGTTTCATCCTACACTTTTGTTGCAAGAGTCTATTTCAACAGTTCGAATCCATGACCTCAAAGTCACAAAGTAGCAAGCTTATCAATTGCTCCAAAATCTGCCCTAAGCCCCAACATTTGGATATTCGACATAATCCAAGTATTAAAACTCAAAATTTTGTGGGATGTTTGGCTCTGATCGTTATCCTGTGGCTCAAACTTTTGGCCGCCTTTGTATATTTTTCAATCTTGATATTTTTGAAAGATCTTATAAACTTTATTTTCCTTGCCAGGTTTACAAATCATCAAACCAACATGTAATCTAATGCACACAACAAACACATATGTATGTGTGTTGAGAATATTTTCTTATATCCGACATTTTGAGATAAAATACATAGGTTATATAAGGATGATGTACCAACACCTATTGCTTTAAGGTTTTGAGTGGTATGAGTCTCATTCATGTAACACCAAGTTTTAACATAGTATTAGAGCGTGTTTAAAAATGTGGACTCACGTCTTGTCTGGCCCATGATTGGCCATTAATTGTCTCTCCCTCACCCAAGTCCAAATGTTCATGCATGACTTGTGGTTTGTGCTTGTGAGCGGTTCTAAGACACGTGCGTATGTCAAACCACATTGCCACGTGCGGGCGGATGTTGAGAATATTGTCTCACATCGGATACTTTGAGAGAAAATACATGAGTTATATAAGGATGATAACCATCACCCATTGCCTTAAGGTTTTGAGCTTACCTCATGTAAGCCTAACATATATATATACACATGCATATTTTCGAAATGTGAATATGTAAAATTTATTGATTACACTTACAGATGGATGTGTACCTTTTTGGTCATGTCAATTTTTTTATAGCTAATTCTAAAGCTCTTTATTCACTTAGAAAGTAACTAAATATCGGCATAATGTGTTCAAACACGCAAGTACTTATTCATTAAAAATTAAAAAGCTGCTATAAGAATATAAGCTACTTAAAAAATACACAACCTTTTATAAATACTAAAGTTTAATCCCAAATATCCTGTTAGAATTCAATTACTGATACATTATTACATACCGATCTAGTACTATGACCAAGAACGACGCATGGAATCACTCTATAAATTCTTGGTCCAAAAAGTCATTCCTTAGCTCTGGAGGCCCTTCTGATTCAGTCCTAAGGAGCATTATGGATAATGTAAATTAGGAGTCCAACGGCCTCCTAGCTTGGGTGAGGAATTATGCAGTAACACACACAAGGTGTCTTCCACAAACTAGACATTCGGCCTAGCATCAGTATAGCACAGACACTTTGCGTGTCTCTGATTCGAAATTTTGATCTCTTAGAGCAAATTCTAACCCGAGTATCAACTAGACTATGCCCATCCAGTCTATAAATTCTATTGAAGCTACACAGTTTTGGCGAAGAGAACAAAAAGCCAAATTTTTAGAAAGCAACAAGCATGGATCTTTTGAAGCCCATTGCAGCAAATGGTTGGCCTATCTCTTGTACTTACACCAAAGAGAGCTTCTCCATAAACACTCATCTTACAACTTTTTCAGCACCAAGGTTCCACCAAAGAAGCAACATCTCTTGACTCATGCAAAATGTCCCAACATCTTCTACCCACAGATCATATCAAGCTTGGAAGAAGATGAAGAAAACGACCGCGAACTCGAACACAACCAAGGATACCTCCTAATTCACCCCCTCTTACCCCATTAGGTTTCTTGGAAAGAGCTGCCACAGTCTATGGAGATTGCCAGTCTATTGTTTATAGTCATGATACTAGCTACACTTGGTCCGAGACTTACACTAGATGTCTGAAAATGGCTTCATCTATTCAAAATCTTGGTATCAAGAAAGGGGATGTTGTGTCCGTGGTTGCACCAAATATCCCACAAATGTATGAGCTTCAATTTGCCATTCCAATGACTAATGCAATTCTCAATTCCATCAACACAAACTTGATCCTCGAACCATTTCAGTCCTCCTCCAGCACAGTGGATCCAAGCTCGTTTTCGTCGATTTCGAATACACTTCCTTAGTTCTTGATGCCATTTCTCAGTTCACATCATCCTCAAAACAGCCCATCTTGGTACTCATAGATCAAGAAAATCGTCTAGAAAATTATTCAAGTAAATTCCATGACACGTATGATAACATGGTACAACAAGGGGATCCAGGGTTCGTGTGGGTCCCACCCTGAGAGCGAATGGGATCCAATCACACTGAATTACACATCTGGGACCACTAGTAATCCTAAAGGGGTTCTTAGTAGCCACCGTGGACGGTTCTTGATGGCTGCTGATATATTGCTTGATTGGGGTTTGTCTAAACAAGCTGTTTATTTGTGGACGCTTCCTATGTTTCATGTAAATGGGTGGTCTTTGTGCTGGGGCACGGCGGCCGTCGGTGCCACCAATGTTTGCCTCCGAGGAGTTCATCCAACGGCTGTCTATGAGGCTATAGAGAAGTACAATGTAACACATATGTCTGGTGCCCCATCACTCATCAACATGTTAGTCAACTTTCCAGGTATCTGCATAATCATGACTCTCTTTTTTTAATATTAGTGGGGTTCTTCTAGTTTTCATTTCCAATAGAGTCAATGACACGTTTACTCCTTAACTTTAGAATATGATGGAATAAAGCAAAATGACTCACTAAATTGGCTGCGCTTCTTATATTGTGAAGTAGCAGTTTATCGACACAATTTAACTTCATTATGGGTAATTAGAAAACAACCTCTATGTGTTCTAACACATAGGTATAGTTGCGTACATCTGATCTCCCATATCCCGCCATAAGCGGGAGACTCTAAGACAATGTGGTAATGTGTTGTTGTAGTGGGTTTCTTCTAAGTGTAATAATCAAACTATATTTCTAAAAGTAATAATCAACTAGTAAATGGTATCACACAAGTTAATCATTAATTAAATGATATATAATAATGAGGAATTGACATTTCCCCTAAGGAGTAATAATTGATAGTATTTCTTAGAAAAAACAATTGACATGTTCTCATGAATGAGTGTGACAATATATGTGGCCCGTTTTAGTATACATATCCAATAGTATATAATCATTAAGTATATTTTTTCCGCCATAAAAATATTGTCTTTTTTATTTAGGTTCTTCTAAAAATATTTTTATTAGTAAGTATTAGTGGTCAAAGTTTCTATAATACCTCTTCAATTAACATTTATATTATTTTTTTTTCTATTTTACTTCAAGTAATCAATTAAAGATAAAATACGAATAGTAGCCTACAAAGTTTGACTTTTTGCGCTCGGTTATAGTAGGATACTATATTTTTGGCACGAAGAAAGTAATTGTTATTCTAAAAGATTACTAGCCAAAGCATTCCATATAGGTACATCGTCACTAGTGTATTCATCGACTCAGTATGAGTATTTATTCACGTACCAAAACTGTCTTCTGAGATTGACCATGAAGTAGGGGTGTAAACGATCTGAACCGACCCAAATATTATGTTTTTAAATTTAGATTTGTTTAGTTAAACGAGCTGTTAGTCTCAGCTCGTTTGCAGTAATGAGCTTCAGAATCTGTTCGAATTCGGCTCGAAAATACTATAACTCTTTAAACGAGTCAAACAGTTCGTGAATAGTCTGATTCATTTTAGTAAATGAATCTAATTAGGTGTTCGAACATGGCTCGGTTAAAAAATTAACAAACAAACTCGAATCACATATGAATCGAACTAAAACTGTTTGTGAACTGTTCGGTTCGCTTAACACCTCACATACAAGTTATGATGGTAGATGCATGTTTACCCTCGGTCTTTGTGATGCTATATCATCAATCATGTACAACTTAGTTTAATTGGTAATTGAATAGAATAATTGAAAATTATGAAGGGAAAAGTATTTTGACATCCGTAATTTGGCAATCTGCATTATTTTATTTGACGCATTCTTTAGTTTATTCTTATTTGTTGGACAATTCCATCTTTGTTACAATTTTATTTATCTAAAAGCTTTGAAATACGTGAACAATTGAAATTAAAGCTGTTATGATAGCTGGTATGTTTACCTTAGTTCTTATGACTTATCAACCGCCATTCAAACTTTACAATGGTTCATTATTGTAATTGGTAATTAAATATTCAATTTGAAAAACATGACAGGAAAAATATCTTCACATCCAAATATTACTTTGCAATAATTCATATGGCATATACTTTATTTAATTTTCATTCGACCATGGGAAAATCAGGGATATATTTTTAGTTAGAAAATCTTAAACCACATGAATAACTCTGACTAAACTTTATACCATGAAGAAATAAGTATATATCTTAATAATTACTATTAACTAATAAGATATTTACAAATTAGAAGGATTGACATGTTAAATATTTTGCGAGATCATGTGACGTATGTCTTACATACATGATAGATAGATCGATCAATCAATCAATACTCAATATATCATAACGACAGCAAAAATTATCGCTAGTGTCTGAGGAGGGTGAGAGACAGACAAACACAGTTTAAATAGAATGTTTCAAAACAAAAGATAATACATATGACTCATATACAGGACAGATAAAATGTTTGAAAAAAAATGATAGTGTTAACGAACCGAGCCGCGAATACTAGGTTTTTAAATTTTGATTCGTTTAGCTAAACAAACTGTTTGGCTCGGTTCGTTTAGCTAAACGAGTTTTAAAACTAGTGCGAGTTCGGCTCGATAAAACTATAACTGTTTAAACGAGCCGAACAGTTTGTAAACAGTTCGATTCGTTTAACTAAACGAATCCAAATAGGTGTTCGAATTCGGCTCGATAAACTATAAATGTTTAAACGAGCCGAACAGTTTGTAAATAGTTCGGTTCGTTTAACTAATCAAATCCAAGTAGGTGCTCGAATTCGGCTCGTTTAAGTAAAATTAACAAACGAACTCGAACCAAATACGAATCGAAGATGTTCGGTTCACTTAACACCCCTACCATCATTTGAGGAGAGATACGGTGAGAATGATGAAGCATTTGATACCCTTTTGGCCTAACAACAATTTTTCAGGAATCAAGCCGCTCAAATCCACAATCCACATTCTAACAGCCGGAGCTCCACCGCCGACTGCAGTGATTGCGCAGGCCGAGTCTTTAGGCTTCAATATCAGCCAGGGATATGGGTTAACAGAAACAGGAGGTCTAGGGGTGACATGTGCTTGGAAATCCCAATGGAATTCTCTACCATCAAATCAGAAAGCAAAACTTAAATCAAGACAAGGAGTGAGGAGTGCATTATTCGCAGAAATGGACGTTTTGGACATCGAATCCGGGTCGAGTGTGAAGCGAGATGGATCAACAACAGGAGAAGTTGTTTTACGCGGTGCAAGCATTATGCTTGGTTATTATAAAGACCCAAAAGGCACATCAAAATCCATGAGAAACGGATGGTTTTACACAGGGGATATAGGGGTGATTCACCATGATGGGTACATGGAAATCAAAGATAGATCTAAAGATATAATCATAAGTGGTGGTGAGAATATAAGTAGTGTGGAGGTGGAGTCTATTTTATACACGCATTGGGCGGTGCATGAGGCGGCGGTGGTTGCACGGCCGGATAAGTTTTGGGGGGAGACACCATGTGCGTTTGTTAGTTTAAAGGAGAGTGTTAAGGCGAAACCAACAGAGAAAGAAATCAGAGAGTTCTGTAAAGTAAAGTTGCCTCTTTTTATGGTTCCTAGGAGGATAGTGTTTATAGATGAACTCCCAAAGACTTCCACTGGTAAGATTCAGAAGTTTTTGCTTAGGGAGATGGCCAAGGGTGTAAGATCAAGCCATGATTTTGAAAGTGAAGGGAGCACTTAATTCGTCGGAGTATTCCTTTTTTTTATCATTAAAATGCCTAATATTAACCATAGAAATAAAGCATAAGAGGATGTAACCTATACAATAGCCTACTTGTACACCAACAGTCTGTCCTACGTGTGCTACTCCTATGAGAAATACTCGTCTATTATGGATTGTGTTTCAGTTTTTAGTTTACTTCCATTTTTCATGGAGTTGAGGCTTGGTACGGCAAACAATAAGGAGGATTTGTGATCTTTATGTACATTACTTGATAGTTTGTACATTAAGATTACATGTTTTGTTTATTAAGTTTACATGCATGTTTTGATCTTTTTTCCAGTATGTTTGATATTCTAGTTGTTTGGAGAACTTCATAAAAGTTAACTTGAATGGTTCGTATGATTCTTGATCTAATTCTCTTGTATTGTGACACCAATACAGATGTAGCACAAACAAAGAACTCACTTTTAATTAAGTAACACCACCAAAAAAAAAGGCAAGTAACGACAGACAAAAGTCGTCGCTATGTAGTCGTTACAGACATTAGCGACGAAATTACGACGAAAAAAGTTGGTCGCGATACGCCTTGTTGCAAAGTGAATTTCGTCGGTGGAGCGTCGCTATACTGGGACGGACAAATTTTCGTCGGTGTTGCGTCGCACATTGCGACGAAAAAAAATGCAAGTTCTGCGACCAGATACTGCCGTCGTTGTTTCGTCGGTGTATGTAGTCGTCGCTATGTTCATAATTTTTTATTATTTATTTCCTTTCATGCGACATACTTTTTCGTCGCAAAGTTGCGTCGGTATTTTTCCGTCGCTATTTTTAAAGTTTTGATTTTTTATTTTCGGTCTGCGACATTTCGTTTTCGTCGCAGGTTCGTCGCTATTTTATAATTTAATATTAAATATTATATATTTTTAATTTATAAATAATACAATATATTATTAAGTAAATAGTTTTTATTCTTATTTAATTTTATAAATAAAAAAAATAGGTTTGTATATAAATCATTTGTACGAATGTTATACCGACATACAGTACTTGCGTATTGAAGTTCGTAAACAACACAAAACGAAATAGAATCTGTATAAATGTCTATAAAATATAACAGTACAAAGAATATCTCAATAAAATAAACGAAATAGACTGTACGAAAAATTCAAAAAATGAAATACTATGCAGAGGAAGATGGAGGGGGGATCATGCGGAGAAGAGTGACCATCAGGGGGGAGGCTGAGACTGCGAGTTGCTGGAAATCACAGAGATGATGAGATGCGATAGCTGCGAGATTTGCTGGGTCGTCTGCTCCTGCACCTGCATCGTCTGCTGCTGCGCATGCTCAAGCACCTGCTGAAAACGCCTGCTGAAGTGACTACTGGCAGCTCCTGCTGGGTCTTAGTCCAGCTGCGACCGCAGTGCTCGTACGCTCTCCTCATGCTGCGCCCTGATGGTCTCCACCTCATGCTGCAAGCGCCGCATGCTCTGATTCCAGGCGCGAAAGATTCTCTGGGGCCGTAGAAGGCGCGGAGGTGCCTGCCTCAGAGGAAGCAGCCTGCATGCAGAACTTCGGGAAAAGAATCGCGGCGCTGCTGATCCGACCCCGTACACCTCCCTCTTCTTCTTATTCTGAGGGCCGACGGTCCCGAACCGCATCCCAATAAGCGCGGTTCTTGTTGGCCTCTTCTCCCTAGTGCGAGTAGTCTGTTTGTACTCGTCCTGAAATGAGATAAGAATTGTTTAGGGTTTAGGGTTTAGAAATAAAATAAAAACAAACTAATGAAAAAACAAATGATATCGTAGTCTACTTACACTGATGTCGCGCGCCTTCGCCGTGATCCAGTCCTCCGTTCCGTCGGAGGCTTTCTTCCGATGCGTCTTGTAGAAGAGATCGTAGGAGGCTGGCCACTCCCCCGTCTCCTCTTGCTGAAAGAATGAAATAAAATATGTTAGTGAAATCCATAATTTTAAAAATTTTGGCATGACCCTATTCGTTTATTGGAGGTATCCCGGCCTTAAAGGCCTCTCCCAAGTCAAAGCAAAAATAAAAAGAAAAAGGCAAATGAAAACATATACTACTTAAATTAACCATATACGAATACAAAAAAAAAAACAGCGCTACATAAGAAATCAATGAATATAAATAATCCACTTAAGTCATGAATGTAAATAATCCAGTTAAGTCCACGAATCTAAATAATTCAATGAAATCAAGGAATCTAAATAATTCAATATTAAAATACTTACCATAGAACGCAGCGTGGTGGCGTGGGAAACCGACCCACCTGAGTGTGTGGCAGGTGCTTGGCCTGTACATTGCCGCTGCGCTGGTTTCACCGCGTTCCGGGCGCTGCGGGCTTGGGTAGCAGGGTCCATCCAACCTGCTATCCACCCCGCCCAGGTGGCCTCGGATATGTAGGCAGGCCTGGCATAATTAGGGTTCACGCTCCCACTTGGTCTTGTGCGAGTTGATGAAGTCCCTGTAGCTTGTGGCGGCCCTATGCCGCCAGGGCCTGCTCCACGTCGTGGGCGATGTCAGCTGGCCAGCTGTACGCCTTCTGCAATTATTATACGGAGGAAAGTAAAAACGTGGTTAGAAAAGTAATGATCGATTACGTATCAAAAAATGAAATTCACCAAATTGAATACCTGAAACTCATCCCAGTAGAATCTACGTGTCTGCATGGTGACAAAAGCCCAGCGGTATCCAGCTGGGTCCTGCCTCAGGTGGAAGGACCGAGTGATGCAAACCGGAAATCTGGCCCTGGTCCGCTGCAAACCTGAAAGAGGTGAAGTTGTTAAGAAAAAATAACGCGTGAAATATATTTCAAAACGTGTTAAAAAATAAATTATTACTTACGTATGGGTATCATATGACCAAGGGAGGGCACGACGCCCTCGTATGACGCCCTCGTCCGATGCCGCATCAGACGCCAGAATGAGGTGCTGAACCGGTGGGTGTGGGTGGCGCGTAGATCGGGGGGGTACGGACCTCTCGGCAGACCCTAAAAGGTCTGCGTCCAGCAGAAGAGCTGCGGTCGAAAAACCGACCAAGCTGTCTCATGCTGAGGAGGAACCTATCAAACTCTCCTGACATGTCATGTGTAGATCGAGTCGGAAAACCTCACTAGCCATCAGATCTGGCAAGGGTGAAAAACTTAAAAGGCACAATTCAACGAGTTTAGGACACCGGTTGGCCAGACAAATAATATGTCCAAAAAATGACAAGTGTTTGCATACATTTAATGTAAGATAATAATTTTGAAAATTTCGGCATGACCTATTCGTTATCGGAGGTTTTTCCGGCCTAATGGCCTCTCCAAAGACAATTTATGTCCAGCTCTCGAGCGTAGTAACACCTTGAAACTAGTATCATACCGGAAAATCATATGCAAACCTCTTACAAAACAGTTTTGTACATGCATCATTCATTGGCCAAGCACACCACATTTCTACTAATTGATAAAATTAAAGTCAATTAAGCAAAAAATTACTTAATGGGCCGAATATATATATATAGATATAGAGATATATATATATATATATATAATGTATATATATATATGTATATATATATTATGTATATATGATATATATATATGTATATATATATATGTATATATATATATATACATATAAACCGCCCCACCTCCGCCCCATCCAGACGAAACCCGCCCTACCCAGAGCCACCCCAAGTCCCCACGCATAGCCACCCCGCCCCACCCGGCCTCACCCAAGCCACCCACTCCCGCCAACAGCCACCCCCCCGCGCCGCCAACCCATCCATGCCAACAGCCAACAGCCATCCACTCCACACCCAGCCCCACCCCACAAGCCACCCAGCCCGCACCCGCGGCACCACCCCAGCCCCCCCCCCTTCTACAGCCCCACTCCCGCACCCTGCCGCACCCAGCCCCACCCCACAAGCCACCCAGCCCGCACCGCCACCCACACCCAGACACCACCGCACAGCCCCCACCCTGCACCCCCCGCCACACCCAGCCGCACCCCGGGCTCAACCACAGCCCGCAACCCCGCCCACAGCCACCACCTCCGCCAACAACACCCCCGCCACAGCCCACCCCTGCCCACCTCCGATATAAATACCTAGGGCAATGGGGAAGAAAATCATTAAAAACGTTAAAAACGAAATATAACTAATTAAATCATTAAAAACGAATAGGAAGAAAAACTAACCGGAGAAGGGAGGTCACCGGAGAATAAATGGAGATTTCGCCGGTGGAGGAGAGGGGATTTCGCCGGAGGTCTGAGGGGGATTTTCGCCGTGGGGGTGGGAAGAAGAGGCGGGGGGAAGAAATGGGGAAGAAGAGAAGGGGTTTCAGTTTTTAGTCGAAAATTTTGCGACGAACTAGCGACGAAAGTCCGTCGCTATTACTTGTCGTCGCTAATTTCATAAGTCGTCGTTATTTCAAATTTGCGACGAAAAATTGCGTCGGTAATTTGTCGGTGACATCAGTATTGGAAAAAAATAATACAAAATATAATGTACTTACAGACACACATTATGTATATACATGTGTATAAGTACATCAACACATACACACTTTCGCCTAATGAGGTACATAAAAAAATTGTGCCTAACATCATTCTTCATTGTCATCCGCATCCTCATACGCATCTTCATTTTCATCCTCATTTTCATCTTCATTTTCATCTTCATCTACATGCTCGTCGTCCTCTTCATCCTCGTATTCGTCTTCGCCTACATATTCAATATTGTCAGGCGGTTGTATGTTGAGATGGAATTTCGATGAAACCGCCGTTGGGGTCATTTAGAGGGAGGTTGTGCAGTTCAACATGTGTCGTATCCAGAACGGGCGGGCTTTCTTCTTGAAATGCGGCATCCGTGCCATCTGAACTTGTCTGTATACTGACATCAAACTTGCTCGATTTCACTTTGCACACGGCTCGCCAGTCTTTGAACTCGCATTCATCCTCGTTGTTGGATACGATAGATAGTACACCTGGGACGCTTGACTGGCCAAACGAATGGATCGTACTTTCTGTACCGTCGCCCTTGGTGTATGTCTACCAACCTATATCGGGTCGTGGATCTTTGTGCCAGCGCGATAACCTTCCCGAGTTGGATCGTACCATTCGCATTTGAATAACACCACCCGCTTTATAGGCAATGCGGGATATTCGAGCTCGATGATGTCAGTAAGGTAGCCGTAGAAGTCATCCTCGTCCGGGCTATTGTCATACCGTTTGACACACACTCCGCTGTTCTCCGATGATTTTCGGCTGGCATGGGAGACTGTGTGGAATCTATAACCGTTGACAAAACACATATCGTGGCGCATGACTCTGTTCAATGGACCCTCGGCTACTGGTGTCAGAATGTAACCGTACTCATCGTCAGCCAGATGACCTTTGCTCGCCTGTAAAACGACAAGTAAGTATACATCAGCGGGGCAATAAATGCATATCACATGACGTACACGTAACCGGCAAATATGTAAACTTACATGCCACCTGAACCAATCAGCAAACTTGGCATCTAACTCATTGTTTATTGCATCGCTCGATATACCCGGTGAACAGTGTCGCAATAAATCAACAAACAAGCTGAAGCAAATTACGAATGAGTACCCTGTATATCTTTGTAGCATAATGGATATAGTAGCGCAAGGTATTTACAAATTAGAATTGGATATCATTTATACCTCTGGAAACAGTCGACTTGACGGCAGTTGCGCAAAACATAAGAATGAGCAATCTTCAGGTCGCTGTCCCCCAATATCATTTCCTTTCCCTGTCCGTGAAATCTGATCGGATGTGTGAATATCGGGAGGACACCGGATCTGGAAATGCCGTCGTCGTTCCGGGGAACATCTCTGCACCTCGACGGGACATCTGGATCGAAGTAATGAGACACGAAGGTCGAGGCTTCCTCCGTCAGGTAGGCATTGCACATCGAGGCCTCGACTTTCACCTTGTTCTTGATGTTCAGCTTCAAATGCCTGAGATATCTGTTCATATAGGGAATATTTGTTCAAATGCTTGCGCTTAAACACATAAGAACGGCACGTAATAAATAAGAGTACCTCTCGAACGGATACATCCACCTGTACTGAACAGGACCACCAACGCGTGCCTCGAATGGTAGATGAACTGGCAGGTGTTCCATTGAATCAAAGAAGGCCGGAGGGAATACAGTTTCCAGCTTGCAAATGATCAATGTGATTTCGCCCTCCAGCCTTGACATATCATCCGCCCTGAGTCTCGTGGATGTAAGACATCTGAAGAAGAGACTCATCTCGGTAAGTGCTTCCCATACATTTGTTGGAAGCAGCTCGCGGAATGCAATGGGCATAACCGTTGCATGAACACGTGACAGTCGTGGCTCTTCATCCCGTGCAAACCGCGTTTATTCACGTCGATGTTCTTAGACAGGTTCGACACATGGCCGTCAGGAAATCTAGCCGTCCCCAGCCACGCCAACAACGCACTGACCTGCTCCGCATTCAGCGTGTATGAGGACTTCGGCATGTAGGATGTGCCAACGGGATGCAGCTCCGGTTGCATATTCAGGTCGCGCATATCAAGTCGTGCCTTGAAATTGTCTTTCGTTTTTCCAGGCACATTCAGCACCGTATTGAAAATGTTGTCAAACACGTTCTTCTCAATGTGCATGACATCCAGGTTGTGTCGGATCATATTGCTCTTCCAATACGGAAGCTCCCATAATATGCTTCTCTTCTTCCACCCGATACAGTCACGGGCCAGGTATGCGTTGTGGCTGCCGTCCGGATCATCAGCGACCCCCACGAATTCACAACTGTCTATCTCCTCCAACACCTCCGCACCCGTGAGAAGCTCGGGCTTCATGTCCTTCTCGACGATGCCAGGCATGAACGACGTCACGTTCTTTCTGTACAAATGACGTCTGGGCAGGAACTTCCTATGGCTGTCGAACCAGCAAATCTTACGTCCATGTTTCAAGGACATCGTCTTCGCTTGCTTCATGCAGCAAGGGCAAGCGTATTTCCCCGATGTGCTCCAACCCGACAACATAGAATAAGCCGGAAAGTCGCTGATGGACCGTGCCCCCAACTACATAGAAAACAAGCTTCTTTATAATCATAAAAAAAACCCAAATATGGTTCGTACTAAAGCGCAAGCGCGACGTGGTAGTTGCCATTCAGCGGCAAGACGGCCTATTCAACAACCCTCTTCTTCAGCGGTTCCTCCACCACAAGAATCACCCCAAATTGGCGATCTCCATAAAGAAATACAAGAACTTCGGAAAACAGTGGATGACCTGAGGGAGCATATTATGTACCAGGATGAGCGTCTCCAATACCTGGACACAAGGCAGATGCGGATTAAATCCAAAGCTGCACAGCTGAGACGCCTCCTGAAGGCGTGCGCAGAGAGTGTTGCTACTCTCTGTTCGGATGACGAACAGTGAATGGCTCCTCTCCGTTATTCATTTAGATTAGTTTTTCCATTATTGTCCTAGTATATTTTGTAATTTATAATTTTATATTAATGAAGTTTTATTTTTCTAATCATCGCTTTCGTTTTTCTTAATTTAAACACGTGTTTAATCTCTCACGAATTTTGACGACGCTAAAATACAAACGAAATGTGTCTCGTCTCAAATTGGCCGACTAAACATATCGACGAAACTTAATACAACGATGAGACGAGAACATATTATCAGCGAACTTAACGACTGCGCGAATTTATTGGAAATTAGCGACGCTTTACCGACGCCCTAGCGACGCACGACGTTATTTCACCCCCATTGACGCTAATTCGTCGCTAAGTGTGTCGCTAACTCAAACGAACCGTCACACCTATTTCATGTTGCGTCGCTAATTCGTCGCTAAGTGTGTCGCTTACTCAAACGAACCGTCACACTTATTGCATGTTGCGTCGCTATGGCGTCGCTAAGCGTATCAGTTCATTAGAACGTGTTTACGTCGCTAATTCGTCGCTAAGTGTGTCGCTAACTCGGACGAACCGTCCTGCCCGCACAAAGTTCGTTGCTAATTCGTCGCTAATGCGTCTCTAATTCGCACGAATCGTCACACCTGCACATATTCCCAGTTTGGTTAACGGTCGAATAATGCGTCGCAAGTTCGTCGCTATACCGTCGCTAAAATTACCTATTTATACCCCAAACATCCGCACATATATATACACACATACAAATTTATAAAATATCAAAATATGCCGCGTCGTTTTAGAAGAACCCCAAGGCGTGGTGGAGGGGCAAACAGTGTCCCGCCACAAGGGCCTCCTCCCCAACCACCATCGGTTGAGCGGGAGGGTTCCGTATCTGTGTATGGCCCACTACCGCGAGAGGATGCTGAAGAACAAACGCCGGAACAGGATATCGACTACCGTATGCTGATAGCAAACATGCAACAGCAGTCGAGACAACTGCACAGCATGACTAGAAGGCTGCGGAAGTTGAAATTCAGATATTCCAAACTGAAGTGCCTCCTCAGAGAGTTCGCAGATAATGTGGCAGCCACTCTTTCTTCCGATGACGAAGAGTGAACGGCCTCTCTGCGCCTCTCTTTTAGATTTCTTTTTTTAATTTTGCGTTTCATAATGTAAAATTTTTATTATTAAATTAATAATTTTTTTTTCCAATCACTGCTTTCTTTTTCCTTAATTATTACACGTGTTTAATCCTCGACGAATCTGCGACGACACAATGACAAATCGGAATATGAACGAAAAGTAAAACAAAACGTTTGCGACATGCGGGTTTCATCGACAAAAAAACCGACGATACACAACGCCAAGAACCTACTCACGACGAATTTATTTTATCATTGTTCTGGAATTTTAGCGACAAAATAGCTACGATATAGCAACGTAAGGCTACAAACTACATAGCGACGAATAAAACATACCAGAATAGCGACGCACCACCGACAAAACACCGACGAACGTTTTAATCTGACTACTTTTCTGCTAGCGACAATGCCTTTCATCGTATTTTCGTCGCAATTAACGACGAAAACAAGTGTATCGCAAATGCGTCGCAAATTACCTACGCAACACCGACGAACCATTGTTCGTCGGTGAAATTTGCGTCGGTAAACGAAATTCTTTTTGTGGTGTAATAAAGTCCACAGATCATTATTAATGTATTAGATCATGGAATGGTAATTAAGGTTTTTATCATCATTTTGAATTTACAACATATATATATTCTTAAATGATGTTGTAGGTCAAGATACAATAGTAATTATGACCAATGTGTATATATAATGGCTAAATGTCATTCTTGATGGATTGAAAGAGATGTTTCCAAGTCGTCTACATGGATGTTCTATGTTAACTGAGTTGATCACTGCATTGCTTCGTTATTTAGGGTGCTACATGTGTTTATTATCATCAGTATTCTCAAGAATAATGAGTATACAACAACAACAATCATACCTAGTATATCTTAACGACAACAAAAGCTATCACTAGAGTATGGGGAGAGTGAGAGGCAGGCAAACAATATCTTCACCCCAAGAGATAGAGAGTTTGCTTCCAGTGAGACCTTCGGCTCTATATGTATCTGCATAGATAACACAATAACAGGAATATAACACTAGAAAAGGATTTTATTAAACATAAATAGAAAGCTTCCGATACTAAAATAGTCATAACATTGGATATGCAAAAATAATTGAAAGACAAAAACCAAAACAAAAAAGTGCGTGCAAAGTCAACCTAAAGTGTATAGAGTATCTAATCCTCTAAATATACTCTAAGGTGTCCCTATATACTGCCTACACCTCTTTAATCTTAATCCTCTGCCTCTGTGAACTCCTATCATGGACCATGTCCTCAGAGAGGTGCAACTATGATAAGTAATGTCTAATCTGCTCATCCCAAGTAAGTTTGTGCATGCATTTACTCCTCTTCCCCTGTGTAGTGACGTTTTCAACTGCTCTTACAGACGCCGTTGTATGTCTCCTTTTGACATGCCCAAACATCTCAATCTTTCCTCTCTTATCTTATCTGCTATACTAGCCACACCTAACATTTCCATGTATACCTCATTTCTTATCATGTCTATCCTTGTATGCCAATACATTCACCTCACCATCCTCATCACTGACACTTCCATCTTTTGCGATTGTGTCCTCTTGATGGCCCAACAGTCTGTTCCATATAACATTACCGGCTGAACTGCCACCCTATAAAATTTTTCCTTTAATTTAGTTGGAAAATTCTTGTCACACAGCACCTCTGAAGCCACCCTCCACCTACACTAACCTGTCTATACTCAGTGTGCTACGTCACTATCTATATCCCCATCGTGCTGTACAAATGATCCTAGGTACTTGAACTTACTTATCTTTGGTACCACTTAACTCTCGATGGTGAGTTGGTTATTCTCATCGTTGGCTACGCCGCTGAAGTCGCAGTACAGATATTCGGTCTTAGAACTGTGAAGAAAACAAAGATATAGGAAAATTGAAGAAAACAAAGATATAGGAAAATTTTCTATGTATATTTTGTGTATATTTTCAAATGAATAGTACACTCCTTTACACTGTTTCTTATAGGACCATTTACATGCCTATCTATGGAAACTACTAATTACAAATCAATCACATTTAATTACAATTGAAGTTAACAAATCAATCACCTTTAATTACAATTAATCCTAAATAAAATCCTCCTTAATCTCGGCACTCAATCTTTGACTATCTCAACACTCCCTCTCAAGTTGAACAGTGGGATCCACAATGTTTAACTTGGACATGACAGCTTCAAACGACCTTCCATTGACTGCTTTGGTTAACACATCTGCTAACTGGTCTTCTGAACGAACATGAGGCAATTCAATCAGTCCACTTTCCAACTTCTCTTTGATAAAATGTCGGTCAATCTCTATATGTTTGGTCCGGTCATGTTGCACTGGGTTTTTAGATATGCTAATAGATGCCTTATTGTCACAAAATAGAGGTGTAGGTAAGCTCACTTGCAACCCAATGTCTTTAAATAGCTTCTGGATCCATAATACCTCAGTAATCCCTTTCACAATTCCTCGGAATTCTGCCTCTGCACTGGATAAGGCGACCACCTTCTGTTTTTTTTTGCTTCTCTATGTTACAAGGTTGCCTCCTACAAGTGTAAAATATCCAGACGTAGACTTCTGATCGGTCAAACTACCAGCCCAGTCAGCATCTGTATAAGCTTGAATATTTAAATGTCCATTATTACGGAATACTATACCTCTTCCTGGTGTCGCCTTCAGATATCGTAGAATGTGTACTACAGTGTCCACATGATGTACCTGCGGATTATTTATGAACTGACTTACCACACTTACTACAAAAGCAATATCAGGCCGTGTATGTGATAAATAAATTAACTTGCTGACCATCCGCTAGTATTGTCCAATATCTGTCAGCGGTGCTCCATCAATTACTTCTAACTTATAATTGGTAACCATAGGTGTGTCACACGGTTTACAATCGATCATCCCTACCTCTGTCACCAAATCCAGGATATACTTCCGTTGCGATATGTAAATCCCTTCTTTTGACCTTAAGACTTCAATTCCCAGAAAATATTTTAGTCCTCCAAGATCTTTCATTTCGAATTCAGTGAACATATGTTTGCGCAAATGTTGCATTTCTTCGGTGTCATTCCCAGTAATTACCATATCATCGACATAGATAATCAAGCACGTTACCAATCCTTATCTTCTTTTGACAAACAATGTGTGATCAACATTACTTTGGCTGTACCCATCTTTCGTCATGACTCCAGTAAACCTACCAAACCAAGCTCAAGGAGATTGTTTGAGTCCGTACAATGCCTTCTTCAGCCTGCAGACCTCTCTTGGTTTGAACCCTGCAGAAAAACCTGGAGGTGGATCTATATAGACTTCTTTCAAGTTACCGTGCAGAAATGCATTTTTGACATCAAAATGGTGAAGAGGCCAGTTCTGAGTCGCAGCAATGGAGAACAGTACTCGTATGGTATCAATACGGGCAACAGGTGAGAAGGTTTTTGAATAATCAATACCATATGTTTGAGTGTACCCTTTATCAACTAGTCTGGCCTTGTACCGTTCAATACTCCCATCTGCCTTGTGCTTGATTGTGAACACCCAGCGGCAACCTACTGGCTTTTTCCCGACGGGAAGGATGCACTTTTCCCATGTTTCATTTTTTTCCAAGGCTAACATTTCGGTTACCATGGCTTCTTTCCAGTCTGGATGCTTCTTGGCTTCCTCAGCAGTTTGTGGTACATGTTCTGCACACAAAGTCACAAAGAAACCTCGGGCCAAATCAGATATTTCTTTTAACGATGTATTTATTGGATACCTCGATGTTTTCGATACTTGTGTGGGAGAGTATTTCTGGGGGAACTCCTCGTTTTGTTCTGGGGGTAGGACTCGTGCCTCCTGTGGCTCAACAGAAATATTTTTACCTGCACTCGTTTCTGAAATAACAGGACTGTTTATATCTGTGATGGGTACAACAGAATTATTTGCATCTGTAGGGGGTACAATGGAAGTATTTATGTCTGTAGTGGGTGTGTGTGGACTTAGATCATCGGAATCAAACTGATCACTGCGTGTATCGAAATGTCTTACCTCTGACAATTCATTTGTCGGAAGGGAATCTTTGGGTGGCGGCGCAGATACCTCGGGTGATACAATATTGGGAGCTATAGCACAGTCGGCGCCATCTACTTGCTGTGTTGGAACAACTATCGGACCAGCGGGCTGTGGCACCAACCAGTCGAGGGTTCCAGTATTTGGATAAGTACACTCCCCTGAACCCGAGACGAGGAGGAATAGTAATATTCAGTTTCAAAGAACACACAATTCATGGTTACATGAATACGGTGGGTTTTGGGATTGTAGCATCGGTAGCCTTTTTGGGATGAAGCATAGCCAACAAAGACACATCGCTCTGCACAAGGATCAAGTTTACTGCGCTCGTGTTTGGGAGTATGAATAAAGACGGTACATCCAAACACTCGTGGGGTAAAGTAAAAATGGAGGGTATATCTTGTTAGGTGGATAGAGTATGAAGTGGCGTTTGGTAGTCGAGAATTTTACTGGGGAGTCGGTTAAGGAGGTATGTGGCAGTGGATACAGCCTCCGGCCAGAAACTCATCGGGACGTGAGAATTAATCATCATGGCACGAGTCATTTCAAGAAGTATACTATTTTTCCGTTCAGCAACCCCATTTTGTTCAGGGGTATGGGAGCATGAAGTTTGATGTATGATCCCATTTGTATGAAAAAACTGGACTAAGTCGCTGGTAAGATATTCCCCCTATTGTCAGATTGAAGAATTTTAATTTTTGTATCGAACTGAGTATATACCATATGATAAAAGTGGGTGAATTTCTGGAAGGCTTCAGATTTATGTTTCATGATGTACAACCATGTCATTCGAGAAAAATCATCTACAAAAATAACATAATAACGAAATCCAAGGGGTGTATTGTAAGGAGCTTGACCCCATACATCAGAATGAATTAAAGAGAACATGCGATCAACATGAGTATTATTAGAAAGATAAGACGCTCAAGTTTGTTTTGCCCGGAGGCATGTATCACAAGTAAAAGTAGTAGGGGTAGAGGAAAATAAATTAGGGAACAGGCGGTGCAAATATCCAAATGACGGGTGACCTAACCGACGATGCCATAACCACACCTGGTGATGAGCCGTCCTGGTAGCAAGATTAGACTATCCCTGTTGCGACACCGCATCAACATAGTACAGCCCGCGGCGCTCAGTACTATGCCCAATAATCTCTCCCGTACGAATATCCTGTAAAAGGCAGAAATTAGGATATAGCCGAACAATACAGTCCAATTCTTTAGTAACTTGGATAACAAACAATAATTTAGTAGATAGCAGAACATATAAACAGTTTCGTGGGGTAAGGGTAGGTGTAATGGAGATGGTGCCGCCTCCAGCCACTGGGATGGTGGTCCCATTGGCAGTCTCAACAGTATTTTTAGTTGGAGGAGTGGGTGTGGTAATACCAGTGGGGTCATTAGTCATTGTGTCTGTGGCCCCACAGCCAAAGATCCACTGGGATTGGCTGAGCGTAGTATAACATTTGGACTTAATTGGAGATATAGGAATTGTGGGGGGGTAATTTAGGCAATTTGGCTGATCTGAGAGTCTAATCTGGCAAGGGACATAATATCTGGGGTGTAGATGCTATGTGGAGAATGGTTGGGTCCTGGTGGAGTATTTGAAACACTGTGGGTTAACCTGTTATTTTCAGAAACATGAGGATCAAGAATAATAAAACAGTTGAGTGCAGGGGCATGGGAGGTAATTTCATTAATGGGGGTATTTAAAGAACAGTGGGGGTTATGGGGTTAGGGTTAACCCTAACCCCATTACCTCTGGCGGCGGGGCTTCTTCCTCCTCTCCAGATGCAGCCGCCATGGCTGCTCCTGCATGCTCCATTCCTCACTGTTGTCCTCCTTCAACTCTTTCTTGGCTACAAGTACCCCCTTCAGTGGCCTGAGCTACGACAGCATTCCCCCTTTTTGAGAACTCTCCCCACCATTCGGGGTACCCATGAATCTTGAAGCACTTGTCTTTAGCATGGCCCCTTCGCGTGCAATGGCTACACTCCAGTTGAGCATTGTCCTCTCCTCCCCGTCTTGATGATTTTTCTGAGCGTGGGGGAGACTGTCCCGCGTCCTTCGCTGTTTGCTCTGCTCTGTTGGTGATTTCACCACCAACCCTTGACCTATCCCAGATGATGATCGTGGATCTAATGGGTGGATGACTAGAACACCATCTTGGATGGTGGACTTGCGCAGTTTGTTGTAGGCCATTTCCACAGTTGGTCTTGGCTCCCGCTTGAGAATTTCCTTCTTTATGTCTGAAAAACGATCATCAACTGCAAGGAGCAGTTGATAAAGCCTCTGTTCCTGGATTTTTTTTGTGTATATGGCTATGTCTTTCGGAGACTCCACGGGGTTTGGATCCATGGAGTCTATGGCCATCCACAAGCCCTGAAATTGGTCCCATAGTATTTCAAGCTATCGATTATTCTGTTTGATAGTGCAACACTGTTTGTGTAGATCAAAAATTTGTAAAAGGTCTCCGCCTGACCTATAGGTGACGGCCAGTCTGTCACAAAGCGCCTTTGCAGTTGAGTATCTGGATACGTTGTTTACTAAAGTATCATCAATATTATCAATCAGCCAGGTAAACACTAGCTGATCATTTTGTTCCCATACTGCATATGCAGGGTTAGTCGACAGAGGGGGTGGAGGAACCTCTGTAATGTGGGCGCTCTTCCCCTACCTCCAAGCGCAATTTTCATCAGTCTGCACCATAAAGTATAGTTGGTGCTTGTGAGTTTAATTTATAGTACCAGGTTTGAAGATGGAGTGGGAACGGTGGAAGAGGCACTGAGGTTGTGTTGGACAAATTTGGCAAATTGTTTGTTTAAATCAAAAGTGGCAGGGAAGTTGGGTTTTGTTTCTGCAGTTTCTGGTCTTGTTTCTGAACTCTCTGCCGTTTGTGACATATTGGTTTGTGGTGTTTGCGGAAACAAAAAACTGGTTTGAATCAGGTATGAGCTTGATCACGGAAGCAGGTTGGGATGGGTATGAGCAAAGGGCAATGATGATACTGATCTGAGCCTTGATGGCACGGATCAAACAGATACAATACTTGGTCAGAGGATGGTTATGGCTGTGATGAGATACTCCTCTGAGCCAAACACTTCTTCAAAAATGACGGATCAGGTTCAATAACGAACCTGCTCTGATACCATGTGAAGAAAACAAAGATATAGGAAAATTTTCTCTGTATATTTTGTGTATATTTTCCAATGAGTAGTACACTCTTTTACACTGTTTCTTATAGGACCATTTACATGCCTATTTATGGAAACTACTAATTACAAATCAATCACCTTTAATTACAATTGATGCTAACAAATCAATCACCTTTAATTACAATTAATCCTAAATCAAATCCGTCTTAATCTCGGCACTCAATCTTTGACTATCTCAACAAAAACGACTAATCCTTAAACATTTTCTATCAGTAAGAAGTTTATATCCTCTTTTTTTATTGAAGTGTGAGCATTTTCAGAGTATGAATATGCAACCCTCGTGTTCGGAAACCTAAAGGGTCTAATGTAACAGGATGAATTGCATAAAAAAATAATTTATTGGTTAACATATTATGGGTCATTGGGAAACAATCTATGTGTGTTTCTAACGCATGAGTATGATTGTATGCATCCGACCCTCTCATACCCCGTCATAGACGAGAGCCT
Source organism: Eustoma russellianum (assembly GCA_036186865.1). Classification (NCBI taxonomy): domain Eukaryota; kingdom Viridiplantae; phylum Streptophyta; class Magnoliopsida; order Gentianales; family Gentianaceae; genus Eustoma; species Eustoma russellianum. The sequence continues at coordinate 35,183,693 of AP025051.1, forward strand.
TTAAAATAATTGGGTATTGTTGTTGTTGTTGTTCAAGTTAAGATACTATGATGCATAGCATCATTCCAGAATTTCATCTATAACAGGTAGGAAGCTACAACACAGCTTAACTAAAAATGGTTACTGCATAGAAATGACAATAATAATTTATTCATGAAGTTGTACAATGTATTTAACACCTGGTGCTTTCAAAACTATTAGATCATTCATACAACACGTGAATTACTATGATTGAACAGAATCTGGAAGTTCTAAAAGCACTTCCCAACTTGTATATGCTACATGAGTGTACTCTAATGTTGTAGGTCGTTTTACCAGCCTAAGCTCTTCCCAACTGAATAATGACTTTCCTTTCCGTAGATGTTTCTTGTATATCCATTAAGTAATGTCTTTATTCTCGATTATAATGGTTTGAGTCATATCCTATACTCGATTCTTGATGTAATCCTTCTATTGAAAAGAAGCAAATGATGATATAGTATTGTGAGCAAAATCAGGAACGAGAGCAAAATCCGGAGGTTGCAATCAGTTCCAGAAAATCAGGAATCAGAAAGATTGAAATTAGGAAGTAAATATTGTGCAGTAGAATAGGAAATTATGATTGATTGATTTGTTACCTTGTATAGACATTCAAGTGTACTATAAACATAGGCGTGTACAAACAAACGACTATTGAGAAATATACGAAAAATTTTCCCAAGTTCTCCCTGCTACCAAGTTAAATATGGTATCAGAGCAAGCTTGATCTCTCAATCCATCTAAAACTGTGTTCAAAACATTGTTTGGCTCAGGATTTCGATCACATCATTGCCAAGAAGACCACTGCTTGGCTCAGTACCCTTACATCATAGCCCCCATATAACAGGGTACCTCCAGCTCCGCTGCCCACCGACTCTGCCTACCCAGCGTGGGAGCAGAGTGATCAGATGGTGTTTACTTGGCTAATTGATAATTTGGATGATAGCCTAGTAAACAATGTGTCAAAATATTCCACTGCTAAGGCGTTATGGGATGGCCTTGCTGTCACCTATGGATCTGGAGGAGATCCATTACAGATCTTCGATTTACACAAGCAGTACCATTCTATCAAACAAGGAAACCGCCCACTGGAGGCCGTATGGGATCAATTTCAGGGGCTATGGATGACAATTGACACCATGGGCCCAAATCCCATAGAATGCTCTAAGGATATAGCCACATATACGCAGAAGGTGCAAGAACAGAGATTATACCAACTACTCTTGGCGGTTGATGATAGCTTTGGAGATACAAAAAAAGAGTTACTGAAACAAGTACCCAGGCTTACTGTTGAGGTAGCATACCATGAGCTTCGAAGAGCAGGGGTACAAAAAGTAGTCTTAAACCCCTCAGATCAGAGACCATCATCGGGGATAGGACAAGGTTTGATAGCCAAACCTTTCGTATAACACAACACGCAGAAGAAAGGACCAGGCAACTCACGCTCAGGACATCCTTCACAGCGTGGAGAAGGAAAAAGCACCCAAAAGTGCTCCCACTGCAAAAAAATAAGGGGCCCAATCGGGAAACCTGTTTCCAACTTCATGGATTTCCAGATTGGTGGGAAGAGTATAAGAAAAAGGCACAGGCTGCAGCTGCTCAATGCACCAGTGAAGCGGATTCAGGCGCTAGAGAGACAGGCAGGCAGAAGGATGAAGAGATGGAAGTAGGCGGCGCAGCCTTGGCTGCAAAAGGTATCAGGGTTAGGGATTTCCCTAACCCTGCGTCTTTAAATAGGCCGTATAATAACCCCTCCACCCCTGTGTTTTATGAAAATATTAGTCAGGTCCCTGCAGTTTTCTAGAATGGACATACAGGACCCTGAACTGTTAAAAACTGTGGTCCTAACCTTTGAAATTTTAAAACCTGCGGTCCTACCCCCAGATTCCTGTAATTCTACACTTACCACCCCAGATGTTTTCCAAATTACACATTTACCCCCAGAAGTCCCTAAATCCTAAAGTTACTCAATCCAAGCCAAACGTTAGTGGATATTTGACTGTGGCGCTACTGACAAAATGGCGTGTGATAAATCTGACTTACTCATATATACCCGACCCACTAAAAACACCATTGAGACTGCCAATGGTGCCTCCGTACCTGTTATTGCCAGTGGCACCATCTCAATCACTACTACACTCACACTACACAAGTGTCTTTATGTACCCTCGTTATCAACTAAACTTTTGTCTGTAAGTCAACTCACTGAAGCATTAGACTGTGTCGTATTAATGTATCTAACTTTTTGACTTGTGCAGGATATTCATATGGGGACGATCATTGGGTGTGGTACTGAACGCCAAGGGCTATACTTTGTTGATGTTGTAGCACAACAGGGACAGTCTAATCTTGCCACCGGAACGGCCAATCAACGGGTGTGGTTATGGCATCGCCGGTTAAGGCACCCTTCTTTTGGTTATCTCCAATGTTTGTTTCCATCCTTATTTTCTTTTCCAACAAAATACTTTGTCATGTGATACATGCCTTCGGGCCAAATAGACACGTGCATCGTACATTGCCAATAATACCCGAGTAGATCGCATGTTTTCTTTGGTTCACTCTGATGTATGGGGACCCTCACCCTATAATACCCCACTTGGTTTTTGTTATTATGTGATTTTTGTTGATGACTTCTCTCGAATGAATTGGCTCTATGTCCTTAAATATAAATCTGAAGTACAACAAAAATTCATTCACTTCTATAACATGATATGGGCACAGATTGATACAAAAAATCAGATTCTTTGGTCCGAAAACGAGGGTGAATGCCTAGCTACAAATTTAAAAAAAATTCTTCCTTGATCAGGGTATCATACATCAAAACACCTTGCCCAAACACTCCCGAACAAAACGAGGTCAGAAAGAAAAAACTGTATAATTCTTGAAATGTCCCAGGCGATGATGTACGATTCACATGTTCATATGAGTTATTGGCCCGAGGCTGTAACCACAGCCACATACCTTATCAACCGCCTTCCTACAAAAATTCTCACATATAAAACCCTTATTCAAGCTCTGGCCTCTCAATATAATATTCCTTCTATATACACCCTACCTCCTAAAGTGTTTGCGTGTACTGTTTTGTCCATACGCCAAAACATGAAAGAACTAAACTCGACCTGTGTGCCAAAAAATGCGTCTTTGTTGGCTATGCTACCACCCTAAAAGGATACCGCTGCTACAACCCACATACCAAACGACTTCATATTACCAGAACTGCACATTTCTTGAAACAGATTACTACTATCAACCCCAATCTCGGTTCCAGGGGGAGACTCCATCTGATGGAACCCTTGACTAGTTGATACCATACCAAACTTACTCGACGGCTGATCCAACACGGCAAGTAGATGGCGCCGATTGTGCAGCGGCTCCCAACAAAGAACTACCCCAGACACAAGTATCATCTCATGATTCTCCACAAACGAATGAAGTGACTGAGGTAACAAATTTATATATTAATACTTTACAGTCGTGCCATAATATTGAGACTAACACTGATCCAAATCCAGACTCCCATAGTCTTACTCATTGTCCTACCCCGGCTATAAACAGATTAGAAACAGTATCGTCCATACCAGAAACACAAACTGATGCCAACTTTTTCATGGAACAGCAGCAGGTACAGGTTTTACCTCCCAGGACGAAGAGAGGAGTACCTCCAAACCGATACTCACTTGAACAAAAATCAAGAACATCCATGTATCCAGTAAATGTTTCTGTAACAGGGATGTCTGACTTAGCTCGAGGGTTGTTTGTGTCCTTATGCGCAGAACAACTACCACGAACAGTTGACGAAGCCCAAGTCCAACCAGCATGGAAGGAAGCTATGATTACATAAATGACATCCCTGGAAAAAAATCAAACGTGGGAAAAGTGCTCTCTTCCCTCTGGAAAGAGACCGGTTGGATGCAAGTGGGTGTTTACCATAAAATACAAGGCTGATGGAAGTGTTGAGAGATATAAAGCCCGGTTAGTTGTAAAAGAATATACTCAGACCTACGGCGTAGATTACGTTCAGAAACATTCTCATTGGTGGCCCGTAGTGATACAATCAGAGTACTATTCTCAGGTGCAGCTAATAAAGATTGGCCCCTTCACCAGTTTGATGTTAAAAATGCATTCCTACACCGAGATCTGAAAGAAAAAGTATACATAGAGCCACATCCGGGTTTCTCGTCTGAATTTAAGGTAGGTGAGGTATGCAGACTGAAAAAGGCTTTGTATGGTTTGAAACAATCTCCTCGAGCGTGGTTTGGTAGGTTCACGGAAGTCGTGAAGCAGGATGGATACTGTCAGAGTAATGCGAAGCACACCTTGTTCATCAAACAGAATGGAAGGTTAGTGACTTGTTTAATTATTTATGTTGATGACATGATAATAACAGGAAGTGACACTGAAGAGATTGCTCGTCTCCGAGAGCACTTGTTCACCAAATTTAAGATGAAGGACCTCGGAGGCCTGAAGTATTTCCTAGGGATCGAAGTACTGAGGTCAAAGGCTGGTATATACATTTCCCAACAGAAATTCTTGATCTGTTAGCAGAAATAGGGATGATGGATTGTAAACCCTGGAAAACCCCTATGATGGTAAATCATAAGCTACAAATGATCGATGGAGCAGCACCGGCGGACAAGGGGCAGTACCAGCGCCTGGTTGGAAAGCTAATCTACTTATCGCATACACTACCCGACATAGCATTTGCAGTAAGTATGGTTAGCCAGTTTATGCACAATCCCCAGGAACAACATATGAGCGCAGTCAGAAGAATTCTTCAGTGTCTGAAGTATACTCCAGGAAGAGGCATTGTATTCAGGAACAATGGACATTTGGATATTCAGGCATATACAGATGCTGATTGGGTTGGGAATTTAGTATATCGAAAGTCTACTTCAGGATACTTTACACTTGTTGGAGGCAATCTTGTGACCTGGAGGAGTAAGAAACAAAAGGTGGTTGCTCTTTCAAGTGTTGAAGCTGAGTTCCGAGGGATAGCAAGAAGGGCAACTAAGGTATTATGGGTACAGAAACTGATCAGAGACATTGGCATGAAAATTAGTCTCCTTACACCACTACTGTGTGACAACAAGGCGTCAATTAGCATATCCAAAAATCCAGTTCAACATGACCGAGCGAAGCACATAGAGATTGATCGACACTTTATCAAAAACAAGTTAGAAGAATGGATTATTGAGTTACCATTTGTTAGATCAAAAGACCAGTTGGCGGATATTTTAACCAAGGCAGTAGATGGAAGATCATTTGAGAGTATTTTGAGCAAGTTGAACGTCGTCAATCCTGCCGATCAACTTAAGGGGGAGTGTGAGCAAAATCAGGAATGAGAGCAAAATCCGGAGGTTGCAATCAGTCCCAGAAAATCAAGAATCAGAAAGATTGAAATTAGGAAGTAAATATTATGCAGTAGAGTAGGAAATTATGATTGATTGATTTGTTACCTTGTATAGACATTAAAGTGTACTATAAACATAGGCGTGTACAAACAAACGACTATTGAGAAATATACGAAAAATTTTCCCAAGTTCTCCCTGCTACCAAGTTAAACAAGCATATGTATACTCTGATAATTGTAACATTTGTACAACAGGATAAAGTCTGCGAAAACCTGCAAGAATCAAAGTCTTGGTACCTCAAGTTTCAACACCAACAGGGCTAGTGGAGTCACTAGGATTAGGAAAAGGGAGAACAGTTCTTTATCCAGTTCCATCGGTATTAGTCCTGGAGGAACTACCAGTAGTGCCCAAGTTCTTGAACGATCTAGCGAAGAAAGGATGGTTTACTGTTAGAGTAAACACTTAAGAGGCCAGATGGGCAGGCCCAAATTGTGCAGAGGAAGTGGTAAAGAGAAGCGAGGACGCCAATGGTTTGGATGCAACTGTGTTTACTAGAACTGGGGAGGTAGAGGGATTCTTGAAGAGCTTGAGAAAGTTGGGATTGGGGTGGGGGATGATGAGACAGAGGTGTTAACGAATGGTGGTTGCTGCTCATCATGGTCCTGTCATGGCTTTTGGTGCTGAGAGATTAGGAGCCGGAGTTGATGTAGTGAGTGTCGAGGATATTGTACCGCATTGGCCGATTTGATAAAAATATATAGATCATATGAGGATGAAGTAACATCATCCATTGTCTTAAGGTTTTGAGTTGATATGGATCTTACCTTATCTAAGCTTAAATTTCAACATGATATCAGAGCCAGTTTAAAATATAGACTCACACCTTGTCTGACCCATATTTAGCCATTTATTATATTTCCTTGTAGTTTGTAATTGAGGATGGGTTATAAGTCGCATGTGTTTGTCAAACTATGTTGTCATGTGATGACATGATATCAGAGGCAGTTTAAAATGTGTACTCTCACTTTGCTTGACCCATAATTAGCCAATTATTGTATTTCCTCACCGAAGTCCAGATGTGCATAGGGCTGTAAATGAACAAAGCTGTTCGGTTGTTCGGCTCGTTTGTTTGAGCTCGAGCTCGGCTCGGATAAAAGGTTAATGAACAGAGCTTGAACACCTTTTTCTGTTCGAGCTCGGTAATTGGTACCGTTCGTTTAAGGTGTTCGGCTCGTTAATGTTGTTCGTGAGTTAAACGAACCAAGCTTGAACAAGTAAATATGTTCGTTTAAATAAACGAACAAGCTCGGCTCGTTCGCTAAGTTAAATGAACAGAGCTTGAACAACGCAATACCCGGCTCGTTCGGCTCGT
>AP025051.1:35190443-35227538 GCA_036186865.1 Eustoma russellianum
TCGTTCGGCTCGTTTACAGCCCTATGTGCATATCCGGTTTGTGGTTTATAATTGGGGACGGGTTCTAAGTCGCGTGTGTATGTCAAGCCACGTTGCCACGTGAAGATGGGTATTGAGAATATTGTCCCAGATTGTCTACTTTGAGACAAATATATAGGTTATATGATGATAAAAGTATTAGGGGTATCAAACAGGTCGTGTATCATGTTTTGTGTATCAAAGTGTCATACTCATACCTTACCCGTTCGCTTCACGTGTATGGATGTAGATACCCAAATCCGTACATGTCAGGTTTCGTGTCGTGTATCGGGTATACCCACGAACTTGACAAGTACAAATATTTCAAGTCGTGTACATGCCATTTCATGTATTTTTCAGGTAATTTCAGGTTTCGTGCATTTTCCAGGTCATGTACTTAAACTACTACTGATACAATGTATGAAACAACAATAAGTACACAACCAAATGTTAAAGATTAAAATGAGCGAGGTCATCTAAACTCAAATTACTTGACTATGCAATAATAGATTAAAGAAATATGATTTGGAAATGGAGGAAGGGGGAACCGAATAGGGTTACTTAGTAGCGTGGTAGTCTTTTTTTGGAAAAATTTATTTATTTTATTAATTATAAATTTTATTTAAAATATATTTTTTTAATTTCATGTATAAACGGGTATAAACAGGTACCCGTGGGTATACCCGGACACGACCTGTCATTGGTGGGTATCTTTCAAGTCTTATCTGATTTGCACACGAAACCCGCCAAGGTCATACACATACCCGTGAAATTTCGTGTCAGGTTCGGGTCGTGTTTTCGTGTCGTGTCTGAAATTGCCACCCTTATAAAGTATCACCAACTATTGACTTAAGATTTTAAGTAGATATAGATCCCACCTCATGTAAATCCAAGTTTTAAATTCGATAGTTTCGATGTTGTTGTTGATGCTCTTGCTTATATATGGAAATTATTAGACATTTGATTATGGTTTATAGTGTTCGAAAAGCCGTTTTTCTTTCACTTTCATTAAGGTTGTGCAGACAGGGGTTTGAATGGATTAGATGCCTCAATCCATCTGCACTTTATTTGTAGAGCAAAGAAAAGAGAAAAGATTGATACTTGTGGATTGACTGAGTGTAAATGTAAATGATAAACCATAACCAGATCGTCAGTTAGTCAATAACAGTCAACGGTTTAATCCTAATAGACCAGTATACGAAGTACTGCAGTCCAGCGGTTTAGTGCTTAAGAATGGCTGTCCGGCCTCAGCAGCACCTCAGTAGGGCAACACGACACCTTTATAACATCGAAGAATCTATTAAGGTTTGCACCTCGGCATCAACTTCAGTATATGTTCGAGTGCTGCACTTGGGACTGCTTCATTTAGGCAATGCTTAGTCATGCATTTCGGTAAGGCCAAGTCACGCACTTCGGCAAGGTTCAGCTGTGCACCACAGCAGGTCGTGCACTTCAGCAGAAGACAGCTGTGTACCACAGCTAAATGAACCCATTACGATAATACTTTGTGGGACCCTCAAACGGAGATACCTCTCAAATATATCGACTACAGCTGTTTGGTCTTCCTAAACACGCCAATGTCACAACAGCCGGTCTATCAGTTACATCAACCAGGCCAGCCTATTGATCACATCAGTCGACCTATTGATCACATCAGCAGACCTATTATGCCTTAAGCTCTCTGCCCTAAACAAAGCGTCTTCTCCAAGCTATCATCAGACTTTCAGATTGGGAAAAAGATCTATAAAGGTAAGGAGACCAAGACAAAGAAAAAGGACCAGACTTTACAACATATCCATACACCCTGCTCCTTGGCAAATACTGTGAGAAATTCCTAACTCACCCTTTACATTATAATCTCAGTGAGATATGACCCAAACTGACTTGAGCGTCGGATGGTTCTTCCCGGGGCCAACCCCCCGAGACCTTTGACCTGTGCTTACTTGTGCATGATATTTGGCGCTATTCCAGCTACACATTTTCAATCCCAGTTGACAAATTCTTTACATTAACTGACGGAGCTGAATCGAGGTCATCTAGACCCTTGGTGAAGATCCGGCTTCATCATTTGGCGCTAGAAGGAGGGCTCTTAATTCCCTTAACCCAGAAAACAGCTACTCAAAGTTTCTCTAACGATTGTTCAGGAACCTTTCTAATCATCTTAGGAAGTTATCGAGAGAAAGATGAGTAACAGAGATAGTCAAGGGACCAAACAACCCATGACATCTAGGAGGAGTCAAAAATCTTCTCAACAACAAACTGATCGATGCTCTACAGAGCCGGGAGAATCTTCAACTCCCATAGCTTTTACATATGAAGAGCACAGGCGAGCCATTCGCTATGTGGCCCAAAACCCAGAGGTCTTCCAAGCTGTAGTGAGGGAGATGAAGGGGAAGACCTCTACAGCAAAATCCAGTGGATCCCGTTCCGGTAATTCTCACCCACTCGAACATCTGGAGTATTCTTCCACTCGGCCTGGTTATTCCCTCGGGCGTCGGGCCGAGTTTATGGCCGAGACGAAACGGCCGAAACAAAAGTCTAGCCACCGGAGCTTAAAGTGTACTTAGAAAGCCTCTTTGCCATTTAAACATGGCAAAAAAGTTAACAATAAAGGCAAGGCGCCGTTACAGGAAAGGTGTTCTGTCAAGATTCGGTTAGGAGGCCGAGGAGAGGAAAGGAATTCTCTGCTGGCTTCTAAAGCTCATATCCTTTTCTATATGAGGAAAAAATCTCTGGAAAAAGAACCCCAGCCCCTCGCTAGACCAATCCGTAAAAGAAACCATCAACTGTACTGCCTCTACCATCATGATATTGGTCATGATACAGAAGATTGTAGACAGCTCGGGCAAGAGATTGAGCGTCTTATTGAGGTGGGTCACCTGCAGCGTTTCTATAATCCCAGGTCTAGGCTTCACAACATGCTAGACTTTGGTAAACCCCCTCCAGAGGAGAGTTGTAAACCCGGATATCACCAGGGTTTTTTGGGTGATACAGATTCGGATTTCGATGAGGGGGGACACGGATTTCTGAGCATATAAGGTTAATCTAATGACCGTGGACCCTAATTCAATCGAATCACGGTTTGTTTCTTCTTGTCTTCATCCGGAATCCCCCGGCCCGGCCTTATGTTATCAAGGGACCAGTCTCTTATATTTAACTGGACATTCTTATATGGCATTCAGCCAGGAGAGTTAAGTCACCTTATGGTGCATGGAGCAATAATTTATGTCTATCTACCACCTACAACAAAAACGGGGGCATATATCTTTACCCAGCAGGTCTGGAAGGTTGAGCAGGTCTCAGCAGGATGGGACAGGTTTCCCAATATTCTTACCCAACAGGTCTGGAAGGTTGAGCAGGTCTCAACATCATCTTTACCCAGCAGGTCTGGAAGGCTGAGCAGGTCTCAGCAGGATGGGACAGGTTTCCCAATATTCTTACCCAGCAGGTCTGGAAGGTTGAGCAGGTCTCAACATCATTTTTACCCAGCAGGTCTGGAAGGCTGAGCAGGTCTCAGCAGGATGGGACAGGTTTCCCAATATTCTTACCCAGCAGGTCTGGAAGGTTGAGCAGGTCTCAACATCATCTTTACCCAGCAGGTCTGGAAGGCTGAGCAGGTCTCAGCAGGATGGGACAGGTTTCCCAATATTCTTACCCAGCAGGTCTGGAAGGTTGAGCAGATCTCAACATCATCTTTACCCAGCAGGTTTGGAAGGTTGAGCAGGTCTCAACATCATCTTTACCCAGCAGGTCTGGAAGACTGAGCAGGTCTCAGCAAGATGGGACAGGTTTCCTAATATTCTTACCCAGGAGGTCTGGAAGGTTGAGCAGGTCTTAACATTATCTTTCCCCAGCAGGTCTGGGAGGCTGAGCAGGTCTCAGCGGAACAAGACAAGTTCCCTATATTCTTACCCCAGCAGGTCTGGGAGGCTGAGCAGGTCTCAGCGGAACAAGACAAGTTCCCTATATTCTTACCCCAGCAGGTCTGGGAGGCTGAGCAGGTCTCAGCGGAACAAGAAAAGTTCCCTATATTTTCACATCAGCAGGACTGAGAAGGTTGAGCAGGTCTCAACATCATTTTCACCCCAGCAGGACTGGGAGACTGAGCAGGTCTCAGCGGAACAAGACAAGTTCCCTATATTTTCACCTCAGCAGGACTGAGAAGGTTGAGAAGGTCTCAACATCATTCTTACCCCAGCAGGTCTGGGAGGCTGAGCATGTCTCAGCGGAACAAGACAAGTTCCCTATATTCTTACCCCAGCAGGTCTGGGAGGCTGAGCAGGTCGCAGCGGAACAAGACAAGTTCCTTATATTTTCACCCCTGCAGGACTGGGAGACTGAGCAGGTCTCAACGGAACAAGACAAGTTCCCTATATTTTCACCTCAGCAGGACTGAGAAGGTTGAGCAGGTCTCAACATCATCCTTACCCCAGCAGGTCTGGGAGGCTGAGCAGGTCTCAGCGGAACAAGACAAGTTCCCTATATTTTCACCCCAGCAGGACTGGGAGACTGAGTAGGTCTCAGCGGAACAAAACAAGTTCCCTATATTTTCACCTCAGCAGGACTGAGAAGGTTGAGCAGGTCTCAACATCATCCTTACCCCAGCAGGTCTGGGAGGCTGAGCAGGTCTCAGCAGAACAAGACAAGTTCCCTATATTTTCACCTCAGCAGGACTGAGAAGGTTGAGCAGGTCTCAACATCATTTTCACCCCAGCAAGACTAGGAGACTGAGCAGGTCTCAGCGGAACAAGACAAGTTCCATATATTTTCACCTCAGCAGGACTGAGAAGGTTGAGCAGGTCTCAACATCATTCTTACCCCAGCAGGACTGGGAGGCTGAGCAGGTCTCAACGGAACAAGACAAGTTCCCTATATTTTCACCTCAGCAAGACTGACAAGGTTGAGCAGGTCTCAACATCATTCTTACCCCAGCAGGTCTGGGAGGCTGAACAGGTCTCAGCAGAACAAGACAAGTTCCCTATATTCTTACCCCAGCAGGTCTGGGAGGCTGAGCAGGTCTCAGCGGAACAAGACAAGTTCCTTATATTTTCACCCCAGCAGGACTGGGAGCCTGAGCAGGTCTCAGCAGAACAAGATAAGTTCCTTGTATTTTCACCTCAGCAGGATTAAGGGGTTCGGCAAAATCTTAAGTTTGCCAATATTCCAACTCAGCCAAGCTGAAAAGCCAAATATAAAAGCTGGAGCTTAATACTTTGATAAAGGAATCAGCATACAAGAGATACTCTTATGGCAAAGATGAAGACAAATACTTGCAAACTATAACCGTAGGGCAAGTTGAAGACAAATATTTGCAGAAAGCAAATGAAAGAACTTCGCAGAATAGAAGGTCAACACTCGCCATCTATGGATAAAGAACAAGTTGAAATTCAAAAGATTGAAAAGCTAGAAGAAGTCAGAAAGCAAAATTTGAAAACAGAATTTCATTGAGTATGAAATCTATTACAACTACAAACTGTTTACAGGGAAAAATCCTATTCTACTACGAAAATCTTTTCTCCTCTGCTTCGAAAACTCAGTAATCTGGATACAGCCTCAGACTTGGACTACGAAGAGCAGCGAATGATCCTTATCCAGATCTAGGTAGACTTCTTGGCAATCGTCCCCTATATGGTTACATGGCAGAACAAAATTTTGCAGCATTGTTGTCGCCCTTGCTTCACTGCTACCATGCCTTGAAGATGGCATGCGAAGAATATAATCGCAATTGTTCCCTGCTTCACTGGAAGAAGAGGGATTTGTGCGATTACAAAACAGCAAAGTGAAGCCTTTGCTGGAAGGGGATGTGTTGAAGGAGAATCCCTGTCATGAAATGACAGAGGCGCTAAAGCGGGAGATACGACGATAACTAAAAAAGGATTGCTGGAAAGGAACCATCTCCATGAAGAAAGATTGTTCCCGTCAGAATCAAATTCTTTAAGTAAGGACTGAGTCTCACAGGTATTTTCCAGATTCTTGAGGCACGAAAGGATGTGCATATTTCGGAAATGTTTACATATAGATAAAGGATTAGGTGGAAAGGAAGAATGTTATGAAACACCAAGATAGGCATCAAGGATGGGAAGCTTAAATGGAGAATGAAGAATGAGGAGATGAAAGCACTTCTATTTATAGGCAGAGGAAGGAAAAGAGGCCCCCTTTTTCGTTTGAAATTTGAAATTCGAAAAGGCAAAAGTGCATGCATTTCCCTCCATCGGGAAGTGGAATCGCCGAAAAAGCAATAACAGAGAATCGGAACTATCGCTTACGTTAAAGGCAGGAGCTATGGCATAAATAAAGGGATAACCATGTAGTTAATGAAGATTTGCCACGTCATGAGAACAAGATTTGTCCGTCTTCGCAGTTCAGCTCAGCCACACAACATTTGGGGGCAAATGATAAACCATAATCGGATCGTCAGTTAGTCAATAACGGTCAACGGTTTAATCCTAATAGCCCAGTATACGAAGTACTGCAGTCCAGCGGTTTAGTGCTTAAGAATGGCTGTCCGGCCTCAGCAGCACCTCAGTAGGCCAACACGACACCCTTATAACATCGAAGAATCTATTAAGGTTTGCACCTCGGCATCAACTTCAGTATATGTTCGAGTGCTGCACTTGGGACTGCTTCATTTAGGCAATGCTTAGTCATGCATTTCGGTAAGGCCAAGTCACGCACTTCAGCAAGGTTCAGCTGTGCACCACAGCAGGTCGTGCACTTCAGCAGAAGACAGCTGTGTACCACAGCAAAATGAACCCATTACGATAATACTTCGTGGGACCCTCAAACAGAGATACCTCTCAAATATATTGACTACAGCTGTTTGGTCTTCCTGAACACGCCAAGGTCACAACAGCCGGTCTATCAGTTACATCAACCAGGCCGGCCTATTGATCACATCAGTCGACCTATTGATCACATCAGCAGACCTATTATGCCTTAGGCTCTCTGCCCTAAACAAAGCGTCTTCTACAAGCTAGCATCAGAGTTTCAGATTGGGAAAAAGATCTATAAAGGTAAGGAGACCAAGACAAAGAAAAAGGACCAGAATTTACAACATATCCATATACCCTGCTCCTCGGCAAATACTGTGAGAAATTCCTAACTCACCCTTTACATTATAATCTCAGTGAGATATGGCCCAAACTGACTTGAGTATCGGAGGGTTCTTCCCGGGGCCAACCCCCTGGGACCTCTGACCTGTGCTTACTTGTGCATGATATTTGGCGCTATTCTAGCTACACATTTTCAATCCCAGTTGACAAATTCTTTACATTAACTGACGAAGCTGAATCGATGTCATCTAGACCCTTGGTGAAGATCCGGCTTCATCAGTAAACAAAATTTTTGGATGCTTCTTAATTGATTGATGACCTGAATTTCGGATGAGCTCATAAAGTTAACATTGGCTTTTTGATCCCTTGTCTTGGTGGAAGAGCAGCTAAAGAGGACAAATACTTTGAAGTACTTTAAGACTGCTCCTACTGGTTTGTTAGTCTGCTTTTCATTTTTTTTTACATATTGGCAAGTAAAACTTTGATGAGATTAAATTATGCTTGAACGGACTATCTCTTATTTATAATACATCTTTTAATTGGTGCTGTTAGTTACTAATTAGTATGCAAAATCTTTTTTTAACCATTGCTCAAAAGCAATCAGCTCCACACACCATCAGCAGACCAAGGTTGCAGCACGGCTTGTGCACATCAAGTAACTATCTCCTTACCGCATACACCACCATCCGTCACGTGTTCTCCATCTATGCTAATGTCTCTTTTGCTGGTCATTTTTTACCCAACCTTATCATCTCACCTTGTTATCACATGTCGCTGGATCTGGTAAAAGGATCTGACCGTGTTAATTACTGTTTTCTGCTTCACATCAGTACTTCTAGCATCAGATGTGCTGAAAGTTGGCACATGTTTCGAGTAAAGCATGATTACAATCATTAAAAAACCACATACAACAGCAAAGGCGAAATCCTCTAGAGGCTCTTACCGTTCCAGCCTCAAGTAGCATTGTGGAGGATGCAAATCAAGAGTCCAGCGGCCTTCCAAGTTGGGTAAGGACTTACGCAGTTGACTCACATAAGGTGCCTCCGCAAACCAGACCTTTGGCCTAGCACCAGTGAAACATCCACACTGTACGTGTCTATGGAATCGAACTCTTTAACTTTTGTACACCGAGAGATATATTATTCCTTTAAAAAAGCCTTATCCCAAATAGAGTATAACTGAAATTCGGAGATAACGAGGTTTAACTAGTGTGTGTGTATATTATTTTATGGCAATGTAAAATTTTTATTAAAATGCCTCATTTATGGCGGAGGAATACCTTATTACAAGAAATCATCGTATGAAAAGAGATAATGTAAATAACTAATGAGGGCTAGTGTCCATTCGCATATGATATGCCGCATTTGAAGAAACGTGCAATCACGTATTTTGATTAATTGATACCAAAAATGTGTACAACATATATGTATACCTTCCATCTATCTAATCTATCCAATTAATCTAGGATCACTACAATCACTCAAAATCACTATAATCACTCTACCAAATATACACCGTAAATACAACATAAATATATACATATCTTCTATATCCAATCACATTAATTATGGAATATCTTAATACTCCCCCTCAAGTTGGCGCATGGAAGGACGTGTCCGGCTGTGTAATGTTTTCGAACAAAGTGACAGTCAATTTCGATATGCTTCGTACGCTCATGAAAAACAGGATTAGCAACAATGTGTAACACAGCTTGATTATCACAACGGAGAGGAACGGGCTATGGGGCGCGAAGACCGAGATCGGAGAGTAGCTGCCATAACCAAACAATCTCACTAGTAGTGTGTGCCATAGCGCGATACTCAGCCTCAGCAGACGAGCGAGAAACCACAGGCTGCTTCTTGGAACGCCAGGACACAAGAGCGTCACTAAGAAACACCATGTAACCAGAAGTAGAACGCCGTGTAATAGGACAACCTACCCAATCGGCATCACAGTAGGCATGAAGACATAAAGAAGACTTCGCAGGGAAGAACAAACCTTGACCTGAAGATACCGCAGCAAATAAAAGACATCTAAGTGACATTTGCGCGGAGCCTGCATGTACTGGCTGAGGGTGTTAACAGCAAAACAGATGTCAGGACGAGTAACAATAAGATAAAGTAAGCGACCAACAATACGGCGATAAAATGCAGGATCGTCTAAGAGAGGGTCAGAATCAGAGAAACGGCCCTTTTGATCCATGGGTGTGGAAGTGGGGCGGCTCCAAGAAGGCCACATTCATTGAGAATGTCAAGAACATATTTACGCTGATTAAGGACCATGCCAGTAGTGGACCGAGCGACCTCAATCCCGAGAAAGTACTTAAGGGGCCCAAGATTCTTGATCTTAAACTTGTGATCAAGATAGGACTTGAGAGCCTCAATACGAGTAATGTCATTCCCCGCAATAATAACGTCATCAACATAAATCAAAACAACCACAATAGACAAGGAAGTGTGCAAAAGAAACAGTGACGGATCCGCATTAGATTGAGAATACCCAAGTGCAAGTAGAGAAGATGTAAACTTAGCATACCAATTTCGTGAAGCCTGTTTCAAACCGTAGAGACACTTTTGGAGTTTAAAAACATGATTCTCCCCCTTACGAGAAAAACCGGGTGGAATGCGCATATAAACATCCTTAGTAAGATTGCCATGTAAGAAAGCATTGTTGACGTCAAGTTGGTGAATATACCAACCGCGCACGACAGCAAGTGCTAGGAGACACCGAACTATGACTAACTTAGCCACAGGAGCGAAAGTTTCATGAAAATCAATACCCTCAACTTGGGTGTAACCACGTGCTACTAAACGAGCCTTGTAGCGCTCAACAGAACCATCAGGATGATACTTTATTTTATAAACCCACTTGGAGTCAATGGTACGTTTACCTGGAGGTAAAGGAACGACAGTCCAAGTACTATTAGCCTCAAGTGCGGCTATTTCACGCTACATCGCATCTCGCCAATGAGCATGTTTGACAGCCTGCTTAAAAGAAACTGGCTCGTCGCCATCATTAATAGCCGCAATCAAACCATAATAAGAGGACGATAACCGAGCATATGAAAGGTAGCTAGATAAGGGAAATACCGTAGAGTTAGCTGTAGGAGTGGTGGGAGCAGCGGATGGCACAAGAGATGGAGGCAAGGCAATATGGAAATCTGTAAGACGTCGAGACAACTGACGAGACCGTACGCTACGGGACAGAGGCGGCAAAACAGACTCGGGGCATATATCAACAGAAGCCGACGGCAGGCCTGAGGCCGTCGGCTGGGACAACGCGTTTGGCACGGGGGGTTGGCGCGCAGGTGTCGCGTCAGGCATGGGTGGTTCGGCCGAGGGTGGCGATGGTTCGGCCGATGAATTTAGGTCCGTGATATCCCAACTGACTGGAGTTGAGGGGTCACCAACCAAATCTGAAACAGAAGTAGTGACATCCCAACTAACATAAATTTTTCGACTGGAAATGTCAAATATCTTGTAACCCTTTTGTGTATGTGGATAACCAATAAATATGTCAGGCGCAGAACGTGACGCAAATTTGTCACGGGGACCATGATAAATGTAACCATAACAAAGACAGCCAAAGACACGAAGATGACTATAAGAGGGTGAACGCCCAAGCAAAAGTTCATATGGAGTTTTATTTTGAAGAGGTGCAGCAGGCATACGGTTAATAAGATAAACAGCAGTGAGTACACATTCCCCCCAAAATGATAAAGGTAAGTGAGCATGAAAACGAAGAGCACGAGCCACTTCTAAAATATGCCTATGTTTTCGTTCAACGACACCATTTTGTTGTGGTGTGTGAACGCATGATGTTTGAGAATCAATTCCATGCTCAGCAAAGTAAGTGCGAATGTTATGGCTAGTGAACTCTAACCCATTATCACTTCGAACCCGTTTGACTGGATATCCAAACTGTGTATGAACCCAACATAAGAAATGTAAGAGAAAACGACAAGTATCAGATTTAGCTTGCATTAAATAAACCCAAGTACTGCGACTATAGTCATCAACAATGGTTAAGAAATAACGCGCCCCAGAAAAGCTAGGTGTTTTATACGGCCCCCCAAATATCACAATGTATCAAATCAAAAATACGACTAGTAATGCTAGTGCTAACAGGAAAAGGTAATCGAGTCTGCTTAGCACGATTACAAGCATCACAAAGAACATCTTTATTTGTAACTGGAATAGACGGAAGAAAACGAAACTTTGACACAGGAAGATGACCCACGCGACGATGCCAAAGGTATGCTGATGGCTGGACCACGGCATGGACTATGGCGGCCGGATGGGGTAAGAAATAGTAGAGACCATCGTGCTGTCTACCCACTCCAATCAGCTTCCTCGAGGGTATCTCCTGCACAACACAGAAATCCGGACCAAATGTCAGAGCACAATGTGAATCTTTCACCAATCTACTGACTGAAATAAGATTGAATGCAAATTCCGAAACCCCCAAAACATCACGAAGGACCAAACTGTCCGATAGGTGCACAGTTCCAACCGCACGAACCGCCACGTGCGTACCGTTTGGAATTTGAACCGTAGCTGTCAACTTATCGTTGGTGATAGACGTGAACATAGATAAATCATTAAAGATATGTGCATTAGCCCCACTGTCCAATATCCAATTAAACCGTGAATGAGAAAGAGAAGGAGCAATACCCGATTCTGGTTTGCCCGTAGGCGGCAATGAGGGTCAGAAATTACCTCCATTCAGGTGCTCAATGAACTGTGCCAACTGATGCTGTTGAGCAAGAGTTAGGCCTGCAAAGTTGGATGATGCAGGCTGAGCGTCGGGGTTAGCAGATGGTGCCATCCCTTTCGCCATTGCTGCCACCGTAGTAGATCCTTGACCTTCAGAAACCTTACTCCGACGACTACGATTCCAATCAGCCGGATAACCAATCAAATCAAAACAAGTTTCACGTAAATGGCCAACTTTACCACAATGGCTACACCGTGGGCGTTCCCCCTTCCCTTTTGGCTTCGACGATCGGCCTTCCTGGGAGTGCTGCCAGGAAGCCGATCTGTTGTCGTGTGTTGGTTGCCAGGTGGCTAAAGCTGCAGCTTCAAACTGCGAAACAAGACTTTGGACCACATTGCGCTGTTTCTCCTCCTGTGCCACAATTGCATACGCACGACCAAGTGAAGGTAGAGGATCAATACTGAGAATGTGGGAACGTACCGTACCAAAGTTCTCGTCCAAACCCATAAGGAAATCAAAAACCATTTCCTTTTCACGAACTTTCTCCATGGCTTTGAACACACCACATGTACAAAGGCCACAGCTACACATTGGAACTTCGTCAAAGGATTGAAGTTCTCCCCAAAGGGCCTTGACTTGAGTCGCCCATAGTAGACAGATACGGAACTCCTTTTTTGTCGAAGGGAAGCTATGGCACGACGCAACTCATACACACGAGCATCCATACCTTGCGTGAATCGCTCTTCCAAATCAACCCAGACTTCTCGGGCAGTCTCCGCATGAGCAGCAGCCCCTTGAAGTTTTTTTACAAGTGAGTTGGACAACCATGACAGCACCAGCGCATTGCACTGCTGCCAAACAGGAAAGTCAACAGAGGCAACATCCGGACGTTGGATGGTGCCATCGACAAAACCTGCTTTGTTCTTGGATCGCAAAGCATTGACGAACGCTTTTCGCCAAACAAAATAATTTTCACCATTCTCACCTAATGGTTGAGTGACAAATAGGAGACCAGGATGGTCAGATGGATGTAAGTAGTAAGCGGATTTAGGATCGGTAGTGGTGAGGGGGATGGTGGCGGCGTCAGTGGCGGCGCCGGAGACGGTGGCAACGGCCATAGTATCACCGGACAAGGGACGGTTGACGGCGGCGAAAGGATTTTAGGGTTTTGGCTCTGATACCATGAAGAAACGTGCAATCACGTATTTTGATTAATTGATACCAAAAATGTGTACAACATATATGTATACCTTCCATTTATCTAATCTATCCAATTAATCTAGGATCACTACAATCACTCAAAATCACTATAATCACTCTACCAAATATACACCATAAATACAACATAAATATATACATATCTTCTATATCCAATCACATTAATTATGGAATATCTTAATAGCATTAAAACCTTGCCAAGAAAAATCACCCTTGTGGATAAAACCTTGGCGAAGGAAAAAGCGTACATATTTATGCGAATGGAATGTGTAGCCAATGATACATAAGGAACGGTGGAAGGTGGATGGCAAAAAGATGATGCTTGAAGGAGCCGCCTTGAGATAAAGTTTGCAACCGTGCATCCAAAGAAGATAGTCGGCACCAATGTGTCTTGATATATATATATATATATATATATATATATATATATATATATATATATATATATATATATATATCCAATTATATCATCTTTTAATTCATTTAAATGGAACATGATATATGTATTAGATTGATGAGAATTTGATACAAGGTGACATGATACTAAGTGTGTGATCTAGTCCTTCCCTGTAAGATAGAAGATTATATACTTGTTTGACGAGATAAGAAAAATTGATGATGACTTCAGCGGTACTAAATATCATTTTTATCCATTTTTGTCCTCTCTTTTATGAAGGAAAAAAGCTTTTCACAACAGCAAACGGGAGTACAACATTGACCTTAAGGCAGCATGCTGCTAGTAGCTTATACATCATATTATACAAATGATCTGATAGTCTCAGACTAAGAATACGTGTTTTAAAGGCATTTTCAAAAAAATTTCTTATAGACTTTGCTCTCATATGAAAATAAGTTGGCAAATGTTGTTATAAGGGTATTAAGGAATTTTTGTTCTAGACTTTGTTTTCAAATGAAATAAAGTCGGGAATAGTTTGAACAAGCCACATCTGAACTACTTGTTTAGCTGAAAATGGTAATAAACTAACAAATAACTCGTTGATTTTTGAAAATGATGGAATAAATCAAAATGACTCACTAAATTGGATGCGCTTCTTATATTGTGAAGTAAAAGTTGATCGACACAGCTTGACGCATCATTATGGGTTATCGGAAAATAACAACTATTTATTTCTAACACATAGGTATGGTTACATACATACGACCCTCTCATATTCCGTCTTAGGTAAAAGGTTCTAAGACAATCGGGTAATGTTGTTGTATAATGAGCTACAAAATTATACGTGATTCTACTAGAAGAGTCTTTGGAAGATATGGGCCAACCAACAGATACTAAAGATATGAAGATATGGACACATCTAAAAAATTTAAAGGGGGGAATCAAACTGCAGTATAAGACAAACTATCCACAAGGGGAAAAAAGACGTTTGCGACGCACTAGGCTCTTGCGTTTGTGTAGAGCTCGGAGATGGGCCGAATCGCTTTACGATATGCAACCTTACCCTACATCTTATGTATGAGGCTGTATTGGTTGGTGTATGTCCAATCATATCTAGAAATATATGTAACAAGCATATGCTTTAACAATGTACATATAGATATATGTACATATAGATATATCGAGAAAATGCTTAGTAACCCCTTTTGTGTGCACATGGGTGGGTACATGCTCCTTTTGTCCTCTCTTTTGATGAAACGAAACCACCATTTCCTATTGTTTCTCAATGCTTACATTTCCATTATAATCATTGAACTAAAAAACACTTAATCCCCATCATGCATGTTTGCAGGATTACAAAAAAAAAAAAAAAAAGAAAAGAAAGAAAGCATAACATTGTTTCACAAAAAGGAAAGCTAATGATTCTTGACCACCCACTATAGCACAAGTGTCTTCCACAGACAACCCATGTTCCATTTTCCCTTCTTTTTTAGTGGAACACAAGCTTTTAAAGTGGCATGTATCCAAGATTCATCATCTACAGAATTTCTAGTAATAGTAAATGTGCAGGACAAATATACATATACATATACATACATACATACACACACACATATATAAGTCTCATAACAAATGCAGTGTCACTACTTCGGTTAGCAGCAGCGTTACAACAACATAAATATAAGTCCCATAACAAATGCACCCTCAATGTCCTTTCGTTATGATTTGCTCTACTCAGCTCGTGAGAATTTGATTCATTCTATTACTTATGTATCGTTTCCATTCTTCTTTCACTTTGGAATATGATGGAATAAATCAAAATGACTCACTAAATTGGATGCGCTTATTATATTGTGAAGTAGCAGTTGATCGGCACAGCTTGACGCAATTTGCATTATGGGTTATTGGGAACAACCTCTGTGTGTTTCTAACACATGAGTATAGTTGTGTACATGTGACCCCTCCCATACTACATCATAGGCAAAAGCCTCTAAAGCAATAGAGTAATGGTGTTGTTGTTTTGTATATTGCTTATATAATATAAACTTAAACATATAATAATCGAACCAACAAATACAAGCGTATTCTTCTAAATATATAAAAATCAAGGAACATTATATGATTGGTTTGTTTAGTGGGGGGGGGGAGGTGGGGTTAAAGAACTAATGAATAAAGACCAATATTTACTTTAATGGAACTCAAGTGTGGGAATTCATTTGAAAATATGAGATATCTCCAGAACACAGTAATCACGATGAAGAGAAACAAATGGTTACAAGATATCTTTTGATTTCTTAGATCTGTCGAGAAAAATACAGTAAACAAACTACAAGACTTGATGTTTTTATCAATGTCCTCATTATCTATATGCGAATTAGTAATGCAGCTAACGATCAAAAATTATTTGACTCATTCTTTGTATGTCATTTAATGCACACGCAGAGTAGAGTATAAATGATATGAAAACTTAGCAAAAAGAATCTATCAAGCCAATGGCATAGTCTGAAGAATAGTACGAAATAATGGACTGCTTGATACATAAATTAATCGTGTAATAACAAATAACAAAATACAACATCACCCTATTGTCTTAGAGGCTCTTGCCTATGGCGAGGTATGGGGGTCAGATGTACGCAACCATACTCATGTGTCAGAAACACAATGTTGTGTTGGAGAAAATGGAAAGATATTGAAATTGGACCAAGTTGCAAACTGTGGTTAGCAACGTACTTTAAACTAATATTATGATTAGTTTCACTAGTAATAAGTAGAAACTAACGAGTCCTTAATTATCTATTTAATTATCTACTTGATGAGTAGATAATTGTACGCTTTTGAATCACTCAATTGCGATACCAGATGAATGAGAAATTAATGCTCAAAATAAAGGAAAGAGTCAGCTCAGCTCGGCCCGTACATGGGCGTGGGCTCAGGTAGCAGACTGAGCTGTGTACCTTATGTGTTCAGGTTGTGGACTGGGCTATAGGCTGGATTGCGGGCTGCAGACTGCAGGCCAGGTTCTGTAGCATCGGATCGGATCTTATCAGCCAAGGAACAGTTTGTTCCGTTCAAACTCTTCGGGTTGTTAAGATTAGGCTAAGGTTAAATTTTGAAAAGTTGTTAAAATTAAACCGGTCAAGCTGACCTGAATTTTTTTATCTGACGGCTCAGATTGAACAGTTAGTTGATCTAACGACTGAGAGCAGACCTGGCGCGGTTATCTGATCTAATGGTTCAGGCCGAGCTGGTATCTGATTCTACGGCTGAGATTGGACTGACTGTAACCGCTGACCTCAGAATTTCTCTATAAATATAGGTCGAAGGTGACCTCTGTGGACACACTAAGAATTCAAAGCTCTTTTCTTTCTCTTCAATCTCCTTCTGCATCCATTCTCCCTTATATACTCTTATGTATCAGTATACCGAGAAGTTCATGACGTCTAACAGGTTCTTAGAGTTCAACGTTGCAGTGCCGCTCGTCTGAACTGATCTCCGTTGTATCCTAAGAGACGGTTGCTCCTCTGGTTGGGCACAGTATACCGGAGCAATAACGTCTTAAGGACAGAGTCCTGGAATCACCTTGGATCTCTACTCATTAGAGTTGTGAAGGTTATTGCCGAGCTGAGCTCTGCTTTATGCTGAGCTCAGCTGCCTGTGGAATAGCGCAGCATTGTTGTTATACAGTGTTGCTGTGCTGAGCTCTGCTGTTTGGCTGAGGACATTCGTTGTTCTGCAGCTCTTCCGTGCTGAGCTCTGCTCGGCTGAGAGCATAACTCTCGTTTGTTGTGCTGAGGTGCCGAGGTCATCAGATCGGTGATAAGCCCAGAACACAAATACAATTACGTCGACTGGACTGATCTGATCTGTCTGATTAGAATGACTCTAGTTCAGCTTGGCTGGAAGGCTGACAGCACAGACCAGTGGTTCTGAAGTGTTGCTCAGTTCAGGTTGGCTGATTGTTCAGAATGCAAATTCGAATGCGTTATCTGAACTATTTTGACTTAGAAGATCTATCCAGTGTACCTTGAGCTCGGCCGGTCGGTCATTACTATACAGAAGTCAATTTGTCTGACTTGAATTATTTTCAACAATTCTTAAGACGTTATTGGTTTTGATTCTGTAGTGATTCCTTTGTGTTTCTATCTAACAGAGACTAAATGGAAGAACACGAGTTCAAACTCAGTTCAAGGCACAGACATGCACAGCTCTGCTCCAATGGCACCAAATGTTGGGGTGCCGAAGAATGTTCCTACACAGGGTCCTGCAGTGGCCCAGGTGGAGAAACCGGAAAAGTTCAGTAGGAGCTTCTTCAAGCGTTGCAGCAGAAGATGCCGTTCTTCTTGACGGCCATGGGGTTGGCTTCGTTCCTGGCAGAGGACCCGCCTGTGGGGGGTTCAGAGGAGGACCAGACCCAAAATATGGAACACAAACGTTTTGTTGAAGTTTGAAACTTCAACAATTATGTTTGTCTGAGCCATATTCTCGGGTGCTTGGACAACTCCTTGTACGGTTTGTACTGCACGTATAAAACCGCAAAGTCCTGTGGCAGGCTTTGGAAAAGAAATACTGTATGGAAGATGCCGGCACTAAGAAGTTTATTGTCAGCAAATTCTTACGTTTCAAAATGTCTGATTCTCGCATTTTTGTTTCTCAAGTTAAGGAACTTCAGACTTTGGTAGACGAGATGGAAGAGGAGGGCATGTTGCTCAGTGAATCTTTCGTGGTGGCTGCAGTGATTGAGAAGCTACCTCTTTCGCGAAGGAAATTCGGAAGTTATCTCAAACACAAGCGAAAGTAGATGACATTGGAAGATCTGATTGTCCGACTCTGCATAGAGGAAGACAACCGCAGATCTGAATGTAAGCCACAGTCGAGTGCTGGTCAGGCCAAGACCCATGTTGCAGAGGCCAAAAAAAAGAAGGGCCAACTCGGGATGAACAAGAAAGGCAAGCAGATCGCCAAAAAGTTCACCGAAAAATGCTACAACTGTGGCATTCAGGGGCGTGTCAGCAATGAGTGCAGAAAGCCCAAGAAGAAGCAGACCAAGGCAAAGGCCAACATAGTCGATGCGTGGATGATCTGAACCTCTGTGCGGTGGTCTCATGATGCAACACTGTAGGGAAGATACACGAATGATGGCTTGATACTGGCGCCACAAGACATGTCTGCTCCAGCAGAGAGATGTTCACAGAGTACCAGCCCGGGAACAACGAACAGCTTTACATAAGGAACTCGTCCTCTTCGAAGATTGAAGGCGAGGGTAAAGTTATTCTGAAGCTGACCTCAGGAAGCATCTGACTCTGCAGAATGTGTTGCACGTTCCTGATATTCGGAAGAATTTAGTATCTGGATCTCTTCTAGTCATGCATGGCTTTAGACTAATTTTAGAGTCCAGTAAGGTTATTCTTTTGAAAAATGGCATGTATTTGGGGAAAGGGTACTTATCGAATATGATGTTTAAATTTAATGTCATCACTATTGTACCCAAAAGAGATTTGCCCCCAGAGGTTAATGAGAATGCTTCCTCATCTTCTTACATGCTTGAATCTTCTTGTTTATGGCATTTTAGTTTGGGACATGTGAATTATAAGTCATTACAATGTATGGTTAATCTTGGCTTGTTGCCCAAATTAAAATTTGATAATGAGAAATGCCAAATATGTGTTGAAGCGAAGATGGCAAGAGCGCCGTTTCCTTCAATAGAAAGGAACACAGAACATTGGGATTTAATTCATATCGACGTGTGTGATTTAAAGATTGTGCAAATGAGGGGTGGTAAAAAGTATTTCGTAACTTTTATCAACGATTGCACACGATACTGTTATATCTATTTGCTAAGTAGCAAAGACGAGGCACTTGATGCTTTCAAGGACTATAAAAATGAAGTTGTGAATCAACTTAGCGAACGAATTAAAGCAATTCATAGTGATAGAGGTGGCGAATATGATGCACCGTTTAACGAATTCTGCTCAAATTATGACATTATTCATCAAACGACTGCACCATATACACCTCAATCGAATGGTATTACAGAACGCAAAAACCAAACTCTAAAAGAGATGATAAATGCTATGTTGATAAGTTTGGGCTTACCTCAAAACTTGTGGGGGGTAGCTGTTCTCTCAGCTAACGTCATTTTGAATAGAATTCCATCCAAGCAAATGGATGAAACCCCGTATGAGCTTTGGAAAGGCTACAAGCCTAAATACAAATACTTGAAAGTGTGGAGGTGTCTACTAAGGTTGTTGTACCTAAACCAAGGCAAGTAAGAATTGGGCCTAAAACGGTTGATTGCATATTCATCAGATATGCAACAAACAGTATTGCATATCGTTTCCTGGTGTACAAATCGGATGTTCATGACATACATGAAAACGTTGTCATGGAGTCAAGGAACGCAGTGTTCTTCGAAAATGTCTTTCCGAGGAAAAAAAAGAAACAAGAAGAAGAAACAACAGCTGGAAAGCGAGTGCGTGAGGCGGCCCCTCAAGGTGATGAGGGAAATCGTTAAAGCAAGTGTGCCAGAATACCAACTTCGTTTGGTCCTGATTTTCTAACCTATATGGTATAAAATGAGCCAAGGAACTTTTCTGAGACAATGTCAACTCCCGAAGCTCCATTCTAGAAAGAGGCAATCAACAATGAGATATACTCGATTCTTCAAAATCATACTTGGGAGTTGGTTGATCTTTCACCAGGAAGTAAACCACTCGGGTGCAAGTGGATTTTTAAGAAGAAGTTGAAAGAAGATGGGCCTATCGAAAAGTACAAAGTCAGGTTCGTAGCTAAAGGCTATCGACAAAAAGAAGGCTTTGATTTTCTTGACACTTACTCACCGGTAACTAGAATCATGTTTATAAGGATCCTAGTTGCTATTGCTGCATTCTATAATCTGGAAATCCACCAGATGGATGTGAAGACTGCTTTTCTGAATGGTGAGTTAGATGAAGAAATCTATATGGAACAACCGGAAGAGTTTGTGGTTCTAGGACAAGAGTCGAAAGTCTGTAGACTCGTTAAGTCCTTGTATGGACTTAAGCAAGCGTCCAAATAGTGGTACTTGAGATTTGATCAAGCTATGTTAGCTAATGGTTTCAGGGTCAATGAGTGTGACAAGTGTGTCTACATTAAGAACACACAAAGTGCATATGTGATAGTATATTTCTATGTGGATAACATGTTAATCATGGAAAGTACTCGGGATATCATCTTAAATACAAAAAAGATGTTAACGAGGAACTTTGACATGAAGGATATGAGAGTTGCTAACGTTATTCTAGGAATTAAAATTTCTAGGATAACCAAAAGACTTGTGTTGTCACAAACTCAATACATTGAATCTGTTCTAAAACGTTTCAATATGCTTGATGTGAAACCAGTAAAGACTCCACTTGACTTAAGTACTCACTTGAGGAAGAACCGAGGCGAGCCCAGTGGCTCAGTTGGAGTACTCACAAGAAATCGGAAGTTTGATTTACATAACGAATTGTACAAGACCAGACTTAGCGTATTCAGTAAACAAATTGAATAGGTTTACCAGTAATCCAAGTGAAGAACATTTGAATGTTCTGAATAAAGTAATGAGATACTTAAAGTATACAATGAATCTTGGATTAGATTACTCGAGATATCCAGCAGTATTGGAAGGCTATTATGATGCCAATTGGATATCTGACAATAAGGATTCTAAATCCACAAGTTGATATTTATTCACTATTGGTGGAGGCGTTGTATCGTGAAAATCCACGAAGCAAACATGCATAGCTCGTTCCACGATAGAAGTAGAGTTTATAGCACTTGATAAGGCCGGAGAAGAAGCTGAATGGCTTCGGAATTTCCTGGAAGATGTACCCTACTGGCCTAAGCCAATCGCTCCTATTAGCATACACTATAATAGCTAGTCGGCTATAGGACGAGCACAAAGCAGCATCTATAATGGTAAGTCTCGACATATGCATTGGAGACACAATACCATTAAACAGTTGATCTCGAATGGCGTGATTTTCATTGATTATATAAAATCAAAAGAGAATCTTGCAGATCTGCTTACAAAAGGTTTGCCTAAAGATGGGATGTCAATTTTGACAAATGAAATGGGACTAAAACCTATAATGCATGATTCTTTGTAATGGTAATCCAACCTTATTGACTGGAGATCCCAGAATCTTAGTTCAATGGGACAACTAAGTTATGAAGATCAGTAAGCACTTACCTATTCTGTTAAATAAAAATGCTGTTTACAGAGGAATGAGAGTAAGCTGAGGCTTTTAATGGTTCCTATATCTTGAGATATCAAGTGGAGTATGGCAGATTACTCTTGATAGAAAACACCTATGTAAATGTGAAGTGTGGCCGCTTCTATGAGGATTTTGTAAGGCCAAAGTTCTCTAGCACACTTTCTAAAACCAGGCAGTTCATGGCCGAAACGAACATAATCATGAGAAACAAAAGGTGTTAAAGGAAATGTCGTGTGAGTAATGTTGTATAGGTTCACACTAAAGGCTGGTTAGTTCAAGACATTAAGTTCACTAATTAGCCGAGTGGATCTGATAGTATTTCACTAAGAAAGGTTCAAAGCCAAAAGCTACCTTGTCTGATACAATATTTTCTTGTCTGACTTCTCGGTAGAGTCTGTATAAACACTATACATTAATTCCCATTCATGTGGGGGATTGTTGGAGAAAATGGAAAGATATTGAAATTGAGCCAAGTTGCAAACTGTGGTTAGCAACATATTTTGAACTAATATTATGATTAGTTTCACTAGTGATAAGTAGAAACTAATGAGTCATTAATTATCTACTTGATGAGTAGATAATTGTAGGCTTTTGAATTACTTGATTGCGATACCGGGTGAATGAGAAATTAATGCTCAAAGTAAAGGGAAGAGCCAGCTCAGCTTGGCCTGTACCTGGGCATGGGCTAGGTAGCGGACTGAGCTATGTACCTGATGGGTTTAGGTTGTGGACTAGGCTACAGACCAGACTGCAAGCTGCAGACTGCAAGCCGGGTCCTGTAGCACCGGGTCGGATCTTATCAGCCAGGGAACAGTTTATTCTGTTCAAACTCTCTGGGTTGTTAAAATTGGGCTAAGGTTAAATTTTGAAAAGTTGTTAAACTTTAACCGGCAGCTAACCTGAATTTGTTTTGATCTGACGGCTCAGATTGAACAGTTAGTTGATCTAACGGCTGAGAGCAGACCTAGCGCGGCTATCTGATCCAATGGTCCAGACCGAGCTGGTATATGATTTTACGGCTGAGATTGGACTGACTGTAACCGCTGACCTTAGAATTTCTCTATAAATAGTGGTCGAATGTGACCTCTGTGGACACACTCAGAATTCAAAGCTCCTTTCTTTCTCTGCAATCTCCTTCTGCATACATTCTCCCTCATATACACTTCTGCATCAGTATACCGAGAAGTTCAGGACGTCTAACAGGTTTGTAGAGTTCAACGTTGCAGTGCCGCTCGTCTGAACTGATCTTCGTTGTATCCTAAGAGACGGTTGCTCCTCTGGTTGGACACAGTATATCGAAGCAATAACGTCTTAAGGACAGAGTCCTGGACTCACCTCGGATCTCTGCTCAGTAGAGCTGTGAAGGTTATTGCCGAGCTGAGCTCTGCTTTATGATGAACTCAGCTACCTGTGGAATAACGCATCATTTTGGTTATACAGTATTGCTGTGTTGAGCTCTGCTTTGTGCTGATCACTGCTGTTTGGCTGAGGACATTTGTTGTTCTGCAGTTCTGCCGTACTGAGCTCTGCTCGGCTGAGAGCACAACTCTCGTTTATTGTGCTGAGGTGCCGAGGTAAGCAAGTCGGTGATCAGTCCAGAACGTAAATACAATTGCGCCGACTGGACTGATCTGATCTGTCTGATCAGACAGACTCTAGTTCAGCTCGGCTGGAAGGCTGACAGCACAGAACGGTGGTTCTGAAGTGTTGTTCAGTTCAGGTCGGCAGGTCGGCTGACTGTTCAGAATGCAAACTCAAATACGCTATCTGAACTATTTTGACTTAAGGAGATCTATCACATCGCACTCATGACATTATTATACGAGTATAACTAATAATATATTTATGTAATTCGATCGACGAAGAATTCTTGAGAAATTGGTATCATCTGATCA
Organism: Eustoma russellianum; assembly: GCA_036186865.1. Lineage (NCBI taxonomy): Eukaryota > Viridiplantae > Streptophyta > Magnoliopsida > Gentianales > Gentianaceae > Eustoma > Eustoma russellianum. The sequence continues at coordinate 35,213,977 of AP025051.1, forward strand.
GGAGGACTGGCTTTAAGTTCTTGTAAACTGGCTTGCTACTCATATAACTGAATAAACAATTATACATTACCACCATACTTAATTATTTATTGCCTAACAATATACTCATATACAACAACAACCATATCCACTAATATCCAAACGAAAACAAAAGTTATCGCTAAGGTTTGGAGAGTGTAAGAGACATATAAAAAATATCACTATCACAAAAGATAGAGAGTTTGATTCCACATCCGATTCCATATGTACCTCGGGTTAAAGGTCCATACAAAATCCAAGCTTTGTAGTTGCTCTCAATTTTCTCATGTTGTTCTTGAATGCAAAGATCCATTCATTTGACTTTCCTGCAGATTTTAATGGTTGGCTCTTTGTCCTAATGCCAACTCCACACATAAAAATAAATGATGAGATTTCTAGGCATTGTAGACTTGGCAATACGTAAATTCTCGTGACCTTATTTAAAGCAACAATTTTCATTAATTCCATTAAATTGTCTCCATCTGGTGAATTTCTATTCAAAACTTAAGGACGGCATGGCCGGCTTTGAACCTCTTGCTTGCAAGCAAACGGCGAAGGAGAAAGAGGGAAATTTCTTTAGAAAGAGTGTTCTGACTATTTTTTTTGGGATTAATATGAGATATTGCAGGAAAATACAATAATCGTTTTGGATTTTAGTTATTCTTGTTTCCTAGTAGCTGTTTCCATTTCTAATGGAGTTAAGGACACATTCTTTCTTGACTTTAGAATATGATGCAATAAAGCAAAATGGTTCACTAAATTGGTTGCGCTTCTTATATTGTGAAGTAGCAGTTCATCGACAGACGCAATTTTCATTATGGATATTGGGAAACAACATCTGTGTATTTTTAACACATGATTATGTTTACGTATATCCGATCATCTATACTATGTCATAGACGGGAGCAACAAAGGCAATAGGTAATGTTGTTGTTGTTTCCTAGTAGCCGTCTTTTTCGTTTCAGGCATAAAAAGAAATGTAGATATGAACTAGGGCGCTATATGAACTCATTAAGATGCTATTAAATATTAAAGAGATTCGAACATTGACAGAGTCTACACTCGTTAATATACGTTTTTATATATATACGAGAGGATCGCAGGCTATAGAGCAACTGATAAGGTTACTGCTTTGTGATCTTGAGGTCACAGATTCGAGCCGCTGAAATGGTCTCTTGCTCAAAGTGTAAGGTAATGTTACATACATCAGATCGCAAAGTGATCCCGCCCCTCTCCAGACCCTGTACAAACGTAGGAGTCTAATGCACCGAAAACGCTTTCTATGTATATATATGAGAGGTTTTTTTCAAAATTAAAAAGACACCAAGTCAAGTTCTTTGGATGTAAAAATGATACTCAGTCATTAAAACGGAGACTTTCGCTTACATATACGAGAGTTGAATGTTCGATACAACAACAAAACACATATCCAGTATATCTCAACGACAGCAAAAGTTACTGTTAATGTCTAAGAAGGATGAGAGGTAGAAAAACAATACATTCATCCCAAAGGATATAAAGTTTGCTTCCAGTGAATGTTCAATTTAGAGCTTAAATACTAATTGCGAAGTTTACAACACATTATATCAATGAAAAGGTTAGAAATAGTAATATTTAAACTTAGTGTCTATGGCAAAACGATTTACATATTATATTCATTTGTATTTTGTATATTTTGTGTATTCAAGCTATAAATTGACCTCGTTGATTACTATTTAGAACAGAATATGATATAATATATGCAGATCATGAACTCTAAAAAACTTTTTGTGATATTATATAGAAACACAAGCAATGAATAAGATGAAATTTTATTGACAAATCATTAATATGTATGAACTATACATGCGTTGTGGGATCATCAATATTTCACACATATTCCACATAAACAAAAAATAGCAGTTGACCGATACAGATTTATACAACAACAACACAGCATATCTCAACAACAACAAAAGTTTATACAGACTCGAACCCTAAACATTCTCGGTAAAACAATTACAACTTTTTATTATCAAAATGATCTGAACTATTTCAAAGATCCAACATGCAGTCCAGGGCTCTCATCGCGTGCCTGTTGAAGTTAGAATTCCTCCTATATAAAAGGTTTAGGATTTCTCGTATGTAAAAGGTTGTCCAGCTTTTCACATAAAGGTTCCAAACATCTTAAATTCAAAACTAATACAAAAGTGAAGCACCCAAATATGGTTTATCGATTGTAAGTATGAAAGAACATCCATTGTTTTTATGAATTCCTTTTTTTTTTTTGACCAAAAAAGCATATACTCTGGCCTGAAGGTTCTATCATCCTAACCCCAAGAAACATTATGGACGATACAAATTAAGAATTCGACGGCCTTCTGAGTTGGTGAAAACTTTACGCAAGGACTCACACAAGGTGTCTCCTGCAAATTAAGCTGAACACTCACACTGTGCGTGTCCCTCGAATCGAACTCTTAACCTCTTGGAGCAAATCCAACCCAAGTATCAACTGAGCTATGCTCTGGCTACGAAATTTTTTTTTTTTTGGCATATGTAGTTGCTGGTCATATAAGTTAACCGACTGAATATAGGCAAGAAGCATCAAATGTCATGAGATCTTCTAACAATTCCATAACATCTATCATTCAACAATATTATGAGATATTATTATGTGCATAAGTCATGTGAGTAAAATATAAAAAATAAATGATCTAATGGAGTAAGTTCTAAGAGGATGTTTTAGATATGCATTAAGAGATTTTTAGCCTACTTTAAAAATACTACATCATAGGCTGATAGTACCTTCTTTTTGGATGTCACGCATAATACTGCTATAGTAGTTGCAATATGCAAGTTTGAAAACCAATAAAACTCTCACCCAAGGTCATCTTAAACACCATTAGTTAAATCTAACTAATCAAAGATACAAACGGTTGAGACGATATTTTATTTCATCATTTATCTCATTTTCTATCACATTAGTTGAAATCGTGTCATGTGTTCTATTTTGACATCATTTACATGTACATGACATGATCTTACCTAGTGTGATGGAAAATAAGATAGAAGTTGGGATAAAATATCTTCTCTCATGTAACCCTATCGGTTCGCTGCTTGTGTTGAGGAATCCAAGTTGGATGTCTCTCTACAAAACGACGTAGTTTGATATTAAAAAAACACATTGGAAGTGTGTTGTGTGTAGAGCCCCATGTATACTTCAAACAAAACTATATAGTTAATTTTATATCTAACAACACCCCAAATTAGATACTTGATACTTAATAATGGATCTATCTCAATGCCAACCATCTACAACGAGAGCAAGCTATGACAATTTATGTCTAACATTGACAAAACAGTATATACTTCGGACAACATATTTTTTTTCCAAACGAAAAGAAATTAAAGTTCGAGGTAGTTGACATAAATGCCGTCAAAGTTAACTACTGTTTCTCATAAAGATTCTAGTACCTTACAGAAGTTGTTGCATCATCAATTAGTCTAATCTTTAGAGCAAAAGACAAAATCCCTCGTCCTGGGTCTCTATCGTTCCATTTCTAAAGAGCATTCTAGAGGATACAAATGAAGAGTCCAGCGGTCTTCTAAGTTGGATAAAGACTTACGCAGTGATCTACACAAGATACCTCTTGCAAACCAGACCTTCGGCCTACCAGCAGTGGAACACCTATACTGTACGTGTCATTGGAATCGGATACAAATCAAGAGTCCAGCGGTCTTCTAAGTTGGATAAAGATTTACGCAGTGATCCACACAAGATACCTCTTGCAAACCAGACCTTCGGTCTACCAGCAGTGGAACACCTATACTGTACGTGTCATTGGAATCGAACTCTTGACTTCTTAGAACAAATCTCAACTTGAATACCAAATGGATTGTGTCCTGGGACTCAATTGGTCTAATCGTAGCATTTCATATGATCATATCAAGAAAGTACATGTAGATATGCACAAACGTGTGAATTTATAGCCTTTTCTTTTTCTCTCAACCAAAAGCTGTCCTAGCTACGTGTTAACTTCTTTCCATTTCCCTCGTCACAAGCCAGTTCCTTATGAATTAAATTTTCCTTCTAGAAATTGTATGTTTTTGAAGTTTGTATTATTCTTTCTTCTCTTCCATTTAATTATTCAAAATGGGTTTCGAAATTTATCTCACAAAGAATTGACATGTAAAATACAATATCATGTTATTTAGGCAATTGTGTGGAACGTAAAGAACTCATTCTTACATGTCTATCTTTTATTGGTAATGAAACAATTACTACCACGAAACGTAATTAGTCCGGATGAATTTTTGAATTTGTGCAAACCTTAAACTTGGTTTAGTTTAAGTCAAACAAACGACATACTTAAACTGTTCATTTTTGTTCATAAATTTTTCACTTTTCCAAACAACAATGTCTCAGGATTCGGAAATGGAACGGCAATATAATTCTCTCAGCTATAAACTCTATTTATTTCATCTGCAAAAAAAAAAAAAAAAAAAATCTCACTTATTCTATTTGATCCTTCAGCTAGTGAGAAATATCACTTTGAGCTGGGCATTTTTCTTTGTCGTGCTTGATCTTATACTGAGCATTTTTTTCCTTTATAGAATTTCCCTACCTTTTTTGTGAAAAGAAAATTAAGCTTCAACATGCCAAGGATAACATCAAAACGTTCTCAAGAAAAAGGTATAACACCAAAACAGGGAGGAAAAAAAGAAAGGAAAAAAGAAATGTGAAATATGAAAATTTCAAATAATTTTATTTATACGATTCAAATAGCGAAGTCAAAAAATATATACAAGCATGTTGATGTGAAACACTTGTTTGACTATAACTTAAATATGTTACAACCTACTGAGCACTTGGGGGAGTCTTGGCTATATGTATTTCGAGAGGCATTACATAAAATCTGGACAATGAGGAACAAGATGTTATTTCAAGATGAGTTTTTTAGGCCATGTACATCTGCCATAGTAAATTGCATTTATGAGAGAGTATGTAATATTCGTATAGCGTAGCAATTATAATAGGTAGATATATACTAATATATGCTGGTAGTAGTTGGTATATATTCACATATTCTGTACTGTACTGTCGTTTGATTTTGTTTTATGAATAAAATGATCCATTCCCCCCGAAAAAAAAAAGATAAGTGTAACCAACCTGGTCCGTTACATTCAACGTCACTCCAACCCTTACAAGGACGTAGGTTACCTAGGGTTTACGCAGTTATTTAGGTCTAATTATACAATTATGTCGATGTAGTCCAGGAAATGCATTACACCCCTAGGTGTTTACCAGAATCTCAGTTCGGCATCAGTGAGTTTCACTCAGGGACATCGAAGGTTGGACATCTCAGCTACAACCACCACCTCAGTCACATGAATTGCTTGGCCATACAACTCAACATGTGGTGCCACATGGCGGCCATGCACAAACAAGACATGTCACATGACACCCTTTCATAAATCTTAAGCATGCATTGGTCTTCTAAAGCATACAAAAGAAACAAGCAACGCCAACGAAAGACATGTTGAGTATAATTTGAAAACATTCTTCTCGACCATCACAAGAGACATGTTTATTTAAATATTCCAGCACAAACACTTCCAAATTCGAAAATACCTGTTACTAACTTGATCACCAAAGTGTTTTCTCCATAGTTAACTCCGAAACCTCCTCTAACGTTGTTGAGTCATACAAGATTTCTGTAACAACGATCATTAATTTCAATGTCAAGACCATCTGTGTATCATAAATAAAGATCCAACTTCGACATTCATATCCTTAAACATTATACATACCCTATAACATTAATGTAGAACAAAACAATGAAACACTGATTGTTGACATTCTTTGAACAATTTAAGAAAAAACAAGATACTACGTATACAACTTCGGACAGACCGAAGCCCTCAAGAGTCAAGCCACTGAAAAGTTGAAAAATTCAAATCCATAGGGGTTAAAACATAAAAGTTGTCATTCTAATTTCTACTGTAATCTTAGAAGAATCTAACCCTTTTTCATACAGCAATTATAGTCATGTTTCTTATTTTACTTCATACGATATTTGATAAAAAAAAAACTTAAATTACATTTTATTTTTGTATACTTTCATCATTAAAAGAAAAAAATGTTGCATAAGTTAATGACATTATTTGAAAATACAATATCCTTAACAAAAAGCTACTTGATTAAAATAATTATACCATCTTATTGGTATTTTACTGTATCAAATTTGTGAATTATATGATTTAAATCAAATAAATTAAAACACGACTATAGTCTAAAGTTATACTTATGATAATAATCATTGTTCCAAATGGTAGCTTGAGTGTATATTTTGTGCAGTTTCGCTTTTCGTTTAAAGAGTAAATATTCATTTTTAATAGTTATTTATTATATAAAATTTAAATCATTAAAAAAGGAATCATACATGAGGAAAAATTGTGTTCAAAAGATAATGACATTATCTAGGAAACCTGATATCGTGAAAATAAAAAGTGTGCTAGAGATTAAAATAAGTACCATGATTTTATACTATATTATTGATACTTTATCGCTAATTTATGAAAATACATTATTTTAAATTAAATAAATTCAAACATGATTATAATCAGTGAATTAAACTCATGATATAACCATGGTTCCAAACGGTAGCTTGAGCATATTTGTTATGTACTTTTTTGCTTTTCTTTTCATAAGTAATTATTAGTTTTTCAGTAGTTATTTATTTTGTAAAATAATAACACACAAGGGAATGGTATTCAAAGAGAAGCAACATACTTTTATTTATATATACAACAACAACATCATTACTCTCATTGTCTTAAAACCTCCTGCCTATAGCAGAGTATGGGAGGTCGGATGTACGCAACCATACTCATGTGCTAGAAACACATAGATGTTGTTTCCCGATGACCCGTAATGAGCGTCAAGCTGTGTCGATCAACTGCTACTTCACAATATAAGAATCACAACCAATTTAGTGAGTCGTTTTACTTTATTCCATCATATTCCAAAGTCAAAAAAGACTGTGTACTTGACTCCATTAGAAATAGAATGAAGTTTTATTTATATACAATTAAAGGAAAATAACTTATTATAAAATTGGAAAAATCACCTTTTGCCCCCCTGTGCTATGGCTATTCGGTCGATTGCCCCCCTGATATTTAAAATTACATACATAACCCCACTGTGCTTTTGGACTGAAGAGAAAATGGCATTTCTGTAATTTTTTCTGCCGGATGTGCTGTAAAGACAAAAATGCCCATGTCACCAATGTCTCTGAAAAACGAGGGAAAGATTACAAATGAGGTAATCAATCTTCAAAAAAACCAACAAAATATAAGGCAACTAGCTCTCTTCCGTTTGAACCTATCTAACACGCATAAGGAGAAGCTTTGGTAAAAGAAGAATTCAACTAAGCTGAAACTTGCATTTTAGTTGTGTTTGTAAGCAAGGGAAGTTGTTGCTGCAGTCGTAGAAGGAACACAGAGCCATTGTTTCTTCCCGAAACAGAGAAGCTGCTGCTGATTCTTGCAGAAACAGTGTCTATCAGTTACAGGCTAGTTAAAAAGGGGAATCTGATGATGTTTTCTTCGCACTGTGTCTTTTTTTGGTTTGTCGATGGTAGCTCATTTGTGTATGGATTCAAGTCCGTGTGTGAAAATTGCATTCATGTTGTTGTTGTGCATTCTATTACAGCAGGAATACGTATACGTAAAAGGATTTGCATGGATGTTGTTGTTGTGTACATAGATGGGCTTGTTAGTTAATGTGTAGTTTAAACGAAATAACTTTAAGTTGATGCCATGGTAGAGTAAAGTGTTGAATGGATGTGTCTGTAGTAAGCATTAAAGACAGTGACGAAATGGATACAAGGGAGGAATTAAGTATATGTGGGATGACTGGAGGTAATAAGACAACATGGTAATAGGTGGTAGAAAAATAACTCCCACGAAGAGGAAAAAAAACCTTTTATGCAAGGACAAAAGGGTCAATGTGCACCCAAGTAGAATTGAGCTGTCACAAGAGTCTACAAATGTTGCAGCTACAGCCCCAACGGAAGCATCTTCACATTCCGAAGCATTGTTGGATGTAGAACAAAGGGAACGTATTCAATGCATCCACTTTGAAACTGGTATAGAATCCGAGAGAGTTTAAGGTGGTGCAGATCCAGTTGGTACCTTTGAGGGTCTAGATTACATTCTAGATGATGACATCTTCTGGGATTTTGCTTCTAGACAGATCCTAGAACCCACATATTCAGTTGAATCTGAAGCACAAAGAAATTATGTACCCGTTGAAGATCCAGGTTAGGATCTTGTTAATTTAGTGATGTGATCCTAAATAGTTACTGTTGTTTGTTTGGCATAAGTATGTGAATTGTACATGTATTTTACTGTTTTTCCATGAATTTGAAGTACAAAGCTGTGAAGTTATACTACATGATGATACTGGAGGCATAGAGTTTGGTGACTGAAATGAACAAGTGGAAGATGAACTGGTACTGTTGCATAGGACTGAAGAAGATGTGGTGAAGGGACACTGTGATTTTGATTTTGTGGAAGAATTTAGTAAGATAACATTTGAATTGAGGGCTGGGCAGAAATTTTCACCTGCTAAGAAGTTTAGAGAGGCACTTATTGAGTGGAATATAAGGGGTGGTTATGAAGTAAAGTATCAAAAAAATGAAGGTACAAGGGTGACAGCTTCATGTGCTAGGGGATGTACATGGAGGATTCATGGTTCTAAGATTGGGAAGGAGTCAACCTTTATGATTAAGACATTGAAAGGCAAATACAACTGTGGGCGGGAATACACCAACAGACACTGTACTTCCAGGTACTTAAGAAAAAAATACAAGCAACACTTCATGGACCATCCTGATGCGCACAGTAAAAGTCTTAAAAACCAAGTGAAAAGAGATTTGATGATTGATGTGAGCCGGTCACAGGTGTATAAGGCAAAACACAAGGCGAAGGAGGACATTGAAGGTTTGGAGATGGAACAGTTTGCACAATTATGAGACTACGCAGAGATGATTAGAAGGACTAATCCTGGTAGTAAAGTGCGGATTAAAAACACTGTATTGGATGAGAGGTCACCTCCAAAGTTTGAGAGGTTATTTGTGTGTTTCAATGCTTGCAGGATAGGGTTTGGTAATGGTTGTAGACCTATATTTGGTCTTGATGGATGTTTCTTGAAAGGTAGCTTAAAGGGTCAGCTGCTTAGTGCTATGGGAAGAGATGAAAATGATAATATGTTCCCAATTGCCTTTTGTGTATGCGAAGCAGAGAACTTTAGCAGTTGAAAATAGTTCTTGGAGCATCTGTCAGAGTGTATTGGTGAAAGGGCAGACGGCCAACAATACACAATTGTAAGTGATAGGCAAAAAAGACTAGTGCATGCTGTTAACACAGTTTTTCCCTCATGCGAGCAAAGGTTCTGTGTTAGGCATATGTATCAAAACTTTAAGCAACGGTTTAGTGGTAAGGAAGTGGGTGATCTTCTATGGGCATGTGTTGCTGCTCACATTCAGGTGATTTCAACAGGCACATGGCAGCCCTAACAACTTTGAATGAGGATGCTGCAAAGTGGTTGCAGAACATTCCATCCAATCGTGGTCAAAGGCTTTTTTCTCTACTTCAAGTAAGTGTGATGTTCTGGTTAACAACTTATCTGAGTCATTTAATGCAAGCATTCTCGAAGCTAGAGAAATGCCAATTATACATATGATGGAGTTCATCAGAAATCATACAATGGCAATAATGAATTGCAAGAGGAATGAGATCAATTCTTATGAGGGCTCAGTGTGTCCGAATGTGGTTGCAAAGGTTGAGAAAATAAAGGCAACTAGCATAAACTGCGTTGCCATCATGGCTGCAAGAAAGATATTTGAAGTCTCAAGTGGAGCTGGAACATATATTGTTAATCTACATACAAGGGAGTGCACATGCAAATTGTTTCAGCTAGTTGGACATCCCTGTAGACGGAAAGGAGGCCATTTCTTAATTATGTGCATTCGTACTACTCGAAGGACATGTATGTACAGGCCTACGCACCAGTGTTGTATCCCATACCATCTAGCATCTACTGGGTTCATACCAACTTTGCACCGATCCTTCCACCCGATGTCAGAAAACAAGCAGGCAGACCGAAGAAGCAAAGGATCAGACAACATGACGATCCAAGGAAGCACTCGGACCGGGCAACCAGGAAGGGTCTTACCAGTCATTGCAGCAACTGTAAGCAGAAAGGGCACAATGCGAGATTATGCGTCGGTCCTGTACATCCTTCCTGAACAAGGTATTTGTATTTTTGTTGTTTAACATATGTTGTTTATCAAGGTCAACGTGAATGTTGATATGTTACTGATTTATTAAGCATTTGTTTCATGCAGAGACAGAGGACAGCAAATGCATCAATCAGTAGAGCAACTAGTTCATAACAAGTATCAGCTGAAGGGTCAACCCTTATTGAACTGAACATTTGCTTAGGAACACATCTGTAACCAAAGGAGACTGTTTTGAAATTTGGCTGGCTATGTATCAGTTTACTGTTACCATTTTTACTGGTGCACTGTGATTGTGTTGATATGTAATGGGCATTTGACTATTTATCTAAGATTAGAAAAAGGATGTTTGGCATTGGCAGCTCTGATTCATTCTGTGTGTCAACGCATCAAACACCAGGGTATATTGTTTCAGTCGTGTATGTGCTGATGCACATTGTGCTTCCAGTCATTGCATCAAACACATTCAATCACATTCAATATTTTAACAATCGCTTGGTAAAAATGCTAATAAGAAAACACAAACCAATATGGTGATGGCAAAAAGCAAAGGCAAATTTTTCATTCCCTATTACATTCCAGAAAAAGCAGCTTAAATAAACTTCATCTACATCTTCTCGCCTGGAACCTAAACAACCATCATGATTAATAACCAGAACCTATACAAAAATAAAAATCATCACCATTGGGATCAGCCAGATATCAAAAAATCATCAGCAGCAGCAGGAAGAAAAAATCATCAGCAGGAAGAATAAGAAATCATCAGCAGGAAGAAAAATTCAGCAGCAGGAACAAAAACAACATCAGCAGTAGCAGAAAAGAACCAAAAGCAGCAGTAGCAGACAACAGCAAGAATAGAACCAAAAACCACCCCCAAAACCACCCCCAGACAAGAACCAAACACCATCACCCTTCATGCAGCTTCATCATCAGAAGAAAACGCAGCCGCTAAGGCCTTGAACTTTGCCTTCATCTTCGCGTACTTCTCCGTCAGTCTCCTCAGCCTGGCCTCCACCTCTTCAACTCTTGCAACATCATCATCTTGCTTTTCAGAAATGCAGTAGTAATTATCCGAGAGCTTTCCGATCTCCACTTATTCGTCATATAAATTCCTCTCAACTCCCCTTCTGGGAGATACAACAGATTCTTCCACAAGCTCTTTCGGATGAGGTATTTTGCTTGGTTTCCTGGGTGCACTCAGACCCTTACCGGGATTTATTTTCTGTTTCTTCACCGGATGAGGCTGAGGGTTCTTGGAATCCATTTTCTCTTTTTCGTACAAGGCAGCTGGAAAAGCAGAGAGGTTGATTGTGATGTGAAGAAATAGTTGAAGGGCTGGGCTATTTGTAACCAGTACAGGGAGGTTACCCATTCATGAACAAAACTTTTCGTACTCTCACGAAGATTTTTGGCATTCTCAAAAATCCGTTTAAGAGAAAGGAGAATGCATGTCTTCATACCAACAATCTTTTCTTCTCAAACAATGCATCATCATTGCTAACATCGGGATAGACATCAGACACAGTCCATTGCATTTTGTAACAGCTCAAACAAATGCAATTAAACGGCATCTCATTGCACACACCACCAAATAACCTTCAATTCCCCCAGTGCAAATCATTACACCAAATTAACACGCATCTTGCTGACACTCAGCACGCGAACCACATCTGTTAAACATACCATACTTGCACGCAACAACACTACATAATCATCTCAAATACATAGAAACAACTAGGGAAATCATAGCTACACCTACGACACACACATCATCATCTTCATTTGCGTGATGCTTTTCTTTATCTGCATTACTTCAAAATCAGTTCCTCTTGAAATGTTCATCTCCTCAATGTCTGCATTGCGTGTAAAATCTGATTGCACAACACTTTCCATGCCTATTGGGTTGCACCACTTCCAGAAATCACATTTACCTACGTCACACACAAAATACATCCTGCCTTTTGAAGATCTTTTCGTCCTCACAATTCTGATATTAGCATCTATTCCATGTTTGCATCTCATTTGAACATACCTCGGATACTTACATCCACCACCCACGTAGCCACCATAGCTGTTACAAGAAGATCTGTCCATGGTAGCTTCAATCTGAGTATGGAGTTTAACACCTTCAATCTGCAGAAGAAATGCAGAGAGAAAGCATGAACGGGCAAGGAGTTGTATTTATTGAGACTTAGGCGATTTGATTAATCAGTTTAACATGACCTTTATGTTGCGGAGGGGTATATTAGTCCAAGATTAAGCAAGATTAATTTACATTTTAAAATAGCCACTTAATGGGCGCGTGTCATGCAAGTCCGACAGAAAAAAAATTACAGAAATGTCATTTTCTTATCAGTCCAAAAGCACAGGGAAGTTATGTATATAATTTTAAACATCAGGGGGGCAATCGGCCGAATGACCATAACACAGGGGGCAAAAGTTGATTTTCTCTATAAAATTTTATAATATTTGACACTGGATGCTCCAAATCCAAGACGAATGAGTCCTAGTTTTCACTCTGCCCCATCTTAAAAAGGAAAAGATTTGAAATTATTTTTTAAACACCTACCCGTGAACTCTGCACATCTTTCTCCCTCCACTTCACTCTCTCTCTCTGCTCCTCCGGCTGGCTGTTTCTAAAGGTCCCAAGAAATTAAAAAAACAATAAAAGAGAAGACCCTATTGTTTTGTTTTTTTCCGTCAGAATGCAGCAAATGGACTTCAATGATCTTCTCAAAATCCACTTGGGTACTCTGGTTTGTCTTCAATTCTAACCATTTCCAATTATTTTTGTAACATAATCCATCTTCGATCCTATATGTCTTTGTTTGCCATCTAATTTGGTGATGTGTGACATTATTATCTGCAATATTGGCTTCTGTGTAGGTTTCTTGATCTGGGCACTTTTCCTTTTTGTACTTTGCTTTCTCAGTTGTTCGTCATTTTCTGCACTATGCAAAGTTGCAGGCTTTTTCAGCTGAATCTTTAACAATCTTACTTGTTCTTTGGGTTGGCGCTAGGATTTTTGCTAGAATGGATCTCTGGACTTTGATGTTCTGTAAATTGGTGCTGGCCGGAATCTTGCTGCCATTCTGGCTGCATTTCTTGTAAATTGGTGCTGATTTATTATCCTTCGGTAATTCCTTGATCTTTTGATTTACTTTTTTCTTTTGGAGTTTGGGGTGATTTTTTAGGGATTATTTTTAGGTGTGTTTATTGGCTTCTGTATTGTTTTTTTTTTTTTTTTTTTTTTTTTTTTTT
>AP025051.1:35227548-35324819 GCA_036186865.1 Eustoma russellianum
TTTTTTTTTTTTTTTTTTTTTTGCTTTAGTATTTAAATATTGGGGCCAATTTTTTTTTTCTTTATTTCAATTTATTGTTCAAAAGGTGATGCATTTTCAACTGAAATTGAATTGATTTTCAGTGAGATCATTGAAGGGATTTGAGGAACACTAAGGCTGCAGTGACAAAGATAGGGGAGGACCAGGGAGAAAGAAACAAAGCAAAACCTCAAAAATAGAAAAATTAATTCCAAGAATAAGACTGCTTGAAAAGGTAGATTCGGAGCAATTTGAAATTCAGGAAGTGGCGTCTGATATGCCATCAATCATGTCCCAAAGCATGAGATCAGGCCGGTCATTGTTTAGCTCGAGCAATGGATATGATACCCCTTCCCACAACTCTTTTAGTGCTTCCATGGGGGAGGATTATGATAGTGATGGATCTAGTTTTGCACCCCCGTAAGATCCTTTCCTTCTCTCACATTGTTACTGCATTTAGTGATGTATCCTTGTATGCTTGATTTTCATTTAGGTAAGATATGAACTTGTAATTACTGAAAGAGAACTCAGATTTAACCGGATAATCTTATTTGATTGTTTTCCTTTTCAACAGTACTCCTAAGACACTTTCATCTAGTCTCCCACCAGAACTTGCCGCTGCTATACCGTTGATGGATAAATTCCAGGTGACAAGTCCTCTCAGATTTATCATTACACTTTAGCTGAGTTTTATTTCCACAATGCATGTACTTATCGATCGAATTTTAACTTTTTGGATTATACATATCCCTTTAGGTTGATGGATTTTTGAGGGCAATGCAGAAGCAGATTAGTTCAGCTGGGAAAAGAGGTTTCTTTTCTAAAAAATCAGTAGGACCTCATGTTAGAGAAAAATTTACATTTGAGGATATGCTATGCTTCCAAAAGGTAAAAAGATGTTTTCAGTTAGAGTTCTTCTGTGCTTGCTTTTGGTGCTCACAGTTTTGTCCATTGATGATGAGTTGCAACATTTGATAGGACCCTATACCAACCTCACTGCTGAAAATAAACAGCGATCTCGTTAGCAGGGCAGTAAAATTGTTTCAGACAATCTTGAAGTATATGGGAGTGGATTCTTCTGTTCCGAGTTTAGATGAATGTGTTGAGCTGGTTGGAAGATTGTATAAGCAGGCTTTAAAACGATCAGAGCTGCGTGATGAGCTTTTTGCACAAATATCAAAGCAGACAAGAAATGCTCCTGATAGGTACCATTTTTGCTTATAGAATTTATCAGAATGAAAGCTGGAATTTTGATCAGCACCTACCTTTTGCATGATAACAATGTTCTATTTTCCTCCAAAGTTTTAGAGTGTGAGAGTTTCCTTGTTTTTTTTTTGTTTTTTTGTTTTTTTTGTAATTGGCAGGCTTTTTCTGATAAAAGCATGGGAGCTAATGTATCTTTGTGCATCCTGTATGCCACCAAGCAAGGAAATTGGTGGATATCTATCAGAATACGTGCATAATGTTGCACATGGTGGCACTGTGGATTCTGAAGTTCAATACCTTGCATTGAACACCTTGAGTGTGTTAAAGCGTTCTGTTAAGTCCGGGCCAAGACATACAATACCTGGTCGTGAAGAGATAGAAGCTCTTTTGTCCGGGAGAAGACTTACAACGATCATATTTTTCTTGGATGAAACTTTTGAAGAAATTACTTATGACATGGCAACAACTGTGGCTGATGCTGTTGAGGTACCATTACAATATCAAAAGTCGCCATTTACACGTGAAAATATCTAGTTCTCTGTTCTTTATAAGTTGCTTGATATTTTTCACATGTTCCTGGAAAGTGCAAATAAAAGAAAAGAATAAAGACAAATTGTATATTATTCTTAGTACAAAGGTTTGGTCACCAGCTGTCTATTTGCTCCTACTAGGCCGATATTTAGAAGATGTTGATTCTGTGACCAGCAGTTTTGAATGTAATTTGTGCTCTCAGGTTGTCAGGGGAATACATTTTTCAGAGTCTTGAAATAACATTTTATGATGATAGTTCTTATGGAAGCATATTCTACTGATATGAGAGATCAACACTTCTATAGCCTCATGTAATCTAAGAACTAACTGTTGATGGTAATGTTTTTCTAGATGAACTGAGTTACTCTTCCATTTTTCAGTCATTTTCTTCAGTATAAAATTATTGCTGCATCTTTTTACTATTTTATCTAATGATTATGGAATTATTAATATAGCTGACAGATGTATCTTGTCTCAGCATGGTTATGGAACTAATAATTTAGTAAACAGACGTATCTTGTCTCAGCCTTTCAGCTGTCTACTTACTACCTTAAGAAGTTAAATGGCATGTTTACATCCTTTGTTTTACTGCACATACTTTTCAGTACATCCACCTCTGCCATCTTTTTGGCCGTAGGTTATATAACCTTGGTCGTCTCATTTTAGTCTGCCCTGGTCAAAAAAGTTTATCCATCTAGCTTTACAAAGAAGAAAACAACTTTTATTTGTCGAAAACATCTTAACAGAATGAGAGCTTCCCCTATATTTCTGTAGCAAAAAGTAAATCTGAAATACTTCTGCCTTCTAGGTAGAACTTGGATTAACATGTAAATAGTTTTGTGTTTTATTTATTAAATACCTTTAAAAAAAACAGTGTTTTATATGTTAAATAATTTTCAATGGTTTCTTGTGCTTGAAAGTGTATATGGCTCTCATTAAAGTTGGTTCCTGATATTGTAGTTGATCAATTTAGATCTTTCTTGAACTAAATGTTGAATGTACTATGACAATTATTGTCTTATTTGTCATCACTTCAATCGCCAGCTTTACAGACCCTTCATCCTTCTAGCATACATTATATGTTTGCATGAAGAAATGCTGATAGACCAGCTTTTCCTTTTATATTGAGATCATTTGGTCCTCCTTACTATCCTGTGTTCTAACTTGGGGACAATTAGGAGCTATCTGGGATCATCAAGTTGACAACATCTTCTAGCTTCGGCCTATTTGAGTGTCGTAAAGTTGTTGCTGGCTCTAAATCACCAGATCCAGGGAATGGTATGTATTTCTAATTCTCCAGCACCTGTCTGCACAAAATTTCCTCTTATTTTCAACTTAGTTGGACCTTTTTATGCTTCAGAGGAGTACATTGGCTTGGACGAAAATAAGTATATTGGTGACTTACTGGCTGATTTTAAAGCATCAAAGGAGAGGAGTAAAGGAGAAATTTTGCACTGTAAATTAACTTTTAAAAAGAAGCTCTTCCGTGAGTCAGATGAAGCTGTAACTGATCCCATGTTTGTGCAGCTATCTTATGTTCAGGTATGAACTTTATATTCTGGTCTTTTCCCTGCCATTTAATATTTATTTTAATTGCTTCACTGTAATTACTGCTATCTGTTATTTTGTCTCAGCTGCAACATGATTACATTCTTGGAAATTACCCTGTTGGAAGGGATGATGCTGCACAACTGTCTGCACTACAGATTTTGGTTGAAATTGGTTATCTTGTTTCCCCGGAGTCATCCACGTTGGTGATTTTTACCTTTAACTTCTTCTCTGCTTCTTGGTTTCTCAATCTGTTTCCTCATTGTGTATCTGAATTATCTTTTATACCTTGAGTGCTTTTGCTTGTTTCTTGCTGTTTGTGTCAGTTATTAGCTTCGTGCATTTCACGATACATTCACTAACTGATTGTCTTATAATCCCAGTGACTGGACATCACTTCTTGAGCGGGTTTTACCTAGACAAATTGCCATTACGAGAGCAAAAAGAGAGTGGGAAACGGATATTCTTTCCCGTTATCATTCACTGGTAGGCACTGTGTTTACCTTCATTCTTTTACTGTCTTAGACAAATGGTTTTTGGTAGGAAATGCTGTATTCTGCTGTTGTTTCTCTGAAAATGTCTGGCATAATTATGAACTTCATGTTATTTTTTTCTCCATTATAAGAAGATAGTTACACACAACTTGAGTCAAAAAGATTCTAGGTGCGTCTGTGAAGCATTTTTGGACATTGTCTGGGAGCTGTATCCGGGAAAAACACTTGCATTTTGAAGCTTTCTGCTGGGACAGTCAAAATGCTTGCTCAGAAAAGTCTGGCTTAAAGTCTTTCGCTTTTGCATATTGTTTCTTCAAACCTTCAGATGTCCCTTTATATACATGAGGAGATACAAGTGCAATTCGGCATATTTAATGATTTACCATGTCACATGTAGGAGAATTTGACAAAGGATGATGCTAGACAGCAATTCCTACGGATCTTAAGAGCCTTGCCTTATGGCAATTCCGTGTTCTTTTCAGTTCGTAAAATCGATGATCCTATTGGACTTCTTCCTGGAAAGATAATTTTGGGCATCAATAAGCGTGGGGTGAGTTCTTATGTGTTCTCTCTCCGACTTATCTTTTCTGGACGCTTCATTTGTACAAAGATTAAAGGTATACTTCATTCACTTGTAGGTTCACTTTTTCCGTCCAGTTCCCAAAGAATATTTGCATTCAGCAGAATTAAGAGACATAATGCAGTTTGGTAGCAGTAACACTGCTGTATTCTTTAAGATGAGAGTTGCTGGAGTCTTGCATATATTTCAGTTTGAAACAAGACAGGTCAGTTTATTACTCTTCTTGTGACGGCTTTAATGTGTACTTCTTTCTTTGTTTATGATTTTCTTGTTTGTATGTGCGGTTTCTTTAACTTAATTTTGCTTTATAATGCTTCAACAAGCAGGGTGAAGAAATATGTGTTGCTCTTCAGACACATATAAACGATGTAATGTTACGGCGATATTCTAAAGCGCGATCTACAGCTAATGGTTCAGTTAATGGAGACGTTTCATCTAATAATTACAAGCCTTCTTCAGTTGAGTCCTATGAGAAGCGCATTGAGGACTTGTCAAGTGCCCTTGAAGAATCTCAAAAGAAAGCTAACCAGGTGCATAAGGGTAGTTTATCATTCAGTTTAACTTTTGAGCATTTGATTCATACAAAAAACCATGCGATTTGTTATTATACTTTGGCATTTTATTGTTCAATTAGACCTTTAGTTATTGAATAGGTCACTGAATGCTCTATGGTGATTTTTTTTCCTAAACAAAGAATTTGGGAAGAGGATTCAAACTCGAAACCTGGGGTGGGGGAAATACTATACAACCACTAGACCTAAAGATTTTCCGCTGCTGTATGGTGATATATTGATGAGAATGTCTTTGAACCTTCTTGCAATTTTTGAGGCTGCATTCCTCCGTCTTCAGCATCAAGTTTCCTATAGTTGCAATAAACTATTAATTGAAATGACGTGTTTCCTTAAAAAAAATAACCATAAAGAAATTACAGTGGTTCATTTTTTACTGTTGAGTTGCATGATAAAGTGGTTAGTTTGTTTTTGTGAGTTGGATGTTCCAGAACTCACTTGTTGTGTCAATACAGTTTCTAGAAAGTTTGCATGAAAAGAAAAAAGAAGAAGCGATATTGCAAGAAGACTTGGAAAGTTTGAGAGATAGCTTGAGATTGGAGAAGCAGAAGTTGGCTGATCTTGCTAGTGAACGTGAAAGGATGAAGCTATTATGTGATGAAAAGGATTCTGCACTCCAGGTTCTAATCTTATTTTGTTACACCAAACAAAAACGCGAATGCTTAGTTCCTTGTAATGATTTTTTTTCCTTTTCGTTTTTCTCTTGCATAATAGGACGTGATGTTGGAGAAAAACAACCTGGAGATGAAATTAGCAGCATTAACTAGCCAAGGAATGGAGAACAACATTAGAAAAGAGACCGTTGAGGCAAATAATCAGGTACAACTTTTGCTGGTTAACATCCTTACTCATATGTGAATTATTCTATTACTGTTTCCATTGCTACCCTCTGGTTGAATATTCAGTCATTTGTAATGAATAGTTACATCTCAAATGCCCCTTTTAATTTATTAATGCATCTCTCTCTTGTTAATAAGGTCAGCTGTACAGCTTTTTCGCGTTAGCTTAAGATTATTGTTGCTCTGAGATCTGTGTTTAGGTATTGCACAAAGTCCAAGAAGAACTGAAAACACGAATTTCGGAGTTACAAAAATCAGAAGAGAGTAAGAGGAAACTTCTCAATGAAAAAGTTTCTTTGCTAGAGAAAATTTCAAGGATCGAAAGAAGAAAAAGTGATGAGGTAATACTTTTTATTTCATTCCTTGATTTTGACAACTTGCATCTTGTTTCTATTCATTCAAAAGGTTCATTTGGTGGTTAACACAGGTTGAAACGGTCCAGAAGAATGTTGAACAAGAACGCAGAGTGTTCAGGCATCAAGTTTCTGAACTAGAGAAAAGGTTGCAAGACGCCACTCAGAAGTTGGCTGATGCTCAGACATCTCTTTCAGCTAAAGACAAAGAATTGGACATGTTGCAAAATAATCTCAAAGAGTTGGAGGAACTTAGAGAAATGAAAGAGGTAAAAGCTTCCATTTGCTTTTCCCATGTTTTTGTAGAAATTTTTTAATCTGCCAACTCTAAAATACTAATCCTAATATTTAAATTATTGTACATCAGTTGCTCATAGAACATTTTAGATTTTAAAGACTTTATTTTTCTCTTTTGGCTTTTGGTTTCTGAAGGACATTGATAGAAAGAACGAGCAAATTGCTTCTATCTTAAAAATGCAAGGGGCACAGTTGGCTGAGATGGAAAAGCTTTACAAGGAAGAACAGGTTTTGAGGAAACGATATTTTAACATGATGGAAGGTATATCTTCCCCCCCCCCCCCCCTCCTACTAAGACTTGCGCTTTCTTATTTGAAGGATATGTATTTTCTTGTTCCTTTTGTTCGTCATTGGATGATCGCTTTCTTGATTTGTAAATCACTCAGATATGAAAGGCAAGATTCGAGTTTACTGTCGGTTAAGGCCTCTTTGTGAAAGAGAAATTTCTGAAAAGCAACGAAATGCACTAGTAAGTGTGGATGAGTTCACCATCGAGCATATGTGGAAAGATGAAACCAAAGTCCACATGTATGATCGTGTCTTTGATGGCTATGCAACTCAAGAGGATGTCTTCAATGATACCAAGGCAAGTTTAATTGATCTTTAATGATCTATTGAATTTAAGATAGACCATAATTATGTTTGTGAAGCTCTTCGTTTCCTGTATCGATAAGGATTAAATGTTTATTTATTTTGTCAATGTAGTATTTAGTGCAATCTGCTGTCGATGGATACAACGTTTGCATCTTTGCTTATGGACAAACTGGTTCGGGAAAGACATTTACTATTTATGGGTCTGATGACAATCCTGGACTTACGCCTCGTGCTATCTCGGAGCTTTTTAAAATTATGAAGAAAGATAGTAATAAATTCTCACATTCTCTTAAGGTATCTCTATTTGAATGCGAATTTGATTATTTAGTTGATTTCAAGATGTATTGTCTTTTCTTCTTATAGTTTCTCATTGAACTTCTAATGATATGCAGGCATACATGGTGGAGTTATACCAAGATACACTCATTGATCTTTTACTGCCAAAGAATGCAAAGCGCTTGAAGCTAGATATTAAAAAAGACTCCAAGGTAACTTGTTTTCTTTTCCTAGTTGTTGACTCTTCTGTTTAACCACAATTGAAGCTTAATATGTGAAAATGAAACACCACAGGGCATGGTCTCGGTGGAAAACACGACTGTTGTTTCCATTTCATCATATGATGAGCTAAAAAATATTATGCTTTCTGGATCTGATCAACGTCATACAACTGGAACTTTGATGAATGAGCAGAGTTCACGATCTCATCTCATTCTTTCAATAGTTATTGAAAGTACTAACCTGCAGACACAAGCGGTGGCGAGGGGAAAGGTATCTATATGTTGATAGAATACATGATACTCTTTAATGCATAGATTTTTTCTTTTTAATATAATGCTACTCACTTAAACATGCTGATAGAATATATGATACTCCTTTATGCATACCTTTTTTCCATATAATGCTATTCACTGCTAAGAAGGAGGTCTTTTGGATAGTTGTGAACATAAAATGTGGTCTTAGGGAAGATGAAGATAGAGCGCTAAGATGTGTGCAGAATTTGTAGTTGTTGACCACTACTGTACTGGAAAGAGTTGAAAGGAGCTAAACCTTTGTCCTTTTTGCATTTCAACATCACTGAGTGGGGGGAATAATAACGTAATCATCAGTTATTTCTCATTTGAAAAAAGTCATAGACGAGTTTAGTGGATAGGCTAATTGGTAGCTACTGCTAAGGTTGAATAAATCAATTTCATTACAGAAAGACAAAGGGAGGAATGGGAGAAACCAAGTAGGATGGCGAAGTTGGATCTTCACCTAGACCAAAGATGATCCAAATAAGAGAAAACGCCGCCAAATCCTTGCACAGATGTAGTTTGTTGTCAGAACTAACATTTTCATAAATCTGTACAAGTCGAACAACATCAGAGGCCCCGAAATTGTTACTCCAAGGAAAACCCTCGGACGCTCAAGTCAGTCGTTGGTTTAATCATGTTGATTTGCTGGAATTTTCGAGAAACTTGTCTCATTTGTGTTATATGGCTAGGATCTGTGTCTGGAGTTAGCTATTGGACATGCCTGCTGAAAGACGTCTTTTCTTGCTTTTGTATGGTTTGGATAGTCAATGCATGTCGAGAGGCTATGACGAAGTGTCAAGTGTCCCGTCTTGCTCGTGCATAACTGCCATGTGTCGCTACGTATCGAGTTGCATGGCTGAGCTGCTCGCTGGCAAGGGCCTGCCTGGCAGGCTTCTCCTTGGCCGAGCAGAAGTGGAAGGCTCTAAGTATCGTGTCATTGGCAGACCTGCTGGATACGGCCGAGGTGGTCGATGGGGCTGAGGTGACGGTTTCGGCGGAGGTGGAGCCAGTGACTAAGGTGTTCGGCCCTGCGGTGATCTTTTTGATGCTGACTCAAGATCATGATCGGCGCCGAAGAGGGCGGCTGCGTCTCCCGGCTGCCCCAACTTGACTATATGTTTGGATCCGAGCCCTTGAGGCGGACCTACAGTGACGGGCTAACGTTAAGTGTTAGCAGACTGGACTGCTTACACTTGCCATTTTCTGACATGTTCGGTTACGTACTCATCATAGGAAAAGGAATCAAGATGAGGAGCAAAAATAGTATTGCATAACTCTATTGTTACTAGCCTGATACACAAGTGGTCAGTAAGATATTAAGGGAATTAGGGACTGGATAAATTATGAATTTGGTATAACATCAAATAAAGTATGAAAAGTAGTGAATCAGCTTTAGTTACATATAGAAATATGGACTTTAGGCTGTTAGGGTATATTTCACGTGGTTAATGGATGCTGGGGCCTTTCTTCTTATAAGCATCTGATTTCATAAGATATGTTGCCTTTTTTCCTGTTTTGCATGTGGATCTATTTCGTTGGACTTCATCATTCACGTTGATTGTAATTTACTACACAGCTAAGTTTCGTGGACCTTGCTGGTTCTGAGAGGATGAAGAAGTCAGGCTCTGTAGGAGGCCAACTAAAGGAAGCTCAAAGCATCAACAAGTCCCTCTCAGCCCTTGGAGATGTCATTAGCGCCTTGTCAGCTGGTAACCAGCACATTCCCTACAGGAATCACAAGCTAACCATGTTAATGAGTGACTCGTTAGGTGGCAATGCGAAAACATTGATGTTTGTGAATATTTCACCTGCTGAGTCAAATCTGGATGAGACCTACAACTCTTTGATGTATGTCATCTTATCTACTCCAAATTGTATTTTCTTTGCATTAGTTTGTGAGAAGTTACCTAAAGTTTGATGCTTTTCTGGACTATTTGATGTCACTCATTCTAAACAAAATGTTTTTGTCCCTCAGGTACGCTTCAAGAGTTAGGTCCATAACAAACGATCCTAGCAAAAATGTTGCATCCAAAGAAGTGGCTCGGCTGAAGAAGCTTTTGGCATACTGGAAAGAGCAAGCAGGTCGAAAGGGCGAGGAAGAAGAGCTTGAAGAGATACAAGAAGAAAGAGTCCCGAGAGAGAGACCCGATGCTCGCCATTCCATGTAAACAGAATCCATTAGGAAGCAAAGACCTTTTTTTCTTTACAGGTAAGAACTGGATTCAATCTGAGTGTGTAGTTAAGGCAGCTTGTACTGCACATAAGTTAGCAACATGTTATATGTTTCTGTTGCTGTCAGGTTGTTTGCAGTAGTGAGAAAGATTTTGTTTGGGGTAGAAATTATTAAGCAGAGTAGGATTTCTTACATTAGTGTATAGTGGAAATTGTAAATATTGGGCTAACTCATGATTGAAGACCATGTTGATGATTCTTATTATATTAATGACCTCAACTGTTTTTTTGCTTTGTAATTTTTATTTTTCTTCTAGCAATCTAGCTCCAATTCCAATCGAGTGTGCACCGTATGGTTCGGGGGGTCGTTGGGAGCGGATAGTGGCCTCCCGTGGCTGGTCTAAATGCAAGTCCCTCGCGACGGACGCGACAAGTATTCCAAATCATGCCTAGATCAAATAGTTAGACTAACGTCCTAGCATGAGGAAGTCTTGTGTTCAAGAACAGGTTTTTTTTTTTTTTTTTTTTTTTTTTTTTTGTGTGTAGTGGTTTATTCTTCTAATATTGCTTTTCTGTGTGGTTTATTTCTCTATCATCTAGTGGCATGTGTTGTCAATAGATTTATTGTGCTTACAATTAATTTCGGGTCATCCTGATACACACAACAACAATATTATCTCATTCTCTTAGAGGCTCCCGCATATGACAGAGTAAGGGGATTGGATGTACGCAAACATACCCATATGTTAGAAACACATAGAGGTTGTTTTGTGATGACCTATAATAAAAATTGCTTCAAGCTGTCAATCAACTGCTGCTTGACAATAGAAGAAGCGCAGTTAATTTAATGAGTCATTTTGCTTTATTCCATCATATTACGAAGTCACATTTTAGGTTTATAATAATCCATGGCAAATGCTCATGCTACTTGCCTGCTTTTGCCTACAAACATTCTTCCTGGTCATTGCTGACATTGAATCAAAACGCACGTGGATCCTAATTTTTAAACCAATACAAATATTTTAACAGCATATTGTACGCTTGAGCCAAAGCTACACCTCAACATCAGTAGCCAAACTTCTTGATTTGCCATTTCCTGAACAACCCCTTATACTAATATGTCAATAGGAATTTTAGGCAGAAGGAACAAGTAAAAATCACGAGTTCGAACTGCAGAAATAGCTCTTGCACAAAAAGTGTAGGGTAAGGCTGCGTACATCAGATCGCAAAGCGATCCGGTCCCTCCCCAGACCCTGGACAAACTCGGGAGCCTGGTGCATCGACAACGCCCTATACAAAGATTCCAAAGCATAAACCCTTTTTTTTTTCTGTTGTACGCATCCGATTTGTATTCTTGATTGTTGTATGGTAGAGGACAAACATGACATACTAACCAGTAAATGTTGAATATTATCATATGGTCTGATTAGTATTCCACAAGGGTCTAAGACTACTATGTCAATAACTGACGTGAATTATCACAATTTCACTATTAAAATGGTATAAAATAGATTTGTATCCTATTTCCATTTCCAATGGAGTCAAGAACAGTCTTCTTTGACTTTGGAATATGATAGAATAAAGCAAAATGACTCACTAAATTGCTTGCGCTTCTTATATCGTGAAGTAGCAGTTGATCGACACAGTTTGATGCAATTTTCATTATGTGTCATCGAGAAACCACCTCTCTGTGTTTCTAACACATGGGTATGGTTGCGTACATCCGATCCCTCACCTTCCCCTTACTCCCCATAAGCGGGAGCTTCTAAAGCAATGGGGTAATGTTGTGAAAATAGATTTGTAGCCATAGCGAGTGTTTGTGTAAGAAGCAACAACAATTTGTATCCATATCTTCTTTTGCCTTTGGCCCCAAAATAATGATAACAATAATTAAATTTGGAGCCAGTCAGCTAGTCTTGCAGCTTCTGCACTCTGTATATTCCCATTTGGATAAACTTTGAAGTTTCAAGAATACAGAAAACTGTGCTACCTGCCAAGATATGTGTCATTGAAGCACTTGACCTTCTATGGGCTGATTTCAAAAGATTGAGCAGTCTTCCTAAACCTCATTTCTTCTCTGTTTTGTCAGGAAATACGTCGCTTCAAGTTATTTCACTGGCAGTAAGATGATGCTTTCAACCGCGTACTAATAGCGATTTGGAATGGGTTGGACTTCAGTCATTTATTTCTGCAGCAAGTAGGAAATTGTATAGGATGCGTGAGGAGAAACAAAACTTTAGACAAATAGCAGTGACAACTGACATATGCTTGCTGGAAAACCATCTAACTAATCATCCAGGTTCTTGTGTCCCTAGTTCAGATTTCAGAAAAACTGGGCTTCATGGACATTTGCAAACCAGTTATATAGTCTTTCATGTCTTCAGAAAGCTTTTATACCCATGTTCTTGCAAAATTTTCAGAGTAAAAAGAAGAAAGAACAACTGATTCACCTGTACAAAGGGTCCATTTCTAGTAAATATACACAACAATCAAGATGTGAAATACATCAGAAACTTCTTCCTAACTTCTGTTTAAAACAATAGAAGACAAAGGAAAAAGGGAAAGAGAGGAAACGGAAAGAATATGAGATCACGTGTAATATAATCTCCAGCAAACTTGACAAGTGGATATTTAGAACAAAAGAAATATGAAGTGAGAAAAGAGATAACTACACAAGGGAGTGGTCAATGGATTCTGCATTGCTTTCCTTGCTGATGTCCTGTTGACTCCATCCTGAATTTAGTTGAGAAGTTGACGATGTTGATTTACTTAAGCTAGAATCAGTATCTGTTGGTCCTGTTGAAGGCCATACGAACGGTGGCCTAAAGGGTGGCACATGCGGTACTGGTACTGATCCGGATAATATTTGCACTATAACTTGTGTTTTAGGCCTTTGATTTGTTGCAGGATGTGAACAAGCCAGGCCCAGCTTCAGAAGTCGTTCGGCTTCTTCAGCAACATAGTCCACGCCTAGTCTCTGATCAACAGCTTCAAGCACTCGGCCATCACGGTGTAAGTACCAAACCCAGTCGACCAAAGAGTTGAAGCCTGCAACCTTGGTTCCAGGCCGCATACCGCAAACAACTTCCAGCAAGACTGCCCCGAATGCATACACATCAGAATGCTGTGTTGCCTTTCCAGTATGGAAACACTCTGGAGCAATATATCCGAATGTGCCTGGTACTCCATCAGCCTCGGTATATGAAGTCTTCTCATTTTCTATGATTCGTGCCAGCCCAAAGTCACCAAGTCGAGCATTGAACTCGGAATCAAGCATGACATTGCTGGCCTTAAGATCGCGGTGTACAACACGCTGATCATATTCATTGTGAAGATAGTGCAAAGCTGAAGCAACCCCTGATATGATTTTGTAACGAAGATTCCAACCCAGTGGTTGTTTATCTGGCCCTCCAAACAGGTGCTGGTCTAGGCTGCCGTTTGGCATGTACTCATATACGAGTAGTAGCTTGCCATTCTTGTAACACCATCCTGTGAAATAGAAAGACGGTGAGAATTTGTACAGTAGCGTTCTTCCATTTTATCTTCATATAATGGAAAGAGCTTAAAAGCATCATAATTTGCATTAGTTCAAGTTCACGGGTAGTTCCATGTAGAACTGAAGTGATGAAACCACGCAATATACCAAAATAAATCAAGCTATATTCCCACGCGATATTACTTGATCCATTTTCACCATCAGACAATTTCACAGGGCACCTTATAGACGCTTAAGTTGCTTAAGCTAATCAAATTTAATGATCAAATGAGGTGCTCCCCGTGTTAGCAGTTTCAGAACCGACACAGTCACATAATTCTTCTTTGAACATGGCTGCTTATTTACTTCGTATTTCTTTTGTGCTAATGTTGAAAGGATGACAGGATTCCAATCATGTTCATTTGGAAAATTTCCTGCTTTAATTTTTTAGAGCTATCGTCGATGCCTTCTTTTCATTTCTAATAGAGTAAAGGACACACTATTCTTTAATTTTGGAATATGATGAAATAAAGCAAAATGACTCACTAAATTGTCTACGTTTCTTGTAATGGAAAATAGCCATCGATCGACACAAATTTTCATTATGGGTCATCTCCAAAGCTTCACTTCTAAAATTTGTCCGCATCATTGCTGATGAGATGATATAATAAACTTTCAGGAAAAGACAATAAGCTGAGAACCAAAACTAGATGTCAATTTCAGCAACCTAACAATAAGTTTGTTCACTTTCTCAAAAGCAAATACACACCAGCTAACAGAAACATGTCCAATAGACAAGGGCAAGAAGACACGGTCATTTGGCACTGCTACAGTATCTTTCTTGGAGCTCTCAGTAGAAGCTATGTAGTATAAACTATAAACTACTCGAAAAGAGAAAATCATATGAAGTCTATATAAAGACACACATCAAGAAAAAAGACATGAGGGAAGGCAGTAGACTCACCAAGCAATCGAACAAGATGCCGATGTCGCAGGCGATTAATAATTGTAAGCTCGGCCAAGAAATCGTCTTGACCCTTCATGCTTTCCCTCAAGAAACACTTAACTGCAATCTCCAAATTTTCACTAACCAACATACCCTTATATACGGCCCCAAAACCCCCTTCTCCTAGCTTATTCTTTTCATCAAAATTGTTTGTAGCCTTTTTCAACTCTATGTGATTATATTCTTTTGGGCTCCCCGGCAAACTCCTCAGCGCCCCTCGAATAGTGGACGTTGAACGCTTCACTTGCTTTTTGTGGAAATTGTATCCCAACCAAGCTCCTCCAACCAGAACCAATACGAGAACAGGCACACAAACAGCAAGAACAATTTTCAGCCATGGTGGCTTGTCCTCTGGAAGGATTTCAACTGTCAGGTTCCATGCCAACACACAATTGAGCTCAACAAAATTTCCAGTTGAAGCACTGAATCCAAAATATGAATGCTGATCGACATAATTACTCAAATCAAGATTCGATATCAGCGCCGGCGAGCTGGGCCTTGGTGGTGTTGGACCAAGTGCTGAATCCTGTTCTGCAATGTACACTTCAATGATTCTGCTAACACCATCATAATTCACCCAAACATTGTACAGCTTTGCACCCTTGGGAGAAAGAACTATACCATATGGGGTCAAAGATGCAAACTTTACCGATTTTACGCTATTAATATCAAGTCCCAGGTGGTTATCATCAGGATCAAAGTCCTGCTTATAAGTATCAAACTCGACAGCAACGAATTTGTTGATGGAGTTGCCATCTATGGTTGAATTGGTCAATCCAAGATATGCACCGTAGCTGTTTGATGGAACATCAAAGTCAGAGGCAATCAAGAAAGTGAGGCCTTCAGCTGCAGTATCATTAGAGGGACGATAAATATTGATGAGAAAAGAGGAATTGAAGGATGCAACCTTAGTTCCGTTGGTTCTTGACTTGTCTTTTTCCCAGAGCTTGAAAGCTTGATTAAGGAAAACTCTACCGGAACGATTGGCTAGCTGGAAGCTTTCGGAGATGGAATCAGGAGTGACCTGAATGGCCCCATTGCTGATTGTTGCAGGAGGTATTACTTTAAAAGCAGAATAGTGAGATTCGTTGAAAGGATTACCGTAACTTTGTCTGAAGGTTTTGAAATTTTGAGCTAAAGAGAGAGTTTGCAGACAGCAAAAGAGTAGCAGTAATGTTGTTGATTTTGCTTTCTGCAATCCCATTTCTTGCAGAAGAAAAGTAATGGGAATAGAGAGGAAATAAGGAAGGAGGAGTCAAAGAAAATGGTTAGTTTTGAGCGGGGGTGGGGGTGGTTGTTGAAACCCGGTGGGCATTAGCCGGGAATTGACGAGGAGAAGAAAGAACTGAGAAGGTGACGCTATAGATATTTGAATGCGATAAATCGGGCCTCCATCTTTTCTTTTTTACCAGCCGCAATGCTGTGAAACTGCTGATTGGGATTTAAGGATTAGATATCTGGGACTTCTGGGGAAGATGGCTTTTGGGATACGAACTCTTCACCCATTTTCCCTCACCACAAGCGTCACCGCACGACACGTAGCAGCAAAGGATAGTGAAGTTAGATAAGTATCATCTGCATCTAGCCTCATCACCCATTCTGTAGCCACGTGTCGCGTGGTCATGACCCAAGCGTCGCCGCACGACACGTGGTAGCAAAGGATAGTGAAGTTAGATAAATATCATCTGCATCTAGCCTCATCACCTATTTTGCAGCTACGTGTCGCGTGGTCATGAATAAGACGAGTAGATTGAGGTTGGAAAGATCCCATCCCATGTCTTCTTGTCTTCCTTCTGACATCACATGGCAAGTTGCCAACAGGGACAGTTGCTCAGGTCGCTCCAGTTTTAACCGGACAATATCTAACGGTCGCCAAGCTGGAAAGTATAATATACTTCTAAATGTTGACGAGTCTTCGAAGTTCAAACTAGTGCCTAATTCTTCTAGTTGCGATTTTCATATTTCTGAGTATTAAATGAGTTATGTTTTAGAAATATTAATGTTTAATTCTTTCCTTTTCATTTTAAATAGAATCAATGACACATTTTTTCTTCACTTTAGAATATGATAGAATAAAGCAAAATGACTCACGAAATTGAATGAGCTTCTTATATTGTGAAGTAGCAGTTGATATGAGTCATTGAAAAATAACTTCCGTGTGTTTCTAACACATGAGTATGGTTGCATACATCCGACATTCCCATATTCTGTCATAGGCAGGAGCCTCTAAGTAAATTGATAATGTTGTTGTTGTAGTGGCTAATTGTTGAATACAAAAGGTTATATCTTGACTTTGAAGGTGTACAATGTTCCAACTAAAAGAATTTTATATACAATGTAAATCAGGTCATCCAGCGATCTTTTAATGAGAGACCCAGGATTTTATGATCACAAGATGTCTGATTCTAAACACGTTATGGTATAAGGGGCTGACAGCAAATCCCAAACATTTACACTGCCGTCAAGATTCGAACCGATCATCTTAAATACAATTTATCACCTGAACAGTTGATCATGGTAGAGTAGTCGGTGTCTAATTCTTAGGAGCACTTTCGAGGAGCATTCTTACGATAATAAAAAAATGTATAAATATATCTCATATATAATAACATGGATCACATTCATTCGTGCATCCTTATCTTATAATGCTTAATTATTT
Source organism: Eustoma russellianum (assembly GCA_036186865.1). Classification (NCBI taxonomy): domain Eukaryota; kingdom Viridiplantae; phylum Streptophyta; class Magnoliopsida; order Gentianales; family Gentianaceae; genus Eustoma; species Eustoma russellianum. The sequence continues at coordinate 35,244,684 of AP025051.1, forward strand.
GCATCAATGATGTTCACCAAATAATTTTTTGAGACAGCATATTGTCATCACCTATATTTGCATTTTTCGTATTTTTATTTTAAAATTCATATTTACCTTACAAGGTAACGGAAAATATAAAAAGGAGATCGGAATTAACTCACCGAATTCTTGGAGCAAATGGCATACCTTGTTCCTGAAGATTTCCACCGTCCAATCCTATAAAAGATGCAAATTAGAAGCTCAGATGCCTCTTAAGTTGGATGATGAGTTATGCAGTGATTTATACAATATGTCTCTTCGTAAACTAGGCCTTCGGACAAAGCTCTTTCACTTTAAAGACTTTTCGGAAACCAACGATACATTTTTTTGCATTCTGTCTTTTGATTGACCCGTAAAATTTATAATAAATAAACATTACAAACATTCGGCCAATAATTTATTATTTCATTATTATTCAGAAAATTTACCACAAGAACCAGACCGAAGGACGAAAGCATGGGAGCAGGGAATATGCCGTTCCAAAACATGCCACTTTGACCAGTCAACTGAAGTTTCATTAGACTTTTGTTTATTAACTAGATAACTAATCAAATAATAACGTTTCAAACTCCGTGTGGGCATTATATTATTCGGTTTACGCTATGCCAGAATAAAATTTTTAAAAGTAATACAAATTTTTGAAGAATTGTACGTACACATATAAACTTCTATAACAACAACTTCCTAAGAATAAGAGATAGGGAGTCTATCTACAATGTTATCTACAAGGTTGGTGAGATGTTAACAATTACAAAATAATATCTTCCCATATCAAATATATAATATCTTCTAATATCTTCCAATATCTCCAATACTCCCCCTCAAGTTGGCGCATGGATGTTGAGAATGTCCAACTTGCTTAAAAACTGACGAAACTTATCAGGACCAAGTGCTTTGGTGAAGCCATCAGCCAACTGAAGGTGACCAGAAATCTTACATGGGCGAATAAGACCATTAAGATAATGTTGCCGTACAAAATGACAATCGATCTCAATATGCTTGGTGCGTTCATGAAAAACAGGATTGGCCACAATATGTAAAGCTGCTTGATTGTCACAAAATAGAGTCACTGGATCGTGAATAGGAACACCGAGATCAACAAGAAGCTTGCGTAACCACACTATCTCACTGGCGGCATAAGCCATAGCACGATACTCAACTTCAGCCGAAGAACGAGAAACAACAGTTTGTTTCTTGGAACGCCAAGAAATCAACGCAGAACCAAGATAAACCATATACCCAGTGGTAGAACGTCGTGTAAGAGAACACCCTGCCCAGTCAGCATCACAATAGGCCTGAAGAGACAAAGACGATGCAGTAGGAAAGAAAAGACATTGGCCCGGGGCACGCTTAAGATAACGCAATAAATAGAAAACAGCATCTAAATGACATTTGCGTGGAGCATGCATATGTTGACTGAGAGTATTGACCGCGAAACAAATATCCGGGCGTGTGACGGTAAGATAAAGTAGCCGGCCAACAATACGACGATAAAAAGCAGGATCAGCTAAAAGCGGATCAGATTCGGAAAACGTACCCTTTTGATCCATCGGAGTGGAAGTGGGGCGACTACCAAGTAGACCACACTCCATGATAATATCAAAAACATACTTACGCTGATTTAATACCATACCAACGGGGGAACGAGCAACTTCAATGCCAAGAAAATATCGAAGTGGACCAAGATTTTTGATCTTAAACTTCCGATCAAGATAAGCTTTCAAAGCAGAGATGCGATTAAGATCATTACCAGCAACAATGACATCATCAACATAAATCAAAACAACAATAGTCGAAGACGAATCAGAGAAAAGAAATAAAGACGGATCAGCCTGAGACTGCGTGTAACCCAGAGCAAGAAGGGAAGTAGTGAACTTAGCATACCAATTCCGAGACGCTTGACGTAATCCGTATAATGACTTACATAACTTAAAAACATGATTCTCCCCCTGACGAGAAAAACCAGGTGGGATGCGCATGTAAACATCCTCAGTGAGATCACCATGCAAAAACGCATTATTCACGTCCAACTGATGAACATGCCAACGACGGACCATTGCAACTGCTAACAAACACCAAACTGTCACAAGTTTGGCCACAGGTGCAAAAGTCTCGTGAAAATCAACACCCTCAACCTGTGTATACCCACGCGCAACTAAGCGAGCCTAATAGCGCTCAACAGAACCATCAGGATTATATTTGATCTTGTAGACCCACTTGGAATCAATAGTACGTTTGCCGGGTGGCAGAGGTACAACAGTCCAAGTGTGATTGGCCTCAAGAGCGGCAATCTCACGTTGCATGGCCTCGCGCCAATGAGGATGTTTAACCGCATGCTGAAAAGAAACTGGCTCATCGCCAGCAGTGATGGCCGCCACTAAACCATAGTAAGACGAAGATAAGCGAGCATACGAAAGAAAATCAGATAAAGGAAATATCGTGGAGTTCGCTGTAGGAGGGGGCGTCACAGCAGATGGCACAAGAGAAGGAGGCAACTCAACATCGAAATCTGTAAGACGACGCGACAAATGACGGGCACGCAAACTTCGCGAAGGAGGAATAGCAGGAGAAGGAGAACAAATATCGGTAGACGTCAGCGGGGAAGAAGACGCCGCGGGCTGGGAGGCAGCCGGCGACTGGAAGAGCTCAGCCGAAGGCTGGAGACTCGCAGCTGAAGGGGGCGAAGTGGCCACTGAAGGGTCAGCCAGCACCGTGTCATCCCAGCTGGACTGGCCGAAAACAGGAGGGACAGTAGCGGGTTGGGGAACACACCGAGTAGACAGGGAAAATGGAAAAACATGCTCATGAAAAACAACGTCACGACTAACATAGACTTTGTGACTAGACAAATCATAAATTTTGTACCCCTTTTGTGAATGCGGATAACCAAGAAAAATACCAGGAGCAGAACGCGGAGCAAATTTATCATGCATGCCATGATAGGTATAACCATAGCATAAACAACCAAAAACACGAAGATGATCATAAGATGGTAAGTGTCCCATTAAAACCTCATATGGTGTTTTATGCTTAAGAACGGTAGCAGGCATACGATTAACAAGATAAACAACAGTGAGAACACATTCCCCCCCAAAAGGTGATAGGCAGATTAGCATGAAAACGAAGGGCACGTGCAACCTCTAAAAGATGCCTATGTTTACGCTCAACGACACCATTTTGTTGTGGAGTATAAACACAAGAAGTTTGAGCATCAATCCCTTGTTCAACATAATAACCAAGGACTGTAGCACTAGTGAATTCTAACCCATTGTCGCTACGAACACGTTTGACAGGGCGCCCAAACTGTGTATGAACCCAACGAAGAAAATGCAACAAGAAACGACTAGTTTCAGATTTAGCTTTCATCAAATATACCCAAGTACTGCGACTATAATCATCAACAATGGTTAGAAAATAACGTGCACCAGACAAACTAGGTGTTTTATAAGGTCCCCAAATATCACAATGAATGAGATCAAAGGACTGCAGAGTTATGCTAGTACTAATAGGAAATGGTAAACTTGTTTGCTTTGCTCGACTACAAGCATCACAAAAGACTTCTTTATTAGGAACAACAATAGAGGGTATAAAACGAAACTTTGAGAGAGGAAGGTGACCCATGCGACTGTGCCACACTGACTCATCACACTTTATTGTTGCAAGACTACGATTGTCCGAATTTTGAACCAAATGGTAGAGACCATCACGCTGCCTACCCACTCCAATCAGCTTCCTCGATGGCATCTCCTGCACAACACAAAAATCCGGGCCAAAGATTAGCGTACATTTCAGATCTTGTACCAATCGACTGACAGAAATTAAATTAAATGCAAACTCTGGTACTCCCAAAACATCACGCAGAACTAAAGAATCCGAGAGTCTAACTGTCCCAATGGCGCGAACGGACACATGTGTACCATCTGGGGTTTGTACCGTTGCAACAATTTTGTCAGTGACAACAGTAGTAAACAGGGACAGATCATTGACAATATGTGCATTGGCTCCACTATCAAAAAGCCAATAAGATGATAAGGCAGGCTGAAAAGAAACAGTATCCAAACCTTTCTTGCATGTCATCGGAACACTTGACCTAAAATTACCTCCATTCAAATGGTTTGATGGATGTAGGTAATATGGCGACTTTGAATTAGTTGGGACTAACGTCTGATTGGCCATGACTTACTTTTGACAAAAATGAACGAACAACGACCGAGCAAAACTGTCGAAAACACTGAAGTCGACTTTCGAACTGGGACTAATCTGAAGTCGACACTGTAACTGGGAACTGGGACTAATCTGAAGTCGACACTGTAACTGGGCACCGCTGGACAGAGTACAGAAACCACCAAAAACAAACAGACTGCCACGGAATGTAAAATGTGGGACAAAAATAAAATTTGAAGAGACCAACTGAAATTGGAATCGCTCAAGAAAGAAGGTCGACCACAGTTTAATATCGTGACCAAGCAACACAAACTGACTAAAAAAATGCCACAAAGAATGTAAATTGACAAATGAATTCTGCTTGGATTTGCAAAACAAAACTAACGGCGCTGAATTTTATGGAAGCCGCCGAAAAGAAAAATGAATATCGCAGGAACAGCGATGAACCGATGAACAATTTGATGAATGGATCAAGTTTGCTCTGATACCATGAAGAATTGTATATTTTGATTCAATAGATAATCTGCTTTACATTGTACGTACACATATAAACTTCTATAACAACAACTTCCTAAGAATAAGAGATAGGGAGTCTATCTACAATGTTATCTACAAGGTTGGTGAGATGTTAACAACTACAAAATAATATCTTCCCATATCAAATATATAATATCTTCTAATATCTTCCAATATCTCCAATAATAATGTGATAAACGACAAATAAAATAAGTTGTACATTAATTAACAGAAATATATTATTAACAACTAAAAAAGCTACCAATTCCGCATCTGAAGTGGAGAAGCTACCCACACAAAGCAACTGCAACTGCAACAACAACACATACCCAGTATATTATAACAACAGTAAAAGTTATGTTTAGAAGCAGGCAAACAATACTCCATCCCAAAAGATATAGAGTTTGTTTTCAGCAAGACTCCGAATCTATATGTACCTACATAAACAAATAATAAAAAGCAAATACAAACATAAAAAGTACAAAGTTACCTAAAATATAGAGACTATCTAAGCTCCTAAATATAATCTAAGATATCCTTATATCCTGGCTAACCCTTGTTAACTTAATCTTATGTCTCCATAAACTCATGTCCTGGACAAAAAGCAACTGTGCGAAACTAGTGAAAGGCCAGTGTAAGATCGGATGGGAGCCCTTTCTTGCTGTAATCCCATCTAAACGTTGTACCCCAACCAGTAAGGGTCCTTGTCATCTCCGGTCTCACAGGAAGTGTAGAGATGTAAATCAGAAACCTAATAGATTCAGACAAAGGACAGGTTATATACACGGCTGCAATATTATGTAGCCCAAGCAATGGAATTCCCCACAAATGCCCTCGAAGGAATTCGAACTTCTAACATTCCTCTTTCAAGGTGATTACCTTTTCAATCAGGCTATGTCCCATCAAGATTTACCTCTGTTCTGTTATCTACTATTTACTCAGTTTTATCTTCCTTTTGGTATAATATATTATCGAGTCATTTCTTTGTCGTATTTTGCGGTGAAATGATCCGGAACTATGAAAGGTTAACCATATATTCCTATAAAACCATGCATTTTGCCTTTTATGGTCCTTTATAAAAATGGCTTGCTTAATATTATACCAGCATGCACTCATACGTAATTTCTCAGAAATGCATGTCCATGAGGATAGCATTCTTTCTAGTAAGGCGACGGCTTGAATTTCGGGATTGAACCCAACCAGTAAAGGTCAGGTTCTTAGGGCCTATTAGTATAAATTTCATAGCACAAGGACAGCACAAGGAGTCCATTGGCATCGAAGGAACAACCGAATGGCTGGTCTGTCAGCCTATCAAGTTATTCCACGGGCCAATAATGTTCTTACACTGCAGCTAGCCTGAAGAGGTTTAAAGATTCTTTCTTCGGGAAGGTTCGAACCTCTGAAATTCTTTTCGAAACTCTTTATCTAAAATCATTATAATATGTCCTGGAGAACGACGATTTAAATTTCGTATACTATGTTACGTGGTGATAATTATTTTCTGTTATATTTTGTCAGCCGATTTAAATATATCTCAAAATTTTCGTGCCCTTCGTATCAAAGTTCCGTGTACGAACTGAGGGGTGAACCAGACGACTTTCCTAAAAGAAGTCCAGGCCCTTTCCTCATCTAGTGCATTTTTTTATTCTTTTTTCTTTTTTTTTTGAAAAAAAATATGTGCTCTAGATGATGCAAACGAAATGATTTTTATTTTTGAGACGTTTGCTAATGGATTCATATACACTATAAGGATCAATTGAATATCGATAGAACTGCTATAACATGAAAAGATTAAACAACAATAACCACCAAGTCCATTATATTCTAACGACATCAAAAGCTATCTGAGGATCTAGAGAGAGTGAGAGATAGACAAACAATACCTCCATCCTAAGGAATGGAGAGCTTGATTCCAGTGAAAACATGGGCTCTATATGAACATGCATAGATGATGCAATAATAGGAATGAAAAAGATTAAACAAGAATAGGTATTCATGTAACAGAGTAACAGACTACAACAACCACATATACCCAACATATTTCAACAATAGCAAAAGCTATCACTATGATCTGGGGAGGGTGAGAGTGATAAAACAATACCTACATCTCAAACGATAGAGAGTTCGATTCCAGTGAGAACATGGCTCTGTATATACATGTCTAGACACAAAATGTACAACAAATAATAAAAAAACAAAGACAAACACAAATCTATATTCTATGTGAAAGGGGCATTACCAAATCTATATTCATGATGAGACTACAAGAAAAGAAGGAAATAATTGATAAACTTTTCTTGGGCTCGATGATTTAAAAAAAAAATAAAGTAAAACGCTGTCACTGTTACGTCCGTTTCCTTTTTCTTAATTTTAAAGATTCTGGTATTAATTAATCAAAGAGAGTGGAAATGCATGCTGTCGCATCATAATTATTTATGTGTTAAAATCTTATTATATATGCTATTCTTCTTGGAATGTCTTTATCCGTCGGCTGCCGTGCTGAATAGATTCTCCATACCACGAAATTGCAAGCTTAAGGAATCATTTGACGAAGCTTTTTAATAATTTAAAAGTGACACTTTTTTCTTTTTTTTTTATTGTGACATGAATTTAAAATAAAATATGTAAGCATAAACACAGTGGAAGATGGGAGAGATCTTCTTGTAAACTATCCCTCGCAAATCCTTCTTCTTCACTGAAATTACCTATTAAACAACACACGCTTAAATATATAGTGTCGAATCTACATATACTATACATACCTATTTAGGTGGCGTTTGGTGGGGGAAATGGGAATGAGGGAATGGGTTTGGAGGAATCCAAACCCATTCCGGCTGTTTGCTTGGGGTAAATGAAGGAATGTATTTTATTTTGATATCCAACTATTTGGTAATGGATATCGTTTTTTATATACTAGACCCCTTATCTATCAAAATGTGGGAATGGGGAAATGGGGAGCCGCCGGTCAACGCCGGCCACCGCCACCGGCCGTCGTCCACCGCCGGTCCACCGCCAGTCCGCCGACCACCGGCCTACCGCCGCCGCCGACCACTATTCCGACCGGTCACTATTCTCATTTCCACTTTAATACCAAACAACTATCACTTTTAACTTCAAACACATATCATCCAGACTCATTTCCTATCATACCTATTCCGATTCTAATTCCGATTTCCAAGTGCCAACCAAACGCCACCTTAGTGTATGAATCAGACCGATTCCCGAAATGTCTTTGGTCATAAGTGGAAACTTAGTTTCTGTCTAGGTATGCTATAGCGAATCTTCGGATGCCTCGAAATTTTTATAAAATATTTTTGTTTTAGGAGAGTATTTAAGTAGGATTATTAAGTATGATTTCTCTTGAAAGGGAGGGTGGGTCTTGGAACAACTAGTAAGGTTGCTGTTTTGTGATCTTGAGGTCATGTGTTCAAGATACGGAAATAGCCTCTTACACAAAGTATCGAGTAAAGCTCCGTATATCAAATCGCAAAGCGATTCGGTCTCTCTCATACCATTCGCAAACATACGAGCCTATTACACCGAGAATGACCTTATTTCTCCCGTAAGAGATGATCTCTTATACAAATTTAATGGACGAAACACTTCTTAATGCGCATAATGCATAGGTTTATAACACTTCACGAGCCGATAAACATCTAACAACACTTATGAAAATGTGATATGCCTACAAGCCTATATATTACTTCAAGTAACAATTATTATTACCTTTCCTTTCAAAGACTACTTTAATAATTTATTTATTCAAATAATTATTATCATCACAACGATGCATTGTATCATAAACTTTTTAATGTCCTAAAACAATCGACAAGTTTCAAGAGAAATGCTTCAGTCTTTTAGTTTTCTTCTTAATAAAATGTTCGATTATTTTGTCTTAAAAACTACAAAAGATGTTTTATATGGTGTACTAAAGGTGGATATGTATCAAACTAGACTGAATTTCTATAGAGATATGGTGTTACTATAAGAAGGCGGAGAGTGGAACAAGTGATAAGGTTGTTGCTTTGTGACCTTGAAGTCACATGTTCGAGCCGCAGAAACAGATTCTTACACAAAGTGTAGGACAAGACAGTACATCAGATCGCTAAATAATCCGGTCCCTCTCCGGACCCTACGTAAACGTACGAGTTTAATGCACGGAGAACGTTTTTCTTATATGGTGTTCTTATATGATGTCACCGCGTCAGATAAATCATGTATTGCAAATCTCACTCCAAAAAATTAAAAAAAAAATCAGAATACAAAAACTGATAGCTAAGTAGGTTGATATGAGCAGTATAAAACTACTGTAACATTTCAAAAAATTAGGCTATGCCAATATTACTATATACTTGTAGTGTTCAATATTATTTGTTTTGCTTTAAGTTATATAGTATAGCCTGTCATACTTTATACTCCACATGGCAATATTTCCTTATACTTATTTAAAGTATGATGAGCTTGGAGCAAAAGCTATACATTGGTCCTGAGTGTCTCCACTGACTCAGTCTTAAAGAGCATTGTAGAGATGTAATTCACGAGCTTAGTGGCCTTCTAAGTTGGGCAGGTCATACACAAGGAGCTCACACAAGGTGTCTACAGCAAACTAGGCATTTGACACAGACAACAGTGAAACACATACATTTGAAATCAAATTCGGTATCTTTTGAAGTAACTTTCAAACTGAGTACCAACGGAAATAGGCCCGGATGAGAAAGTATGATAAGCTACTATATCTACAAAAGCATCTAGTGCTGAGACGACTTTCTTCATTATCCTTACAAAGCTAGAAATGGATATCTGACAATATTTGACTTGATTCATTTTTATATATTCAAAATCTTATCCATAAATATAATCAATTTGGATATGGAATATTAATTTCCACATTTAAACGAGTAACATTTGACTAGACTTAAAATCTTATTCATGATTCTAGATATGATATTAGTCAAATAACCTATAGTCATCTCCATAATCAAGAGAAGACTCTCACCAAATTACAAGGATTACATGTTAATAAAGAATTATTACAAATTTCTCAGAAAACTTGCAAGGATTACATGTTAATAACTAATGATTGTAATTTTTTATCATGATCATTGACTTTTTTTAAGGGTTTGAAATCTTCTAAATTTTTTTACTAAACAATGACAGACGACCAAAACAGAGTTGACCGCTCTAAGCTCGTTACGAAGGAGATGATATCAGAAAGCATAAAAATATACTTAGTGCTATCTAATGTTGTTTATTTTATGGCTCATACTAATTGTTTGACGGAATTTTTGCAATCGTTTTCTAGACGAATGGGATGAATGATACATTTTTTCTTAACTTTTCAATATGATAGAATAAAGTAAAATGACTCACTAAATTGATTGTCTTATTATATTGTGAAGTAGCAGTTGATCGACATGTAATTTTCATTATGGGTCATCGGAAAACAACCTCTGTGTGTTTCTAACACGTGCATAGTTGTGTACATCCATGCACCATACACCGTAATAGACAGGAGCCTCTAAGGCAATAGGGTAATGTTGTTGTATTCTAGAACGATAATAACATAGACGCTACCTCCCTTGCTGTAAGAGAGGGTGTAAAGATTATCGGTGACCAGTCAGAATAAACATGAATAGTTATTTCTAGCCAACCGTTTTCTGGCATGTATGTTTTTATCTGGCATCATTACCCTAGGCTTAAACTTGTGAATGCAAAATTATAAAAAGATATACACACACCCCCGCGCGCACATATATACATATATACACATATATACAAACATACATATATATATACATATATATATATATGTATATGTGTATATATACATGTATGTATGTATATATATATGTATATATATGTGTATGCATATATTCTTCAAAAGTTGCCCCGCTAATCTAATAACATGTTATAAATATTTATATACTTTTCCAATTTTCTTCATGCGTTAGTTGTAATGAACATTATTAATGTATGTTGTGTTGGAAAAAAGCACATTAAATTGCTTTAGATTGTGCTCTAAGCTTGTATAAAAATATGCAAGAAGATTGACCGGATGATGAAGTAAAAACTTAGATTGGATGGGTGAAATAATACTCTGAATTTTCTGAATTCTGTGATAACCGAACGTTCGTGATGAGTTTTGAGTTGCAATGTTCAAAAATTTCAAATCTTGCATTCAGTCAAATTGACCTAACGTTTGGTTGGTGCATACAGCTAAAAATTTATGATGTTTTTTGATGAAATGATGCAAGCTTTGCAAATTAGGAGAACTACTTTCAATCTTGAACGGTTATAAACTAACTTTGGAAGTTAAATTCTATAAAAATGTGTCAAATTGTCTTCTTTCTATTGAATTGGGGTCTATAAATAGAAGAATCAAAAGGTTTTGATGGAAGACCTTGGTGTAAGCTTTGAAATGTTTAAAACCTTGTGTAGGCTCTTGTAATAACTTGCAGAATTTCTTCTTTTTCTCTCGTCTTCATCCTTTAGTATTAAACATTTCAGATAGATAAGTTCAATCTTTCTCTTGTAATACAAACGAAAGGAAGAAATCGTTGTATCCTAGGAGGTATTTGTCGCGTAGTCCACCTTGCTTAATGGTGGAGACAATTTCACTTTAAGGACAGTATAACACTTGTTGCACCTCGACTATTCCTTGTTATACTTTCTTTATATTTGATTATCATATATTTGTAATTTTTCACTATATTCTTGTGTCTATACAAAAGAAATCTCATCTTTTTGAAATTTACATCTTTGATGTTCGCTTCTATTTTTCTTAGACTTCTATTTATATTGTTGGTTTATCACCTTTCATATCTCCAAGACCAAAATTTCTAACAGTCTTAAAGCAAAATCGTTATGGAGGATCATATTACTCGAAATGAAGAAACTAATGGAGAAAAAATATAGGAAAAAAGGAAGCTCGCGTATGTTTGCATCAACTCAAAAAGAAGAAGAACAAAGAGAAAAGGAGGGCAAACATGATTAATCAGTTGTTTGCATCTTGGTCATTATCAACGTATGGAAGTTTGTTCCTCTGTTCTACATGAACAATATGTTGTGATAGAAGTAGCAATCGCTTAGATGATTGTGTAAAGAAAAGACATTTTTTGCAAAGAGATCAATGTAGTGCCACTCTATTTCTTCCGGACTGTGGGAGTTGATGTTTAAGTGTTGAATACAAGGTTACAACGAACCGGTTCTTAAAGAACTAAAAGGGTTGTTAGACGTATAAAAAATGTTGGATAAAAGACAAAGGCGAATTCAACAATTCTTGCTAATGAATGAAGAGGAGAAATCATTGAAAATGCCAGCACGGTGAAGGACAAAAAAAAATCACTACGGTCATCATCTTCTTTGAGATAACCCTTGTTGATAGTGCAGCGGAATGCATTGTATACCTTATGCCTATCAAGTACATTGCCGCGAGTAGATATTTATTTCATGAAATCCAAGAGATAAAAAGTGGTAAACGAATTTTGTTTGAGAATACACGAGAAATTCAAGTAGTTCGATAGTTGAAAGTAATCTTAAAGTCAATTTTGTCTATAAGCTTGGAGTTGACAATATGTTTTGTGTTCCTATTATATGTAGGAAGTTGATTTTCAAGTCACTACCAAACAGCGCTAATAAAATGTTTGTTTTGTACTATGTGTGTGATCTTTTGGATCTTGATAGGTCTGCATCTAGTCTCTGAATGTGATTGATTCAATTATCTTGTGCTATGAAAGATAAGATTAATAGTTGAGTTAATTATTGGTATGTGTCTTTTGATTAACAAGCAATGATTTTGAATCACAAACATGGATAAGGATATAAGAAAGTTTGTTCATGCATATTTCGTCATGGCAATAAATATTTTTTAAGGGTTGTAATACTTGCATTTATTGTAGCATGTAAATGGAACACTAAGATAAATGTAAGGATATGACGAATTATAATATCTATGGTGTGATTGAAAGATCAAAAGAGTTGTTTTCTTATGAATCTTGGTTCATAAAAAAGTTGTTAGAGTTTACTTCGAAATGACGTAGAAAGTTAAGTCATGTTCATTGTTGAAAGCCTTTTAAGTTGAATAACATCATAGATTGTTGTTTGTTACTTGATGACTAATTAAAGTCGTATAGAATTCATATAATAAAATGAATGTTGAATCTTGTTCAAAGAATGAGGTTTTGTAGCTAATATGGACATGACAGTGTGGAGAAATTTGGGAGTTTAGTACTTCATGTTTGGTACGAAAGTAAAAGTTATTTTTAACAGATGAACTTAAAGATATGTATAGCTTGTATATGTTGTATAATTTCTAAAGAAGTGCATTATTAAAAAGTTTGTATTAGTTGCAATTGTAGTTGCGAGGAGAACATAAGTTATTAATTCAACTTTTTTAAGATAATAGTTTTGGTGGAAAAAAAGATACCTATCATCAATATTTGATTTGATTGATATGTAGATTTTTGTGTAATCGCTTATCTCGGAGCTAAATAGAATGGGGTGTGATCCCCTCATCCTCTTCTCCTTCATCCCTCTTTCCATCGTCTGCCATGTGGCAATTAGAGGATTGGTGAGGCTATATGACCCATCCTCCGTCACATGGCATTTGAGGATTGGTGATGCTATATGAAAGGTGGCTAACAAAGAGTGTATGACTATCGTCTACCACATGGCATTAGGGGATTGGTGAGGCAACATGACCCACTTGTCTATCACATGGCATTAGGGGATTGGTGATACTACATGAAAGGTGGATAGCAAAGGAAGTAGGAAGGTGGCTGAAAGACACATGGCGGACCGTGGAGAATGAGATTATCCCGACTTCAACACGACATAAACAACTCAATATTGAAGATTTGCATCAAAGCCTACAAGGCATAAGCTAGAGGAGTTCAATTCCAGAGACAAAATTTGCAGCGACACATCGTCTATGCACGCTATCGCTGTAGTCTGCTAGGGCTCCGATCAATTGAGTCCGGAACCTCTCGCCGTCGACTCAGGTTAACCATTTTTTTTGGCCTTCAGGTTTAACGTTTAGAAAGTAAATGTAGATGAGTGGTTGAATCCAATTGAAATTTCAGTAATCTTTGAAGTGCTTACTCTTCATAAGAAAGGCGAAATATGAATTTCTATTGGAGAAAGCAGTATAATAGTCATCATACATCATACATTTCCATTATATCTCATCAAAAGCTACCGTTAGAGTGCGTGGAGTGCTTGTTGTAAAAGTTCCTATAAGTCTGCAAAGTGTGATTTTGCCCTGGAATTTTGTTGAATATTTCACTGTAGATAGGCATATGAGTCTCTTGAAGCAGCTTAGAGCTGTCATCGCCTTCGTTTGTCTATCTTGTACATTTAATACATATTACAACAACAACCATCATACTCAGTATATCCCAGCGATAACAATAGTTACAGCTAGGGTCTGAGGAGGATGTTTGCTTCTAGTGAGACCCCAGCTCTATATGTACCTGTATAGATGATATAATAATAGGAATATGGTGTGGTATTCAATAATCGTAATTTCAAGAGAACGAGAAAAAAGGGTGCATTGTCCGTATTATCTATTCTCATTCTTGAGACCTGAATAAATCTTCTAACTCTAATGGTGGTATTCAGTAATCCACTGCTCTCAAGGGATGCAAGATCAATGCATGCTCCCAGTTAAGGAATATTCAGCTCCCAAGTCAAAGAAGAAGAAACCATCCACTCAAAAGACATCCATCCTACAGGCTCAAGGGGACCATGTGATGAAGTTACATGAAATGCAATCTCCTTCCTACCAAATTACAAAGAAGCCATTCAAAAGGGGCTTGGTGAATGAAGCATCTGTGTTTTCTCATCAACGAGATAAATCTTCAGATTCCCTGCCAGACTCTGCTCCTTCATCTGAAGATGATTATCGAGCTCTAAGGCACAAATGCTTGCTTCTAGAAGAGGAAAGCTGTAGCATTGGGAATGAATTGAAAGGCCTTAAGATGAAATTAAGGCCCTTGAAGAAGAAAAACTAGGATTGCTAGATGAGCTTGTAATGCTAGAAGACCTGATCGATCCTTCAGAGATGCAGCCCAAAGGCCATAGATTAGCATAATTGTTTCTTGGCTGTGATCCAGAAAATTTGTGTTGTATATAGAAGTTGAAAATTTAGATGTGAAACTGAGTTTTTTGACATCTCATCAAACTAATACAATGGAGTTAAGGTCTACAAAAGCAAGAAAAAATGGCCTTAGAGCATTCTCTAGTAATCTTATTGTTCTCTATAGATAACTTGCAAGAATACATGATCAGAACATAGGAGGCAGATTATATATAGTATCACAGCTAGCAAGAATACATGAAATTCATGATCAGGGGATTTGACAGGTAAACGAGGTTCCCCTTCTTCCAAAATTTGGTAAATGTTTGAATAGGGATAGAGGTATTGTTTGTGGCTGCTCACCCTCTCCAGATCCTATCCCTCTTCAGATCCTAACGATAGTTTTTGCTGTCGTTGGGATATACTAGATATGATGGTGATGATGTTTGAATAGGTTCCCATCCAAAGTACTTCAAGGTCCAAGATGGACTATTCTTTAGGGATGTGGCATGCTATCTCCTAGAAGATAGGACAGATGAATCCGCTGTGGAGAATAATGACTCCAAACATAAGACAAGTAAATAATGTCTTCACAATTCAAGAACTGCCAATCTGCTAGTATCATTCTTAAATACAAAGGTGAAATCATGGAACTAAGCTTTTCATGTACAAATTGCAACACCAAGAATAAACAAGAAGATGATTCTATTATTGAGGAAACTTGAAAGCAAAATGTACAACAGATAATGAGCCTAGTGATAGGCTATTACTCTTATCCAACTATGACCAGCATTCCAATCCCTCGAGTCCGCTTCCTCTCATCAACTAACGGAATGAGATCTCCTCACTCCCCTCCCCAACGCCCGCCACATGTCCTCCACCCACCCTCATACATCCCTTGTTGGCCACCTCTCATGTAGCCTCACCAATCCCTTTTACTGCCACGTGGCGCGCGGTGGGAACGGGGTGAGAGATTTGGAGGTGAGGTGATCCCACCCCTCAACTAACAAGGATAGTAATAAATAAAAATGGGGAATGGGTTTGAGAAAATATTACAAGATAACCATGTATAGCTTTACTAGGAGGAGGACATAATACACGTCTTAATTCTTTGAACTAGCCTGCTCTACTGACTGACACTATAATCAGCCAGTCTTTGGTAAAAGTACAATGTTAACAAAAGATATTACATTAAAGAAAATCCATTAGCTTCCTCGACTCAAAGTTTTGTCTAAGACTCTTTGACTTCGAGATCATATGTTGATTCTTACCTCCATGCTGATGCCACAATCAAAGTCTTGCCCTCCCAACCGAAATGGAGCGCACTGCTCTCCTCTTTAACGTTATATCTCTCAGAATATTGGTTTATAAGTTTGTGAATTTCAGCCTTTACATTTTGGCTCGTTGGACATGACGTGAAGCCAGCCATCGTCATCCTAGCATTCCATTTTCCTGCAACTTCATAGCGTTCTATCCTTTCCTCGCCCTCACATGCCACGATATTTATAATGTCACGGGCTAGGCATTGCCTCTCCACATTCATCCTCTCATGGCTATCCCTCGGAAGTGTGGCATCAAGAGACTCGAAAACAGCAGAGTAGTAAGAGTAAGCTTCAGCAAACCTCAGTAAAAAAGGGGCTGTGTTCGTGTTAACATTCTGTTCCACAATAGTGACGATCTTTGGGTTCAAGGATTTAACCATGCGGAGAAGTTGGTCTCTCTGATTAACAATTGAAACACTTTCATCAGGCATGTGGTGAAGCTGCAAGGCGAAGTTCACGACAAGAGCATCCCCAGGCTTGCAGTCAAGCATAGCTGGCGTAACATCTGCAGTATGTGCAGCTATAGAACAAAATTCAAAAGGTATCTTAAGGTCTTCAGCCAGTATTTCGAGCCTCTTTCCAATGTTCTTTAACCCACCTACGGAGCGTTGAACTGATTCAGGGTCATCGACGCCAGTCAACTTTAAATGTGCAGGTTTATCAGGCAAACGAGCCAATGTTTGCAGCAGGGTGTAGTACTGACTTCCTTGGTTAATGTCAAAATCTATTATGTGAACCTGGTTTTCTCCTTTAACGGCCTCAAGGATAGCACAATTTGCTGCCATAAAACCGAATCTGAAGCATGGACATATCTCAAAGAGAACTTGCATTGCAGAAAGTCGATCAAATGATGGTGGCTCTTTGCACTTTAAAGCCTTATAAAGGCCTTTGCCAGAGATAGCCATGCGTGCTGCCAAAGCTTCAACCATGTAAGCTGCTATCCTTTCGGCAGGGTCTCCTTGGATTGAGACTTGCTGCCGTAGCTCATCAATTACAGTTGATGCGTCTCCAATTTTTCCATCTTGAATTGCAGAAGCACAGCGAAAAAGCAACTGCTTTGGAGTTTTATGACTGTTTTCAGGTGTCTCTTTATTGCTGCTGGCAGTACTAACATTTGAATCAGAAGACGACGTCTCCATAGGTGAGTCATAGAGCATAACATTATGGTCCGGGAACTCAGAGTCGGTTTCCATATGCTGACCAGGTCCGAAGATATCATCTGCAACCGTATTATGACCATCAAATAGGGCTTCCTCAAGTTCTTGAAGCTTCAGATTAAACTTGTCTTCATCATACTGCAGTGATTCAGAACCATCTAAACTTAAATACTCAGAACCATAATTGAGTAGATCAGGAGAGGGAGAAAATGGATTTTGGCCACTTATGATCTGGTAAGAAGACGGACGTGGAGAGGAAAAAGAGTTTCCCAAAACATCAGGGAATAAACTTGGAGTGTTTTCTTCTGATGGAGAACTGAGCAGAAGTTTTGGATCGTAATTGTCACTGCTGAATGACTCGGTAGAATATACTACACTTTGCTGCTTATCTGAGTTGAATATGGATGCTGGCAAGCCAGAGTTCCTACTGGCACCCTTCACGGAGTGCAGTTTACAATTTTCAATGGCACACCCAACTAAGGACATACTTGCTATCCAGATTCTCTAAAAACAAGGTGCGTGCATAAACTTTTGATATATGTGTTTGAAAATCCCTGCGTGTTCAAGAAACAGAAAATTCAAGGATTAGGACAGATAACTAAAAGAGAAAAAGAAGTGGAAGCAATAACTATATCAAACTAACTTCTCAAAAAAAAAAAAGGGCTCAAAAAGAAGATATATTTACCATAGCAAGCAAATTCATAGAACTGTTAAGGATTTATTTACATGCACAATTACTCAGTTGGTGTCATTTGCGCTAGCCGCTAAATAGAAATGATCAAATGTAAAGAACAGTTATCTACAAAGTGATGCCGATAACAAGCTCTTTCTATTTAGACCAACAAGACGGTATTCGTATTTCACAAACATAGCATTGCACACCATCACTAGCAAATTCAATTTGTTTGAGAAGTGGTAACATCAACTTCATATGCGGGAGATCAACCCTTCAGAAATGCAGCAGGTTTCCTGAATAGGGAAGCTATTCCCACAAACACAATTCTTTGAAGGCTAAATGAAAAGTAGACGAGATGCTAAATCCATTAGCAAGACACTCCAAAACTATCT
This sequence comes from Eustoma russellianum, assembly GCA_036186865.1. Taxonomy (NCBI): domain Eukaryota; kingdom Viridiplantae; phylum Streptophyta; class Magnoliopsida; order Gentianales; family Gentianaceae; genus Eustoma; species Eustoma russellianum. Next base: position 35,263,007 of record AP025051.1, read on the forward strand.
GGTAAAACAAAACCAAATACCAAAAGAAAGTTGTTCCCCCTACATATCCAGCACTCAGTCCAAGTATAATTGAAATTCCCAATAATACATTCCTTTTCATTATCATATACTGAGATCCCCTATTCCCTTTCTTCACTTCACCTTATTTAGTGGGACACCATAATAAAGATGTGTTGCTGGGGAGGGGGATGAAATTCCACAGAGTAATATCCAAGCATACTGCATAAAGTGGACCCTGAACTTCAAGATGAGCAATTCCAAGAAAAGCAGCAAGCCACAGAATGATGTATCCGGAAATTCTAAAGCACTAATTAGCACAAGAACTGTTATGCAACCGAAGCAAAACTCCTTCATCCATCACTAATTCAAGACCCCACATAAAAAAAAATACAACAACAATCAAGTCTTTTTCCCACCAGGTGAGGTTGGCTATATGGATTTAGTCGTTTCCACTGTGCTTAATGAAACTTGTAATTTGATTCAAAGTACCTAAAATTGAGAAGATCTAGCAGAGATAAACTTGACAAATTTCAGAATTGCCTAAGAAGGAACAATCCGAAGAGTTTAAATCTTTGACTATGGCCGAGGATAATCACGACTTACCAAGCAAATAGATATCCATTTTATATATCTACCCCTCATCCACCCCTTCATACAACAAACAAACAAATGGGCTTGGTCCCAAAGCAGCAAAAGAAGGAAAACAAATAAAATCTCACACGAACCAAATACCCTAATCATATATTCACAATCAACAAAGAAAGTGATAGAAAACAAGCTCATAACACAACAAACTAGAGTACAGTGAATATTAACAGATCAAATTTCAAAGATTTGAAAAGGGCAAACAGGAATATACCAATAAAAATCCAATCTTTTCCACAGTGAACAAGAACCAGGGGAAGAACTAAAAAAACCCACCTTACAGTCAACCAAATTTCTTTGCACAAAGAGAAAGTTAATGAATTGGATAATCTCAATCTAAATGGTTTTGCTTTTATTCCACGTTGATGTTTTTAGTTTGCTCATATCTTCCAAATTACCAACTTGTGTCTGTGACTGAGACGGAAAAGTGGTTGACACTTGCAAATATTTGTTTGCGTCAAACGTCAGAAAAGAAGTTTCTTTCTAGTGCGATTCTGCTGCACACACGGTAGCTCTCCACCAACTGTTGACCAATCTCCACCGTTGATTCGTAACTTCAGTGGATTCTTTGATGAGGGGCTGGGTTCTCTCCCCACCTGTACCAGAGGCCCCTTAGCCAGGTGGGATGTAAATCGAGGGATGTGCTCCACCGGCAGCCCTGCAAAGGGAGATGACACTCGAGACTCAGCCAGCCCAGAGGCAACCTTTGTAATATTTCAACAAGGATTGTCTCCACACGGACTCGAACTCGGGACGTCGGGGTTCTAGCCCCAATCACCTTTGCCACTTACCACTGGACTATGCTCCTGGGGCACTTCAGTGGATTCTGATAAGATGTGTGGACGTTTATTCCAATTTCGTTCGTTACGCTACGGTGTATGTAGACGTCCGAGTCTAGTATTTAGAGACAAAGTCATTTCGGTGATATCAGATTTATTAATTGAGGACACAAACCAGATGTGGAAGACTATAACGATTACCATTATTCACGCGGCGAGAGAAACACTTGGGGTAACAACATGAAAGACAAACGTACATAAAAAGTCGTGGTGGTGGAACGAGGATGTGCATCGAAAAATATAGAATAAGCAAAAGAGTTTTAGAGATGTATTAAGCTGCACAGACGGGAGGAGAAAGAGAAAAGCGAGGGAGAACTACAAAATCGCCAAGAAGGAGGCGAAGAACGCAACCTATAAAAGGATGTACGAAAGGTTATAAACTGAGAGCGTCATATGTTCAAGAATGCAAAATCTAGAGATAAAAAGAGACAAGACCTAGGAGTCATAAAGTTTATAAATGGAGAAGATGAACATATTTTAGTCAAAGAACAAGACATCAAGGGGCAATGGCAAACATACTTTCACAACCTTTTCAACAGCGGAAAGGTCGACCACGAAGAAAGAGAAAGCATCATTACCTAAAAACGACAACATAACAACTGCGATTGTCGTAGCATCACACAAGGAGAGGTGAAGAGAGCACTTAAGAAGATAGGAAGAATTAAGGCAGTTGGTCTGGATAACATATTCATTGAGGCGTGGAAGTGTTTCGGAGAGGAGGGTATTCAATGGCTAACTACCCTGTTCAACCTTATTTTCAAAACAAGAAAAATGTCAGATGAGTGGAGAAGGAGTGTAGTGGTCCGTCTATGCAAGAAAAAAGTAGACACACAGTATTGTGGGAATTACAGGGAGATTAAATTGCTAAGTCATACTATGAAGTTATAGGAGAAAGTAATCGACACTAAAATTAGGAGAGAAACTCAAGTTATGGTAAACCAATTTGGTTTTATGCCAGAACGGTCAACTACGGAGCAATACACATTTTAAGAAGATCAATGGAGATGTATAGGGAGAAGAAGCGCGCTCTACATATGGTTTTCATCGATCTTGAAAAAGCGTATGATAGTATGCCACGTAGACTGATATGGGATAGTTTGGATGCAAGAGGGGTCCCTATGAAGTATATAGACATAATTAGGGATATGTATGCTAGGATGAAAACAACCGTTCATACGCATGTAGGGAATACGGACTTCTTTCCGGTAGAGGTAGGCCTCCATCAAGGGTCCGCTTTAAGCCTATTTCTTTTTGCAGTTGTCCTAGACGAGTTGTGAAAGCCGGTCCAAGAGACAGTCCCATGGTGTATGCTTTTTGCTGACAATATTGTATTACTCGCAAAAAGTAGCATAACCTGAGTATGAGACTAGAGGAGTGGCGAGTTGCTTTAGAGAGAAAAGACCTAAAAATTAGTCGTTCTAAGACTGAGTATATGCACTGCGACTTCAACGGCGCAACCGACGATGAGAATAGAACTCACCATCGAGGGTCAAATGGTCCCAAACATAAGCAAGTTCAAGTACCTAGGATTATTTGTACAGAAAGATGGGGACATAAAGAGTGACGTAGCTCACCAAGTTCAAGCAGATTGGTGTAAGTTGAGGGTGGCCTCATGGGTCCTCTGTGACAAGCATTTTCTAACTAAATTAAAGGAAAACTTTTATATGATGCCAGTGAGACCTGCAATGTTATATGGAACAGACTGCTGGGTCATCAAGAGGATGCAGAAGATGGAAGTGGCAAAGATGAGAATGCTGAGGTGGATGTGTGGGCAAACAATGCTAGACATGATAAGAAATGAGGTATACAGAGAAAGGTTAGGGGTGGTGAGTGTAGCAGATAAGATAAGAGAGAGAAGACTAAGATGGCTTGGGCATGTCAAAAGAAGACAAACAACAACGTCTGTCAGAGCAATTGAAAGCCTCACTATAGAAGGGAAGAGGAGTAAAGACAAGTCCAAACTGACGTGAGATAAGCAGATTATGCATGACTTACTAGAGTTGCACCTCTCTGAAGACATGGTCCAGGATATGAGTTCATGGAGCCAGAGGATTAAGGTTAAGGAAGGGTAGACATGATATAGGGGCACCTTAGAGCATACTTAGAAGATGAGATAATATTTACATTGTAGGTTGACTTTGCACTTTCATGTTTCGGTATTTGTTTTTAACTATTTGTGCATATCCACTGTTATGACTATTTTAATATCGGAAGATTTCCGTTTCTGTTTAATAAAACCTCTTCACTAGTACATATTCCTATTATTGTGCTATTTATACAAGTACATATAGAGCCGGGGGTCTCACTGGAAGCAAACTCTCTATCCCTTGGGATGGATGTATTGTTTGCCCGCCTCTCACCCTTTCCAGATCCTAGCGATAGCTTTTGCTGCCGTTGGGATATGCTGGGTATGATTGTTATAGTTGTTGTTAAAGTAGAACATTTTTCGAATTTGAGTGAAACTCGATCAGTATTTAAGTATATTTGATTAAAAATATATATAGTTTTTTTTAAAAAAATTGCATATACCAGATAGAATTATGTAGTTTTAGATGATATTATTGAAACATTATTTTTTTCATAAAAACTTATTATCATTAAAATAATTGTCAGTTAACATGTTTAATTTATTGCATGTGTTAAATAAATATACTAATATAACTTTCATATATATTATAAGTTCGAACATACTCACAAGCTAATCAGTTGAATATCAATATATTTAAGATTAGCTCGCTAAGAATTTGAGTCAGATCGAGTAGAGTTCAATCTCGAGCTTTATTAAACCAAATTAGTCAAGCAAAAATCTAAAACAAACTCGATCTATTTATAAAATGCTTGACTCATTTGTACATGTAGTCTGACTTGTCAATGACGTTTTCTATTATAGATTTCCTGGCTTAGATTCTTATTTATTTATATTATATTATATCTCTTATGTCTTCATCCAACGAAGTTTGGTCCACCTAATATGGTCTATTTTGTATTTGTATGGTAGGAACATGGATAGACGTAGACACTATCTACGCTTTAGATTAACTTTCCACTTGGTTGCGTATGTTATAACGTTGTTTTACATTACATGTATATATATAAATACTGTGTATTTTAATATCGAAAGGCCTTTCTTCGTATTTCTTGAATCTACCCACGAACACACTAGCACAACGTATCTCTATTATCATGTCATTTATACAGGTAGAGCCGGGGGTCTCAATGGAAGCAGACTCTCTATCCTTGGGATAGAGGTATTGTCTGCCTACCACTTACCCTCCCCAGACCCTAACGATAGCTTTTGCTGTCGTTGGGATATACTGGGTTCGGATGATGATGATGATTGTATGAATTCAACCTTGGATATCCATGTTAACAATTTCTCTTGATGGATGGTTTGTTTATCCTGATCAAGATAATGATACGTCGTGGGGTTAGATTAGGAAAGACATCAATTACCTAAACCTTTTATAAATAAGAGAAAAGTTATCCAAATTGTTGTCTTTAAGGTTTTTTGCCAGCTGCTTATCCTCTTCAGATCCTAACGATAACTTTTGCTGTCGTTAAGATATACTAGGTATGATTGATGATGACGAATTGTTTTTATTCATTGTTATAACTACTCTAGATGATATTTTGTTAAAGTATATTATATGTTTTGCAAGTTTTAAATCGTTTTTGGTTATGACTTTATTGAATTGGTATAAAATTCGTTGTCCCTTTTCTTTATCGTTGCTAAACTTCAGAAATATATTATATATTTTAGAAGTGTTTTAAAACACTTAAAAACGCTTTTTCCATAGGAATGTTCTTGGTTTGGTTCAAACCACAAACCGAACTAGGCCATTAGAAACAAGCATGATATGTAACATAGGCGTTAACATCTTTGTTTGGTTAAAGTTTATGTTTCTTTTAAACTTAAACCAGAACCAGGTATGTTAAGTTTGTAAGAAATGATGCGAGTTGGAACGAAAAAAAAGAAACCTTAATAAAACAACTTATGATGTAATTGATTTGATTATTGTATTATTGCTGATTCGATCTCTGGTTTCCATTTCCAATGAAGTTAAGTACACACTCTTTCTTGACTTTGAAATATGATGGAATAAAGCAAAATGACTTACTAAATTGGCTGCGATTGTGAATTAGCAGTTGATCGACACAGCTTATAAGACATATGACAATACATAACCACCTTATAGGACATATGACAAATTTTCAAGGAGTACTGCTCGCCTCCCCTCCCCTTAAGGAGGCACCCCGTCACTTCCCCCGAAAGAAATATGTCAAGTTGGACCAGTTAATTTCCCCTATAATTTAGTTGGACCGAACAGGTGGACTTGGGGTATGGATTCGGTTACGATGCAGGGGCTGGACGCGTCAGACGCGCCCAGTCAGCGTCTGACACGTGGCCCTGCAGCAAGGTTTAACTTTTTTTTTTACAGAAGGGACACTTGTCAGACATCCATTGAGCGCGTCTCCCCTGACACGCGTCATTTAATCTCCTCCGGTGGACTTGTGGCTTTTTCATTGTAGAAATTATGAAGCGTGAAATTTTGCAAGCAATGTAAGGTTGAAGAATGCGAGGGAGTAGGTGTGTTTAAGATTTGGAAGAGATCTTGGAGTTAGTATCATCCTGTGTCACAAGTTAAGATGTCTCAATCTTTCACACGTAGGATAGTGTTACCTAGATTGTTATTGCATTGTACTTGGCCAACCATCAATATAATAATTATAGGTATAGGAAAAGAAGTAACCTGTTAAATCAGGAGTTCAACGGCCTTCTAGGTTGGGAAGGTCATACACAAAGAGCTTACACAAGATGTCCACCGCAAACTGAGTCTTTGGTCCGACAGCAGTGAAACACTCACACTGCCTATGTATCTGAAATTGAACCTGGAGCAACTTCTAAATTTGAGTACCAACTGAGTTATGCTATAGAGAAAAGAAGTAACTTCTTTGTTTGGGGCTTGGGAGTTTTTTTTTTTTTTTAAAAAAAAAAATATGTGGTGGAGGTGGTTGAGTATTGCATTTTCTTTGGTCGTCTATAAGGAAGGTGCTTTTTGCGAATGTTTTCAATCCACCCACTTCCTCTATTAATATATAGGAAGAAGGTGAAGTACTGACTAGTAAGTGAATTAACGAAATGGGTCAAATGGGCATTAATGAGTTGTTGTGTTTGTGTTGTTCTTGTCAGGACCAATTTAAGTTGATCCTGCATAATTCTCGTCTTCATCATCACCATCCGTATCCAATATATACCAACAACAACAAAACTATAACTAGGGTCTGGAAAGGGTAAATGGTAGGCAAACAATACCTAAATAAAAAATGTTTGACTCTTCAAGAAGTATGAAAAATCAGATGGTCAGCCTGACTGTTTTGGACAAAAAATTTAACAAACTTTGATATATTTTTAAAGACTGATGACTAGGTAACAACTAACAAATACCTTACCTTTTCATGTCTCCCTACTAACTTGAATCAACTGCTTGGTAGAAGCTTGAATTTAGCAATTAACCTATAATACCATTATAGGTCAATAAGCATAATCGATTTGAAAGGGAAGAAATCATAGAACTTTGTCTTATGTATGTAAGTGTTTTAGCAGATAACTACGAGCTTTTATGCGACTAAAAGACCAAAATCATTCTTTATCTTCTATGCTTCATGACTTTTGAGCCAGTGATGATTATGAAGATAACAAGCAGTCTGTTAAATAATTCTGCGTATCTAATCTGAAAATGTTAAGATATGCTATCATTTACGTAAGAATTTGGGGTATTAATTATTAAGCTTGTCATCTTACCTTATGATTACCGTCTCTAAATAGCTTGCATAGACGGTATACAAGAATTCATCAAAAGAAAAAAAAAGAAAAAAGAAAAAAAGACGATATCCAAGAACGCATTTTATGAGTATATTAGTGGTTGACTTTTGTTGTTTCTAACGCATGGGTATGGTTGCTAATGTCAGATTTATCACCAAGTATTAAATTTGATATGGGGGTTACGCCGTCAATTCTCCGTCAGTTGTCGGTAGTAGGCTGTTGGCCGACCTGCACAAAGGAACGAGGTCAGAGGATCCGAGATTTATGGCCCCGGGTAATACCCTCCGACGGTCAAGTCAGTTGAGACCATTTTTGGATAGGTTTATATACTGATGAAAGTTTCGAAGTAAAGGTTTTCTGGTAAACCTGAGTTTTCACCGTGAAGAAGATGAGTCACAGTTGTAATTTGTGAATTGTTACTGTCCTTCTCTCTCCTGTTTTCTGCCTTTTATATGGCTGCTTGGGCCAATGCATGAGCAGAGCTCTGAACTCGTGACAGGCAAGGAGGTCGTAAGGACTCTTACTCTTGCATGCTCGCCACGTGGCTCGGTACTGTGCTGAGTAAGTTAGTTTGGGTAACCTGGCGAGGGGTTTCACCTGGTAGAATCACCCAAGGTAAACTCCTAGAGCCGAGGCCAAACCTTCCAGATATACTCAGAAGTGCCCGAGATGACTTAGGATATGGGGTCAGCTTGTTGAGACGTAAGTGGCCGACTTCAGAGAGCATGGGTAGGCCTATTATGATGTCTGCCGCTGACGTCACGAGTGTGACCCGAGATCATCAACTGAAATGGAGCCGAGACCAAGACACGACCTTTTGGCCGAGTTACTCTATGGCCGAGATGGGGCTGAGGGCCGAGATGGAACTGTGGTCGTTTGGCCGCGATGAATTGTCCATCGGTATATGACCTTGCCAAGCTCTGGGCCGACCCGCGGGACTTAACGTTTTTACGTCCATACCCTACCGTTGACTGTTGTTGACTAACGGGTGGTATTTTTTGGTTCATCAGTTGCGTACATCCGACACTTCTATACTTTGTTATAGACATGAGACTCTAAAGCAATGAGATAATGTTGTTATTGTATTAGTGGCTGACTTCAAGCCAAAGGAGACATGGGCCAAAATATTTTACAAATGGCAATTGATAAACATACACACTTTTTATTCGGATGGGATCCTCTCACCGCGCGGTGAGTCATTGCACTCCCCGCAACGCGAACCCTCATCCAGCCTCATCACCCCCTTGCTGCCACGTGTCACACGGTGACGCACGCGGTGAGGGAGGAGCAGTGAGGAGATCTGAACCCCTTTTTATTGGTGCAGTTGTCGGAGTTTCTGTAAATTGATGGGAAACGCTTCAGACCTTAAGTTTCCGCTGTTATTATGGTAGTGATGGCAACAACAACAACAAACATACGCAGTATATCCCAATGACAGTACAAGTCATCGTTAGGGTCTGGAGAGGGTGAGAGGTAGGCAAACAATACCTCCATCCCAAAGGATAGAGAGTTTGCTTCCAGTGAGACCCCGGCTCTACATGTACTTGCACATAGATCATAATAATATGAATATAATAGGAATATGGTAGTGATAGCACTAAATGTTAAAATTTTGCCTTTTTCACCATTAAACTAAAAATAATTAATTCGATTTAACCTTACTACTTATTACTACTTAGATGCTAAGTGCATTCGATGACGATCTTTACTTTCTGTCGGTTCGAGATCGCACCGGGAGCGGTCTCACAAATTTGTAACGCCGATCGGGCGAGAGCACATGATGATCGATCGATGGTATCGAAATATCTGCGGTTGTGTGCGAGGTCTTTGACAGTTAAAAGTGTTCTGGAAGGTTTTGGGACACTATAATTGCAATTTGACCTCTGGTGTGTACAATTTATTGCTATTTGATAATATTTATGTGCTTAGTTGCGGTATATTTATTGTTGGTTATTTGAGATGAAATTACATTATGTATTTGGTACTGGTCAGTATGCTTGAGCATCATATATGGGACATTTGCATACAATTTATGGTCATGTTTCATAGGAGGGTTGCCATTGGCTAACTTAATGCATTTGTTTGAGGGAGAATGAGACCCGAATTGATTGTCCGAATGGCCGCAATAGTGACCTGGTCAAGATAAAACGCATTAAGGCTATAAAACTAAATGTGCCATTGAGACGGTTGTTCGTGTCTATATGAGAGAGAACGAGATCTCATGATGGTTGCATGAATGGTTGAGGTGGTTGTCTATCAGGATAATCCAGCTCGTAAGGTGGGCAAGACTAACCATATTGTTTCTCTTAAACGGCTCGTAAGGTGAGACCAGCTAGCCAATATAGTAAAAGGTGTCTCAGCTCATAAAGAGGATTGCGAGTGGTCAATACATTAATAGGGGTGTCTTGCTCAAAAGATGAGACGGGATATCGGAACTAAATGTAAAGATAAAGGTTGCATTGGTTATTGTCATTACATATGTCATGGATGTATGGTATGTATAGTGGTGGAATAATGGTATAGTTATTACTTGATTACGTGTTATATGGTTGTATAAAGTAAATGTATAGAATGAGATATCCTTTAACTCTTTATTGAACGCTTGATTTAGTTTACTCATTCCTTCATATGTTCAAGGTGCACGAAACCAGAATCATTGTTGATGAATAGATTCTACGTGACTTATATGGTTTCATGGACATATGTAACAAAACTAGGTTTGGGGATTCGACCTTCTGGCCAGGCAGAGCTTGAAGTAGACCTCGCTCACTTGAATAGTGGTGCGGGGACAAGGACGCTTTGTGATATAGGACCTATTTTATATTAGGCTAAACTTTCATGTTAAAATTCCGGTTTCTACTAAGAAGTTGTATTTTCATACTAAACGATATAGTAAATTTATACCGATTTCTTTTCATGGACGTAAATGCATCTTTGAGCCATGAAAACAAATAGTCTTCGATTCACTTTATTATTAGTTTTTTTTGGTTTCCTTTGCAGAACATTTTCCCTCACATTTAAAACAAGCTATCGGTCTTACTTCCGGAATTAGTTAAGGCAAATACCTCCATGGTGGTGGTATAAAGCAGCCAATGACCCATAAATACTCTCCTACTAAAAAAGAATCAAGAAAAAAAAAAAAGGAAAAGTAGCCAGAACAATTCCAAAGATTTCATCGTAATAAAAAAGATTATAATGGAATAAGGTAGAAGATGCACAACAGAAGAGGAGGAGGACATGTATTATGGCAATGGTGGAGCCATGGAGTGATGAGACCAGAATAGCTCACCGGGTGGATCAGAGATGACCCAAGTTGTGTGTCGTTAATTTTTCGTCTAAATCCTTCAACGGAACCTGAGAAGGGAGAAAAACGTTAGAGGTCCCAGGACGCTGCCCCGGGAAAACCCTTCGACGCTTAAGTCAGTTATGGGTGTTTTGAGTAGGCAATTTATGCTGGAATAAAGGTTTACAATAAAACCTGAGAAAGACCTCACTGAGTTTATGAATTTTAGTGCTTTGGCCGAGATGGAGTTCGGATGGGAAAGCTCCAGTTCTTGTTCTCAAAATCGGTCCCCCTTCCCCGTCTATATAGAGGGGTATTTATACTTGAGATTGTGGAGGTCTAACCCCCTATACGAATGATTGAACTGTGATCTGTCTGAGATGGCTGTCCCGTCTTCCGCAGAACCGCAACGTGATGGGACTAAAGCCTGAGATCGTAGCTGATGTGTAGGTCGGCTCGTAATGATGACCTTGTTCTGCACCAGTCGTCACTTGACACCTGGAAAGTTCTCTGCATAGTTACTTGGCGGGTCCCAGAAGACGATAGATAATATCTTCTTTTGATCTTATCTGATACTGTTTTGGAGTAGCAGAGCCAACAAGTAGCCGAGGTCAATGTTAATCTGAGGCCGAGATGAATAAGTACTCTTTATTTGCTGAGGTTGACTGTAAGTAGTGAATCTGACTTCGCCGAGCGGAGCTGCAGTATGCTGATATGCCATATAAGACTTCGTTCTAACCTTTCCTGATCGTGTGTGAACAAGTACCGACCTGACTCAGGCATGCGGCCGAGCCGACCAGAGGTTATAATTGAATTTGCCTTAGCCATTTTAACAAACTTGCTTTAGCCAAAGGCATAAGACCGCTGAGCAGAAATGTATTCATGCCGAGCTGAAGCTGAAGTTCAAGCCTGCTTCCGAGGTGAAAACCTTAGCATATTCTTTGCTAAGAAGGCGAATACTGTGGGGGAGTATAGCCGAAGTGCAGCTTGGCCGAGCAGCGATGCATTTGTGCCGAGCTGCAAGAGTCAAACCCTTTATACATAAGTTCTGTCATTGACCGTTGTTGACTAACAGATGTTTATTTTTGGCTCATCATGGAGCAAACAATGAAGATTCATGAAAGAAATAAGAATTAAGCTCAAGTACAAGCCATTTATACAAGTTCAAAGGTCAAACATCCGCCGGTAAAAAAGGGGATAGGATCACCTCACCGCAAAGGGGGTGCGGTGACGCGTGACCGCGCGACACGTGGCAGCAAAGGGGTACCTCATCTAGCCTCATCACCCTTCTTTGGTGCCACGTGTCGCGTGATCACAAAGGGGTAAGGAAAATTGAGGTGAGGAGATCTCAACCCGTAAAAACAGGACGACTTGTTATGCTTTCCGTTTGTTTGTTTGTTTTTTCTTCTTATTTTTTGTATTTTTAATTTTCATCATGACGCGGAAGCAAATATTTCGTTTTTTGTTTCTGACTTATCAATATACATAATATTAAGATATTTAATTTGATATTTATTTTAATTCTTGTGCCAGGTTTTTTAATATGAAATAATCGATTTTTAAAAATAATATCATTAAATTGTAAAAAATTATTTCTTTCTATAATGAAAAATATAAAAATAGAAAATGAATTAAAAGTTTCGAAATTGTTTATTAGAAAACGTGCATTAAAAAATGAAAAAAATTGGAAGAGCTTTGAACTGTGTGAACCCGATAGCGTTTAAAATTTAAAAAGAAAACATAACGTGGTTTTTACTTTCATGATTAGCAGAAATACCATAGTATTTAAGGCGGTTAACAAATTGAGTCGAGCTGAATTGTGAGTTTTTTTAATTTGGTTTGAAAAATTAACTAGCTAGTTTGGTTTGGTTTGGTTCGTTTAATATGTTGAACTTAAAGATTTGTTTGAATACGGCTCGATAATGTTATACCTCTTTAATCAAACTAAATTCGATCCAGCTCGACGTTGTTCGATTCAGCTTGGTTGATTAAGTAAATGAATCAAAAAAACTAGATGTTTTAACTCAACTCATTTAATAAGAATCAGCGAACAAACTCAAACCGAATATAAGTCAAACTTGAGCTGTTTACAAACAGCTCGATTCATTAAACATCCTTAATAGTGTTATTTTTCCCCTTAATACCGGTTGACAATCACATAATTTGTTTATATTCTTTTTGATACGTTAAACGACTCTGATGTGAACAGTAAAAAATGAAAAGTGTCAACTCAGCTACTAAACATAAAGACTTTTCATCGTAATCTGGTTATTAAAAGTATTATGTTTGTGCTATGTATTTTTTTTCAAATTGCGTTTTGTATCTATAAATTGACAGGTATATTCGATCTCGTCTGTAGTACGAAACCAAAAAATGAGGGAGGTCTCAGATTGCTCGATCTCTCGACTTGGAACAGCGCCCTGCTGACAAAACACTTTTGAAACGTACAACGAAAAAAGGACTCGCTTTGGATAAGGTGGATACACCACTACTATAATCTACATGACGGAGTGTGGGAATTCCAAGTGAAACCGAATCACTCGCTGTTCCTCAAGAAACTTATGCATATCCGGGAAATTTTGAAGAATAAGTTTAGGCCTTCTCACTGCTGTAATTCAACAATTCTAAATTGGGTGAAAAGTGACTTTTTGATAACCTCTAAAGTGTATGAGGGTTTGCGGCACCAAGATCATCGCATCTGCTGGGATTCAATTATCTGGGCAACCACCAATACTCTAAAGTACTGCTTCACTCTCTGGTTAGTGGCACGCAATCGGTTACCCACCAAGGACAAATTGCACTTCACAAGCTAAAACACAAGAGCACCTCTTATTTAAATGTGAATTTGCGCAACGAAGAATGGAATCATATACTCAATTGGCTATGTGTTACGAGAGGTTTCACACCTTAAAAGCCCTTTTAAAGTGGGCAAGGAAGCAAGCTAGTCGAAAGAGTACTATGACTAAATTTATCAAAGCTTCTAATGTGGCAGTTACCTCCCTTATCTGACAGTATAGGAATGTGAAGATTTTTGAGGACCAAACTCTTATTGCTTAGGATGTGGCTCATAAAGTTGCTACGTATGTATATAGATCTATGCAAAAGATATGTGATTAGATTGTATTTAGTGATTGTATGTTTCACATAGTGAGTATGTCCAAAGAGAAATGTAAATATTCTGGTCTATTTTTGACTTTTAGTTAAATGAATTTTTTACATTTTAACCCAAAAAAAAACTTTGGAAATACTCTTTCTGTCGTTGAAAAGAAATAAGAATAACGGAAAACCTTTTTATAAATAAAGAAAAATAAAAAGAAAGAAAAAGAAAAATGAAAGGCATAGCGGCTGAAGGGTAAAGTGTGAAGCACTGCTTTCAACACCCTTCACACTAGAGAATCTTTCAACAACATAATGGTCGAGTTAGCTACATTATCCCTTTGGAACTCCACTTCACTAGTTCATTCACCAAAATCATGCCACCCCTTCTCATCTCTGCACTCTAATTTCTTCAATCTAACCATTTTGATCCCTAAAATAACCTCAAAATCCAGAAAATCAAGCCATAGATCTAGTAGTATCCTAAAAATATTGGCTTTGACAGAGGGCTCTGCCGAGAAAAACTCTAAAGATGAAGGAATTGTTGACCCTTCAATTCCTTCATGGGCCAATCCCGGTTCAGATGAACCTCCTCCATGGGCACGTGATGAAGCCCAGAAAGGTTCTACCGATTTTGAGGTTCCTTTCTTTGTCTACTTGCTTGCCTCTGCCGTCACCGCCATTGCTGCTGTAAGCAATCTTTTAATTCTTTTATTGTACTTGGTTTGTAATTTCATTGTAATTTCTTGTCCTCTTTTGGCATAACTTAATGGTCCATAGTTACCCTTCAAACTAGACAAATGAGTTTCTGTTGTTGTAACTTATGATATTTATTTGTTGAAGAATAAACTACTCTATTCATGCATATGTGTTAGCTAAGGAATAATTAGTGTCTTGAGCAATATTTACTCCTGTATCACATTAAAGATGTATCACAATAAAGATGTAAAAAAAGGCGTTCCCAATGCACTAGCCTCCCATGTACGTTTGTACATGTCCGGAGAAGGGCTGGATCGCTTTGATGTATGCAGTCTTATCCTGCCCTTTTTTGTGCAAGAAGATGTTTACGCAGCTCGAATCCGTGACTTCAAGGTCACAAAGCAATGTAAGTGTATCACAAAGAAACTACAATTTTATTGAGCAGTGAAAGTGTATATCGCCTATAGGAGCATATTAGCTCTGTGGAAGATTACCAGCCTGATCTGTTGACCGTAGAGTGGGCCCTTCCAATCCTGCCAATCCCTTGGTTATGATTTGGATCTCAAATTTTGAAGAAGATTCAACTAAAAGTGTATAAATTACCAAAAAAAAAAAAAAACTAAAAGTGTATATCTATTAGTCAAGGAACGAATACTATGCTGAGTAGGAGTTATTTATGTACCATAAGATAAACATATTTTGAGACCAGAGTCAGAAAACTTTCAGCACAAGAGAATGTGATGTATATCAATAAAAGACAACTACGTCTTTTTTTTTCTTTTTCCGTCCGTAACTTCTTGCACTTCCCATGTTTTATTAGTCCAGAAATACTAACAAACTATTTTCTTGGAGAGATGGATTTCGTTTGAGATGAAAAAAAATTGGATCTTGACTTGGCAATTTTGTGGGTTGTGGATGTGCAGATTGGGTCAGTGTTTGAGTATGTGAATCAAAATCCGGTCTTTGGAGTTCTGAACTCGGATAGTGTGTTTTATGCACCATTGCTGGGATTTTTCGCTTTCACTGGGATTCCAACTTCGGTAAGTCTAAAATTTGTCTACTTTTATCATGTACAGGAAAGTCCTTTTTCGATAAACTGAACTGCCCAGAACAATGTACATTCAGTCATCAAGAATTTTGTGTTTTATAGATTTATGCTCGTAATGCAGCTGTAAGGTCACGTACATAATGTTACTGTGAATAAACCAATTCAAGGTTTTCTGTGGTGAGAGAAGAATTTTACATGTAACTCATGATGATATAATTGCATGACATTATGATGCTAGTTGCATTGCAATACCAGAAGTTCCAAAGCGAGATTCAAAATTTAGTTTAGGAAATTATCAATAATATTGCATGGGATCTTGTGTCATGCACTGGTATATAATTAAACCAATGCTGGATTACACTGCATCACATTGATGATATGGTATGACCATTGTATAGAAGACATGCTAGGGACAAGCTAAGTATATGAGGATTTGTTTCTTCACCTTTTAAAATTTGTATTCGAGACTCCAGAGCATGCACTTGAGTTATTTCGTGGGGGAGAAGAAAAGGAGATTAGATGAAACAAAGATCTGGTGGAGCTAAGGTGTAGCTCTCACTCTCTTAAAAGACATGGGGATCTCTTCATTTAGGGAATTGATAGAGAACAGGACTGTTGATGGATGAAACAGAAATTTTTTTTTGTTGTGTTATAGTGTCTTTTGATGTCTAGTTAAGGTTCTTGCTTGTATTCATACTTGTTTGAGCTTTACTTTAACTTACAACAATAACAACATTACCTCACTACCTTAGAGGCTCCCGCCTATAGCGAGCTATGGAAAGATCAGATGTGTGCAACCGTGTTAGAAACATACATAGGTTGTTTCCCAATGACCCATAATGAAAATTGCGTCAAGCTGTGTCGATCAACTGCTACTTCACAATATAAGGAGTGCCGCCAATTTAGTGAGTCATTTTGTTTTATTCCATCATATTCCAAAGTTAAGCAAAAGTATGTCATTGACTCCATTGGAAATGGAAACATTTACATTAACTTACTTAATGACTGCTATATCTAATACGCATTTGGAATCCAGGCATTTCTTTGGTTCAAATCAGTTCAAGTTGCTAACAAGGAAGCGGAAGACCAGGACCGAAAGGATGGATATCTTTAGGTTGATATTGTAGCACAAGACTAGCATATGTATAGCTTCTACCCTTGATGCTGTTGCAGAACAAGTGGTCTATGGTTTTTGTGATTGTCTATGATTTTTGGGCTTGGTCTTGCTTGTGAGAGAAATATATATATTGGAAGCTTAATTGTACATTATGCAAAACTTAGCATGAGTTTTATGTTTCATGGTATTCATTCATTTGTTGCTAGTGGCCTTTTCAGCCTATTCATCCAAGTGAGGATAAATTTTTCGTGCTTACAAAATAAGGATACTGGTGTATTGCCATGATGACCCCTCTGTATTTTGTTCGCGTACTGATTAGAATTTGGGGCATCAATCTGATTGTTCTATGAGAGCGGGTCTTGGAGCAACGGATAAGGTTGCTGCTTTGTGACCTTGAGGTCACGGGTTCGAGCCGCGGAAACAGCCTCTTGCACAAAAAGAAGTGCAAGGTAAGGCTGCGTACATCAGATCGTGAAGTGAATTGGCTCCTCTCCGGACCCTGCGTAAATGCTGAAGTCTAGTGCACCAGGAACGCTCTTTTAATCTGATGGTTCTATGCCACCTTAAGAGATATATGCTTTATCATTGGAGTTGGCCTCTAGGCGAGAAGTCATCATTGAATCAATGGATATGAGTAGAAGAAGAATTTGGATGTGCTTATGAGCCTGTTTTATGCAGAAGATAATGCTTTGCTGTTGATTGAAAAGGGTAACAGTTTTCTTCTGAGGAAGGAGTTCATGTCAGAATATACTAATTAAAGTTTTGATAAGAGTGATTACTTGTGGATAGTAAAAAAAAAGAGAAGAAGAAGAAGAAAAAAAGAAAGAAAGAGTGATTACTTGTGCATGTTGGATCATCATATCACATTATGATATGACATATATCTTGCATAATGCATTCATATTGCGCCGCTTCAAATGTATTTGTGCATCATTTTCTCCCCATTCCCTCCCTCTGTCATAGTGGAGGGCTGATCACCTTTTGGTAATGAACATGGAAACAACCTCTTACATAAGGTATATGCAAGACTGCGTATATCAGATCGTGAAGTGATTCGGTCCTTTTTTAGATCCTGCGCAAATACGGGAGCCTAGTGCACCAGAAACGTCTTTTTCAACGGGACCTGAGATCTTACAAGGGTGGTTCTCGGAAGAAGAGTATCTTCTTGTTTGCGGATTGCCCAAGAATATTAGACTTACAAAGCACCAAGTCTCAAACGTTGACCACCTAAATCGATATATCAAACATAGGATTTCCAAATCCCATAATCTGCAAGGACGCAAATCCCATAGTATGTTACTACGCGGTAGAAGCAAAACTTGTCCTTGTCTCAGTAAACTTACCAGTTGAAATATCAACGAAAATTAAGCTAGAGGGCAAGTGAAACAAGGTATTTGTAATCACATATATTGTATTTCAAAGTATAGGATAAGACTGCGTATCCTCTCTCCGGACCCTGCACAAACACGGGAGGTGCGCCAGAACACCCTTATATATGGTATTTCAAATACATCGTCCTCGTAAATTTGTTTGCTTGATCAAGTGTGCCGGCTGTTTCCGATTGCCGGCGGGAATCAGAATGCATCTGATTGGAACACTCCAAAGACTTCATAGAATCCTTGAAATGTCCTGTTCTTACAAATTTTTTGGACTTATACCACCTTTGGTGGCTACGTCTGCTGCCGTCTCAGCATTATAATGAACTTATGATTAGGAACATGAATGCACTCTTCTGTGGATGTTGAGGCTGTTATCAATAAAATCGAGACAAGACAATATAGTTATATGTCTCAGCAATATGCAAATGTATGCCTTATGTTTGAACTATACCTAGGTTCTTTAAAAACATAAAACTATTAGTTCAAGGTCAAATTATGAGACATGAGACAGAATGTTATTACTATTAGATCAAACAAGCACTTTTAGAAAGTTGAATGTTGCACCTATAGTTAGGATAATGCTGGTTGCATGATTAAACACTGTTTTTTTGGGTAGAAATTAGCAGGCCGCGGGTGTGGAGCAACTGGTAAGGTTGTTGTTTTGTGACCTTGATGTTACGGGTTCGAACCACGGAAACAGTTTGCATAAAGTGTAGGGTAGCAATCTCGAAACGATCTGCCCTTCTCTGGACCCTACGCAAACGCAAGTTCCCTAGTACATCGGGAACGCCATTTTTAGTACGCCATCTTCTGGAGCATCCACAGGATCGAGCGATGAATACCATGAATAAGGCCCAAAGGTATATCCATGCTAGTACCATTCATGTGAATTGTCTTTGTTTAGCTCTTTAATATAAAGTTGGAGATTAAAACAAGAAAGAAAAAAACCCCAAACGGATGGCTAGTTTCCAAATCCAAAATGTACAATCGATGCAAACAATATTTGCATCTTCTTCGGTTCCTGGAATATCCCTTTAGTTATTGACGTCTTTGTCATGTACTTTAAGATTAAGAACCTTAAAATTGTCTAGCTCGATTCGGCTTCTTGTGGCAATATGTAAAAGGACGGGGGAATTTGGTAAGAACTTTTGAACAGGATATTGTTAATTTATGGGTATATTACCTTAGGCTTATGCAAAAGAGGCACATTAACTTGTCGAGATTGAAAGAATTGGAAATTAAGTTAAGAATCAAATTCATAAAGTTACTCTTCTTTTATAGAAGTTTATTTTGCTACTAACGGCTTCGTTTTTTACACTTGTACATTGGTTACTGTTTATCTACAGTGATTCTTAACAGTTACAAAGTAACGACTAGTTACCTGGTCTGCTCCATATAGAAAAGTATAGAGATTTATTGGACAGTTAACAAAGTGATTGATGGAATCAGTAGAGAAAAATAAGATGTTGTAAAAACATCCTTCATACTTTTATTCACTGTGTTGTAGAATATATATACAAGTGTAAAGATGGAGAAAGACAAAAAACTTCTCCAACGGCTATTTCTGTAATAAACAGTCAGCGGTAATACTAGGAAACAGAAAGTAACGGCTATATCTATTTTCTACACTCCCCCTCAAGCTTGGTGTATATATTAATACAGCCAAGCTTGGACAACAGTTTATGAAATAAATTTGAAGATAGGGACTTTGTTAGAATATCAGCAACCTGTTCTGAGGATGTAACATGCTCAATGCTTAGTGTTTTATCTTCGAGTTTTTCCCTAATAAAATGCCTATCTATTTCTACGTGTTTAGTTTTATCATGATGTATAGGGTTTTCTGCCATATGGATGGCAGAAATGTTATCACAATAGGCCTTGATCTGGGATCCGACGCCTTGTTGATGTAAGTCATTCAAGACTCTCTTAATCCATAAACCTTCGCATAATCCTAGAGCCAGTGATCTTAGCTCTGCCTCTGCACTGCTACGAGCAACGACTGATTGCTTTTTACTTCTCCAGGTTACTAAGTTGCCCCAAAGATATGTACAATAGCCTGAAGTAGATCTCATGTCACTTTTTGATCCTCCCCAGTCAGCATCCGTATAAACTTGAATATCTCTGCGTTCATGTTTTCCAAAATATAATCCCTGTCCAGGAGCTCCTTTAAGATATCTTAAAATTCTCATGACTGCTTGCAAATGAATATTAGTAGGAGAATGCATAAACTGACTAACATAAGAGACAGAATAACATATATCTGGCCTTGTGTGAGATAAATAAATCAACTTACCAACCAATCTTTGGTATGAATGAATATCTGTGAGTGCTTTACCAACCTGGGAATTGCGAACACAACTTGGCTCCATTGGAGTAGACACAGGTTTGCAACCTATCATACCTGTTTCTTGAAGCAGATCTAAGACATACTTCCTTTGAGAAATAACCATACCTGTTTTATTCCGTCCTACTTCCATACCTAAGAAATATCTCAAAGGTCCAAGATCCTTTACTTCAAATTCAGAAGCAAGATAATTTTTCACTTTGGTAATATTTAATCTACAATTTCCGGCCAGAATTATATCATCTACATATACAATAAGGATAGTAACAATATTAACTGAGCTAAGAATGAATAGGGTGTGATCACTTTGTGCTTGCTTAAAACCATAAGTAAGGAGAACTTCAGTGAACTTACTAAACCAAGCTCTTGGAGATTGTTTTAACCCATAAATAGATCTCTTTAATCTGCAAATTTTTCCATGCGTTCTGGCCGATTCAAACCCAGGTGGGATGGTCATGAAAACTTGTTCTTTTAATTCCCCATTGAGGAAGGCATTCTTGATGTCAAGTTGAGCAAGCTCCCAGTCTAGATTAACAGCAATCGAAAAAATAATCCGGATGGTATTTAATTTAGCAACAGGAGCAAAAGTCTCCCCATAGTCAATCCCATAAGATTGAGTAAAACCCTTTGCAACTAGCCGAGCCTTATATTTATTTAGAGATCCATCTGAGTTATATTTCAAAGAAAATACCCATTTACATCCTACGGGGGATACATCCTTGGTCTTAGGAACTAGTTCCCATGTATTATTTTTGACAAGGGCAGACATCTCATCTCTGACTGCCTGTTTCCAGTGCTCATGTCGCAGTGCTTCTTCAATTGTGGTAGGAATTAAGTGTGTGTCTAAACTCACAGTGAATGCTTTGAAACTAGAATTCAATTTATCGTAAGAAATCACCCTATTCAGTGGATAAACAGAGCAGTAACTTTTGTTACTCAAAAACTTATGGTATTTTAAGCATTCTCGTGTTCCCTTTCTTATGGCAATGGGTAGATCAATCTCATGAGAAATCTGTAAATCTGGTTCAGATTCACTAATAGCAGTGGGATTATTACTGCAGGAAGGTTCAGAATATGGGTTAGAAACAGTTACCGTATCATTATTTCTGGAGTCTTGTCGTCGATTATGATCCTCGGTTACAGGTGTATAGCTGTCATCTCCATTGTTAATGTCACTGGTACATTCTCCAGTGGGCGAGTCCCCTGTGACAGCGTTAGGATATCTTCCAATTGTGGAAACATCAATTACACCCCAATAATCTTCCTGCTCAGGATTTGTACTGCTTAAAATAGAAGATGAGTAGTATGGAGAATTTTCATCAAACAAAACATCTAGAGTAGTATAGAATTTCCTAGTGTCGGGACAAAAGCACTTAAATCCCTTTTGAGAGCCTGAGTAACCAAGAAAAATGCATTTGATAGATCTCCTATCTAACTTACCTCTAAAATGGGACTGGAGATATACGTATGCAATACAACCAAAAACTTTAAAAGGAAGTTCGGACAACAGTAAACAGTGAGGAAATACATTAAGTAGTTTCTCTCGTGGGCTTATATACCCAAGAACTCTAGAGGGCATTCTGTTGATTAAGTATGTAGCTGTAAGAACGGCCTCTCCCCATAAAAATTTAGGGACATTCATAGAAAACATTAGAGATCTAGCAACATTAAGAATATGTCTATGTTTCCTCTCTGCTATTCCATTTTGTTGAGGGGTGTAGACATTTGAGGTTTGATGATGAATTCCTTTTTCCAACAGCAAAGACTTTACCTCTTTGTCTAAATATTCACTGCCATTGTCTGACCTGAAATTTTTCACATTAGTATTGAACTGATTCTGGATAAGAAGAATAAACATTTTAAATACCTGGGACAGTTCAGACTTATGTTTCATCAAATACACCCAAGTTACCCGGGTATGATCATCAACAAATATAACAAACCATCTACTGCCATTCACATTCATGACCCTAGAAGGTCCCCAAATATCAGAGTGGACTAAGTTGAAAGGTTCACTTTCTTTGTATCCTTTGGCAGGATACTGAGCTCTAGACTGTTTGCTATAATAACAAGTTTCACATTTCAAACAATTAGAAGAAATACCATGAAATAAGTCAGGCTTGAGTTTTTTCAAATACAAGAAATTAGGGTGACCCAACCTCTTGTGCCATAGCAAAATAGAATCTATTCTAGAATTATCTATTCTAGGAACATTGTTAATGTTCATACACGAATATAAACTAGAATAGTTCTCAAAATCCCTTGATTCGGTAGATTCCAAAATGTATAGCCCCTCCTGATGATTAGCACTGCCAATCATCTCCTTGGTCCCCTTCTCTTCCAAAGCACTCCCCTGGAAGCAAGGAGAAGATAAAGGTAGGAAGTAGCACTTATTAGGCGAAAATATAACATAACAACAATTACTACTCATTAAACACCTTACAGAAATTAGGTTGCATTCTAAATTTGGTACATACAAAACACGTTTAAGGGAAAGTTTATCTGATAGCCGAATATTTCCACACCCTAAAATATCTATATCATCACCGTTGGCCACTTTAACCTTCTTAGGAGTAACGAAAGACTCAAAACAACTAAGCAGGGATTTATCGAAGGTCATATGATTTGTAGCACCAGAATCAATAACCCAAACATGGGACTTACCACCTTTACCTATACTTGCCATTGTTGCCCTGATGGGTTCTTTACTCGTTTGACCTCTTTGGCTGTCCAAAACCCGGAGCACAGCATCCAGGTGTGCTTGGGTGAAGATAGGTTCTAAGCTGGTTCCAGAGTCTGCAACTGCTGCTTTAGGACACTTCCATGAATCTGCATCAGATCTCCAAGAGTTATCTGAGTCAGATCTCCAGGAATTAGTTGAGTCTGATCTTCCAGAACCTTGTCGCATGTTGTGTCGTCTGAAGTATGGTGGTGGTTTCACTGTTGAGCCCGGCCTTCTATAGCACTCTTCAACTAGGTGGCCTTCCCTTTGGCAATATCGACAATATTTTTTTGTGTAGTTCTTACCATCATTTGAGTTAAACTTCGGTCCAAACTTCTTGGCTGTGAAGCTCATTTTCTTTTTGTTGTCATTCTCTTGAACCAAGAGAGCAGAGGACTCCGAAGGAACCACAGTTGGTCCCATCATGACCTTAATACGACTTTCCTCTTGCCGGATTTCAGAAAAGGCAGAATTTATAGTTGGCAGCGGTTTGGTGCTTAAGATTCTTCCTCTCACAGCATCAAAATCTTTGTGCAAACCAGATAGGAAACCAAAAAGCCTTCTGGTTTCTTTTATGCTCCTATACAGCTTATCATCGTTCGAACAGCCCCATTGATAAGTTTCCAAGGAATCAATTTGTTGCCATACTTGAGATAGACTGCTGAAAAACTTACTCACAGTTTGATCTCCTTGTTTAATGTCCTTTAATTGTGTCTCAAGTTCATAAAGTTCAGAAAAATTGTCCCTCTTTGAAAACATCTCTTTTGTAGCAGACCAGATGGCCGCCGCTGTTGGGTATAACATAAATGTGTTGCTGACCTCTGGAGTCATTGAACCCAGCAGCCAAGACATTATCATGGAGTTTTCTGCCTCCCACGTAGGATACTTCTCATCAGTTTCTGCAGGACATACCATCTTCTCCGACAAATATTCCTTTTTCCCACGCCCTGTGATAAAAAGCTCCACAGCACGACTCCATGGTAAATAATTGTTGCCATGAAGCTTCTGGTTAGTAATGGTAACAGGGGTGGAGTCTAACA
Source organism: Eustoma russellianum (assembly GCA_036186865.1). Classification (NCBI taxonomy): domain Eukaryota; kingdom Viridiplantae; phylum Streptophyta; class Magnoliopsida; order Gentianales; family Gentianaceae; genus Eustoma; species Eustoma russellianum. Next base: position 35,287,043 of record AP025051.1, read on the forward strand.
GTGATCCAGTAGATGCAGAGGATTTTTCATTTGGTTTAGCAGAAGTGACTTCACTTCCTTCCTCAGCCATGAATGCCAAACAGACAGAAAAGAAGTTCTAAAGTTTTAGAAAATAATATCCAGATTCTGGAGGAAAAAGGTTAGACGAGAAGAAGAGTGTATAAAGTAGAACAAATGTCGAGATGATAGAAAAATTGACTAATGAATAAGGCTTTGAAAGACTGACGTAGAAATTTTGGCATCCAGTAGGTAAGAAAATCTTCAGAGGTATGAGTAAAATCTCTTTGGAACAGCTAGCAACAGTCTCAACATTTAATGCATTGGGAAACTTTAATGCTTTGGACAAAGTAGCACGAAAAAAGAAGCTGACACTTTTAATACGTTGGAAAAATATAGCACGAAAATTGAAGCTGGGGTGAAGAATTCTTTTCAATACAGCTGGCTACCTTTTCTACTTTCGTGTCTTTCTTTACATGCAGAACAGACATTTGTCTGTTAGTAAAAGAATTGGCTTTATCTTTTTACGTCCAAAATAGACGTCTCTTGTGACTGAAATTTAGATAAAGGTTTTGATAGAAGTTTACCGAAATACCCCCAAAATATTTTGAGGTTTCCTCTCCCTTCACGTTGTATTCTTAGCAAACAGTAATGACAAACAAATTTCCAGAGAGAAGATTTCAAGCCCTGAGGAGAGAGTTCTTGGGTAATATGAGAATTTGAGAATTTCCTTTAGAATTTAGTTGGCTAGGAAAGATCACAATTCTTGAGGCTCTGATACCATATAGAAAAGTATAGAGATTTATTGGACAGTTAACAAAGTGATTGATGGAATCAGTAGAGAAAAATAAGATGTTGTAAAAACATCCTTCATACTTTTATTCACTGTGTTGTAGAATATATATACAAGTGTAAAGATGGAGAAAGACAAAAAACTTCTCCAACGGCTATTTCTGTAATAAACAGTCAGCGGTAATACTAGGAAACAGAAAGTAACGGCTATATCTATTTTCTACACTCCAACATATGTACAGTACTAGACTAAGTGTTGCAGCTCTGTATTAGCTTTGCTGCCTGACTTGTGATTCACCTTGTCACCTCGGCTCAGTACATCTTTATTCCAGTTCTGTTTTGTTGTCCTTCTTCACCTCGGTCACTCTTAGTTCTGTGCTCCTCTTCACCTCAGCTCTTCCTTTCTCTGCCTTGATCACCATAGCATGGCAGTAGTACTTCGTCAGTTCAGCACAACTTTACTTCGTGCATTCCTACTTAGCTCAGCCACTCCTATATTCAAGTCAGCTCAGTTTGGCTGACTTACTTCAGTGATTTGTCTTATTTCCCCAGCACAGCAACTACTACGTTCAGGTCGACACACCTAGACACTAGTGGTGTTAACGAACCGAGCCGAACTAAATACTAGGTTTTCGAATTTGGATTCGTTTAGCTAAACGAACGGTTCAGTTTGATTCGTTTAGCTAAACGAACTTAAAATTGGTTCGAGTTTGGTCCGATAATACTATAACTGTTTAAACGAGCCAAACAGTTCGCAAATAGTTTGGCTCGTTTTAGTAAACGAATCCAAACAATTGTTCGAATTCGGCTTGTTTACGAACAATTACCGAACGAACATGAATCAAACTCGAACAGTTCACGAACTGTTCGGTTCGTTAAACAGCCTGTCAACACACCTCGAGTGGACTTGGTGCTTCTTCCAAACATCACCATTTCGAGCGTCATATGACCCGTCCTCGAACGCCTCTGCAGTAGCCACGCATTGTGCGCAACTCGATATCCTGTGCTTCACCAAATAGGTTGCTTTTGAGTCAAAGTGCTACGTGATTCGGTCTCCGGGCGGAGACACGGCTATAGGCAACGATAATATCACAACTACTCCAAACGGTAAGAATAACTTATGCAAGAAGCTACCACTCCATGTATTTTCTTGAGCACTAAAGCAGGCAACCGATTCGCTTCGCTCGATCATCTCAGTTGTCTGCTTCGCTCTGTTCCGCTCGATCATCTTTATCTCTGGAACTGAATCATTTCCTTGTATATATGAAAACTCCTAGATTAAGGAGAAGGAAGCTTATTACATAGGCATCAGGGAACAAATTGAGCCGCGGCCGGGGCAAAGGACATATCCTGGCGGTGCTTGTTCAGACGCATAAACAAGTTTTCACCTCTTCTTGGTTTGCTCTTGTTAACACCCAAAATAGAAAACAATTAATGTAAACAAAGTGGTTGTTGTTGAGTCTTCTAGTAAACCCTAGCGCCGGCAATTCTGCATCCGTCTAATCACTCACCGGCGCCTCAGCCGTACCTCTGCCGAATGGAGCAGGGGGAAGTCCTTTCGACAATAGAGGAACAAGACCAACTACACCGTAGTATTAAGAAATTTAAGCGGCCTGCCCCAAGAGAACCGGATGCAGATTCGACGGGTAACGATTGGGTGAAAATCCTCCGTCAGATGCCGCTGTCGACGGGCCTGTATGTCGGAGAAGATGATGATGAAGCCGATATGAGGGAGTTTCAGGAGTACTATGAAGCCACTTCGATGGAAAAAAATGAAGAAATCAAGATGGGGCAATTTCGAATGGACCTTACTCTGGATGAATGCCGGAATCTGTGGAAACCCTGGAGACGGGCTCTGATTGTCAAGATTCTTGGTAAGTCTGTTTCCTTTAAGCTGTTGGAGAAACGTTTATCAGAACTGTGGACTGAAGGTAGCAAATTAGAGATTATTGATCTTCCAAATGACTTTTATGTGGTGCGATTTTATTCTTCAACTCACTATGAAACTGCATTGAGTAAAGGCCCTTGGATGATCCAAGGGCATTATGTATCGGTAAGGAAGTGGATTCCGTTTTTCTCTCCGATGAAGGGGTCAATTGATACCACGATGGCATGGGTACGGATTCCGTGTCTTCCATTGGAATTTTTCGATGAGAGTCTACTCTTACGACTTGGTAGCCATATTGGTAAACCGATTAAGGTGGACTCAACCACAATGAGTGCTGAACGTGGTAAGTACGCCCGGTTGTGTGTTGAAATTGATCTGAAAAAGTCTCTTATGTCCAGAGTGAACTTGCATGAGCAGGAATTTAATGTGGAGTATGAAGGGTTGGGGCTCATATGTTTTAGGTGTGGGTGCTACGGTCATGGGGCAGATATGTGTGGCATGGAAGGGGAAAACGTTAGAGACTTGGAGGGAAATATAAATGAGAAACAAGATGCGGTGCAGTCGACGGAACCTTTTGGTCCCTGGATGGTGGCTAGCAGCAACCGACGGAGACGGCCTCCTATGCCCAAGGACCAATTTCAATTTCAAGCACAGGATGAGCAGTTGGCTGATAGAGTTTCGGTAGTATATAATCCAAGACGGGCCAGTTCTAGTGTCACTAAAAAAGTAAGCTTCAATGCGACACGATTTGATGTCTTGCGAGACGATGATGCCGATGACTTTACGGAGGACGCAGAGGGGTTACTTCAAAGGGGTTTTGCCAATGTCATTGATACCGGACCCTCAGTGTCACTGCATAATACAGTGAAGAATGCTCAAGTAAAACCCAAGGAGCGCAAAAACAGAGGGGCTCTTAGTAGAATGGGAGTACGCCCCATGGATACATCCAGTATGGGGGATGAACCCCAATTGAGTATGTACAAAGCTGGTGCTGGAGAGTTACAGGGGCATGCTAGGGGGGCCTCTACCAGAGGGCGAGGAACACCATTGAATGCAAGAGGCAGAGGCGGGGGGTTTGCCTCCCTCCGTGACATCACGAATAAGCAGCTTACATCCAACCCGTCGGGGACGTGGGATTTTCACTCCATGGAGTCCTGGCCGGAGTTAATCTCAAATAAAGGAAAAGAACCTCTTTCAAAGCAGGGGCATAATGTTAAGCAGCACCCCCCGGATACTGACCCTGTCCGTGTTGGGGTGCCAATGGATGTCTTCCCTACAACAAACCCGTTTAAACAGCGGCATGAGCCCAGTGACAGTGAGATGGCCGTGGTGGAGGCCGATACCACCATTTTATCGACAAGTTCTTGATGATGAGGGTCTTAACCTGGAATTGCCGGGGTGCAGCGTCTCCGGCCTTTCGAAGAGCGCTTACAAGCTTGATTAGCGAACATAAACCAACCGTTTTATGTTTGTTGGAGACCCGTATACATAGTTCGAAGGGTTTGTGGATTCTGCGTAAACTTGGATACACAAACTATGTGGCAGTCGAGACAAGAGGATTTGCCGGAGGCATTTGGTGTTTTTGGAGAGATGAAGACATTAATCTCAAGATCTGAGGATATACTGCACAAATGCTCACTGTTGGTGTGATGGAGAATGGTAAAACTAAATGGCTTCTATCTATCCTTTATGCATCGCCGACTGTGTCCATCAGAGATGCATTTTGTGAATATGCTGAGCACTTAAGTGAGTATATTACTTTGCCTTGGTGCTTGATTGGTGATTGGAATCAAGTGCTATTTCAAGAAGACAAGAGGGGTGGCCGTAGGGTCTCTGGATACTCGGTTGATCGGATGAGAACGATGGTGGAATCCTGTGGATTATCGGATGTGATTTTTTCTGGTCCTAGGTTCACCTGGACCAATTCCCCCGAAAGTCCGGACCAGCATCATCAATCTCACACAAGTCGTGGCCTTATCCAGCAGAGGCTGGACCAGTGTAAAGGAAATGAGAAGTGGCATGTCTTATTTCTGTGTGCATCCCTGCGTCATCTTCCTCGTACGCATTCGGATCACCATCCGATTCTTCTTGACCTTATGGGATGCCCCCCTGTCCAACAAACTCATAGACGTTTTAATTCCGCTTGGGTGGAGCACAAAGATTTTGAGGCTTTTGTACACCACAATTGGCTGTCGCACCTGTCAGATCTCAGTGTTGCAGTCAAAAATTTTTGGGTCAAGCTTGATGATTGGCGCAGGAATGTGTTTGGAAACTTACTACACAAGAAGAGACGATGTGAGGCTCGTATCGGGGGGGTCCAAATAGCTCTGGCTGCTAGGCCTTCTAAATTCCTTACTCAATTAGAGTTCAAACTGATGGGGGAGTATGCAGAGATTCTGAAAAACGAAGAGTATCATTGGGGGCAAAGATCAACGCTCAAATGGCTAGCAGACGGGGAAAGAAACTCGCATTTCTTCCATACTTCTATGCAACGGAAATCATCTAAAGCCCGGATCTTGTGCCTAAAAAATGCAGATGGACAGTGGGAGTCGGATCCGAAGAAGCTACAGGACATCGTCCGAAATTACTTCTTGGAACTATATATAGAAGATGTGAGGGATACGGCATGGGGAGGAGATGTAGCCTATGGTGCTTTGTCGCGTAATGACAAGAACTTACTGAATAGACCAGTCACGAGTAAGGAGATTGAAGGTGCTCTAATGAATATGGGTGCTTGGAAATGTCCAGGCCTAAATGGTCTCCCTCCAGGATTCTTCCAACAATATTGGGGGGTTGTGGGTCCGGATGTAATCCATTTTGTATGCCAAGCTTTTCAAACCAATCATTTTCCTGCACACATGAGCGACACGATGATAACCCTGATCCCGAAGACTAAGCACCCTCAAAGTGTGAAACAGTTCCGACCGATTGCTTTAGCTAATGTGGTCACCAAGCTCATCACGAAGGTGATTGCAAATAGATTGAAGCTCCTCATCCCTAAGTTGATCGACTCGGCTCAAGCAGCTTTCACCCCTGGACGTCAATCGATGGAGAATATCATTATCGCACAAGAGATTATACATACCATGCGACATCAAAGAGGTAACAGGTGTCTAATGGCGATCAAGATTGATTTGGAGAAAGCTTATGACTGGGTAAATTGGGCCTTCTTACGTCAAGTGCTTAGTCTAGCAGGGTTCAATCAGGATATGGTGGACCTAATTATGTATTGTATCACATCAGCACGCCTTTCAATCTTGTGGAATGGACAATGTCTGGATGCCTTTCAGCTGTCGCGTGGGATACGTCAAGGCGACCCCCTGGCGCCATATATTTTTCTTCTATGTATGGATGTTCTTGGCCAATATATACGGAGGAAGGTTGAAAGCAAGCATTGGAAACCGGTAAAAGCTTCAAGAGGTGGTCCGGCCTTCTCCCATATATTTTTTGCGGATGATCTTTTGTTGTTTGGCGAGGTTTCTGAGGAACAAGCTGTTGTAATGGAAGCTGTGCTAACCAATTTCTGCAACATATCCGGCCAAAGGGTTAGTCTGGACAAATCGGTGTTATATGTCTCGAACAACACGCCCCCAGACCTCACACGGAAGATTAGTGCCCGTCTAAGAATAAAGAGCACACCTGATCTTGGCTTATATTTGGGAGTACCCATTCTACATAAACGCGTTACCATGAGAACATATGATTTCTTGCTCGATCATGTGAGAAGCAAGCTCAGTCTTTGGAAGGCACGGCAAATGTCCCAAGCTACAAGAGGTATTTTAATCCAAACGGTTCTCGATGCTCTCCCATCATATATTATGCAGACTGTGGAGATCCCAATTACGACAGTGGAGGCGATGGAAAGACACATGCGTTCCTTTTTTTGGGATGAATTGGGTGGTACTCGCAATATGCATACGGTCGCATGGAGTCATATATGCCAACCAAAAGTGAGAGGAGGATTGGGTTTTAAGAGGCTAAGGCATATGAATCTAGCATTTCTATCCAAACTGGGATGGCAAATGTTAGTAGACAAAGAAAAGGCGTGGGTGAAAATGCTTTGGGCGAAATATGGTTCCCCTCTGGCGGAGGTAAAACAGCGGAATATATCAAGAACATGGCGTGGCATTGTGAGTAGTAGTAAGGTGCTGAGGGCAGGCCTTGCAACATCCAATTTTTTGCATGACGGTACAGAACTTGCACCCCAAGACATAATTTGGCGGGGGGAAAGCAATGGTAAATTTTCAGTTAGGAGTGCATACTTGATGCAACTCCCATCCGCACCACAGGGTAATACCGAAGAGTCTAAGTGGCAAACGTTGTGGAGCTTGAAGGGTCCCCTGCGTGGTAACCATTTCCTATGGAAGGTTAGAACTAAGGTACTCCCTACAGCCTTTTTTCTGTATTCAAGGCATCTCGCAGCTCGGAGCATTTGCTTATATTGTGGATTGGATGATGCCGGCGAATTACATGAACTACGTGACTGTTGGTGGGCTAGGCGGGTATGGACGCTACTTGTTGACCGCAGGCACTGGGACTCTTTTTTTGGTGTTTTGACCATGGTAGACTGGGTGGATATGAACCTGGTTCGACAACTAAATGATGAAGATCTAAAAGCTGACTGGAAATACGTGTTTCGCGAGGCAGCCTATGGCATTTGGTATCGACGGAATAAAGTTCTTTATGATGACATTTGGTCTGAGACATCACCTGCACTATTTGTGAAGACATTACTACATCGAGTACACATACAGTCTATTGTTTTTTCACCTACGTTCGATAGCTGTAGCAGTCGTGATGTGTAGTTTTTGGCATTCTGTGGTCTATGCTTTCCACTGATGTACATACTGTTTTTTTGAGTTATAAATATATGCGATCGTCTTTCCCCAAAAGAACGCCAGTTTTAGAGGGCAAGTTTGATTTGTATTTCCACATACTTTTCTTTTTGAACAGACATTGATATTAATCAAATTATATGAGAAAATTAGAGCTATACTTTACTTTTCTATTATCTTAGATTGATTCCATCCGTCCTTTTGATAGACAATTATCGTATCTTACTGTCTTTTGTGACTTTGAGTCTACGTGTTCGAACCGTAGAAACAGTCTATTACACAAAATATAAGGTAAGACTGTGTACACCAGATCACGAATTCAGACTCTGCGCAAATGAGAGAGCGACGCTTTTTATAACTATCAATGACCAATTAAGTAGCAGATGAAATGACAAATTTTATAACGATTAATGACCAAATAAATAATAGATGAAACGACAAAACTTGTCTTACACAAAATAGATGGTCAACCCATTGTGTTGAGACTTAAGAAAATAAATAAAAAGATCCCAGTTCGTCTCGTATCTAAATAAGCAAAGAGAGTCGATGCAAAAGTTGACCTTTACCCGAGATACGCTAGAGAATGCGCAATATTATCCAAAGTATAACTACCTGGAAAAATTTGCATATGATAGCATACAATAGTCAAATTTTATGAGGATTAATTACCAAGTACATGGTATCTTGGTAGGTAGTCTAAAGGACGTTCCTGATGCACTAGACTTCCGCGTTTGTACAGGATCCGCAGAGGGCCGGGTTGTTTCGCGGTCTGATGTACGCAGGCTTAACCTAATTACTCAACTGCAGTTTCTGAGAGCTGGAAATAAATGAAACTCTGACAGATTCCCAAACATCCCAAACGTAACAGCACTAAATATAAGAACACAGGAAAATGTCAGTTCAATCCGCCAGAATTAACAAGAGGGCGAAGAACATTTGAGTATACATAAGTTTGCCATTTCTTCTCAAGCCCAATTCATATCATACAAAAGATCACATCTTAACGGGGCGAAACATCCACAAGCCAAGATCAGTGAAGAATGATGATGTATCCAGACGAAAAAAGGACTTAAATTCATACAAAATGTGTAACTTAATGGAATTTGATAATCAAGATCAAGTAGAGGTTAACATGGCACCCAAATCCAATTCTTCATCTGAATCGATCACATCTTCGTAATCATAGTAGGGATTTACCTGCAGCAAAAACTTCTTTGTTTTAGGAAAACAGCGCGTAAGCAATTAATGAAGGATCCTTAATTTATACGGGTTAAGCAATCATATTCTGGACTAATTACTTTTCCGGTTCATATCAGAGGAGGCCTCAAGTGAGTCTAAATATGAGTCCTCCAATCACGCGATGACACGTGTACAAACTTGTCTTTTTTTTAAAAAAAAAATAAAAAATAAACCGCTGGCCAGTTTGCACACGTGCCGTCGCGTAATTGGAGACCTCGTATTTTGCCTCACTTGAGATCTGCTCTGATCTGAACCCCTTACTTTTCGTATCTACAGGAAACCCCAGCAGTTAAGAGGGAAAAACGCATTTCCTACTTGGGAATAAAAGAGAGTACGATCAAAATCTCACCTTTGGTCTAGGAGTGACGGCTTCATAACTGCGAAAACCAGGGGTATCATAATCTGGGGGTTCAAGAACGATATATGCTCCTTTATTTCTGTACCTATCCTCCGTTGCCTGCATGCGGGGACATGGTTAGCACGAGTCATTCTTCATGTTCTTCATCCAAAAAATACCAGAAGATATATCATAGAAGTCAGTTACTAATTGAATACAATTTTCATGTACTTGACTAAAAAACATATGCAGCATGCATTAAACATTAATACATCCTATGCACATGACTATTTTAATAGCTTTCTATTTGTTTTTACTAAATTCCTTCGCTAGTACACGAACACACCATATGCCTATTATTGTGTCATCTATGCAGTATATAGAGCCGGAAGTCTCACTGGAAGCAAACTCTCTATCCTTTGGGCTGGAAATATTGTTTGCCTGCCTCTTATCCTCCCCAAACTCTAGCGGTAGCGTTTACTGTCATTAAGATTTACTGGGTATGGATGTCGTTGTACATGCTATGCACAGGACTAAGGGGTTAAAGCAGGGATTAAAAGTTGGAGATTACATCCAACACCCTTTTCTCCAAATGTGTACCAAACAATACCTTAATGCATATCAAAAAATGCGCATGGCAGGCCATTTTCACTAAAGTGCCCAGTAGCTAAAAAACGCGAAACTAAAAAAAAGGACAGAATTATAGAAATTTCAGAAGATTTAGGGTCAAGAGTAATCATAGAAAAAACCTGGGATCGAGGAACTTACTATATTCCTTTATGTATCTTCATGTAATGAACTTTAGAGGGAGAGAATGATGTAACTTAACCGCCAACAACAAAATAGAAGGAGAAGAAGACTGATATCTTTGCTGGTGTTGGCACGTTTGGACAAAGAGAGTCTATCATTTCTAATGGAAACTACCGGCTCTTAATCAAGTTAGCTGTTAAAAATTTTGCAATATTTGCTTTGTCTTACATTCCCAGTTCTATGTGGACAGGAGGAAAAAAAAAAGAGCATCATGGATTTGGACTATCATCCACCGCTCTTGGGAGCCCCTTAAAAGCAAAAAAAAATATAACAAAAGAGCTACGCATCCATCTCTAATTATTAAGCTCCTACAATATTAATTATGAAATTGAAACAGAATCCGGAAAGTGTCCCACTTCAGAAACAAGAAAAAGAACAAAAGTAGCAAAGAAGCAAACCTGGAACTGCGGGTAATCTGGTGCACTAAAGACAGTAATCAGTTTTCCTGAGTCCACAACATGATCTATTGTGTACCCTTCATCCATGCCACATAGACCAGGCCTCTTTTCCCTTGCATCTGGACCTTCATGCGACCGAATGATCAACTGAGCATACATCAGAATATGTCAAGAGTTTCAACGAAAACCATTGAGTATTTGTGTACGAGAGGGACTAAACAAAAGGAGAAAGGAGGACCACATACGAAATACCATAAATTATAATATAAAGTTAATGTTTCATAAGTACCCAAAAGAACCAAACTAATTTCGAAGTACGCAAAGCATTTATCTATATGAAGATAGAAGTACGCAAAGCATTTATCTATATGAAGATAGAAGGTTCTTTCCGTGTGCGCGTGTGTAAATTTTCAAAATAAAAGATTAGATCTGCCTTCTCCATCACAGTTCCAAAGAAGAATCTGAAAAATGTCAGTGTGTCTGTTTCATTTAGAAAATAATAATAAGAAAAGAAAAAAGATATTCCACCAGCTATTCTATTAATTTAATAAAATAACAACACAAAGGAGATGTTCTGAAGACCACCTTTAAACTAAACTTCTTCAAAAATTCCTCTGTACAATCTGGACCCCATAAAAGACCTATGCCTCTCTCTTTATTAGGGGAGAGGCCTGGTTTCATACAGGGGTCTGACCAAAGAACATCACCAGGAATTAAATTTTGACCTTCCCAAGGGGGATCAAGTACAGATCTCCGAGCTTTGGCAAGCTCAACCAATGAACCAAGCGATAAAGAACTTTGGTCGGTCCTAATAGTTACTTTCCGGTTCTTTTTCCCTTTACTTCTTTTTGCTGGAGTAACATGCATGCTGCGAAACACTCCTCCATGTGCAGTATAGACACGCCCAGCAATGATGGAAGCAAGGGGAAGTCCCTCAAAACAACCTAGGCATTTACGGTATGCATGTTTTCCTTTGTCTCCATATTTGAACAATACTTCCTTTTCAAAACCGTAAACTGAAGTGCAATACTTGGATTCATGGTTTCCACGAAGAAGAAAAACTCTATCTGGTAGAAAGACCTGGCAAAATGCAATAAATTGTCAAGGAAAAATGAAAAAGGTCTGAACTTAAATACACTCAGCTAGACATTGAACAAGTTTCATGGTTCCAAGTAGCATTCATGAAATACTTGATAAAATAAACAGAAAATAGAAAAAAAGTGAAAAAATAAAACAAGCAAACGTATAGTGATATAATATGTTCACATATAATGTGCTAATAGACTAATTAACATCATAAAAAATAAAAATAAAAAGGGAAAAAGAAGTAGACCCAAAAAGACAAACAAAATGGATATGAATATTAATTGTCAAAACTTCAAAAGACGATGTAATCAAAGAACCAAGTGGGCAAGCTACAACTGAAAATGAAAAAACGACACATGGAAGGTGAAAAGACCACAGCAAAGGAGGATTTCCAATCCAGCTAGGATACATTAAAAGGAGTTTCATGTTCTACAAAATATTTAGATTAATCAAATAGATCATTCAAGAACTGTAACTAGGAAGTTCACTTGCCCAACAAGCAAAACCTACAAAAGATCAAAATACAATAGACAATTCGAGGAACCTACAAAATCCAGACATATGTGATCTTGAATACTGCAAAATGAGAAACCCACCAATTTCTGATAATCGCACCTTTTCCTGTCCACCTCAGAGCATGGGTGGGTAAAAAGAATGACAAAAATATGCAAGGGAGCAAGAGAAAACAAAAGGAAGAGGGGAAAAAAAGAGCCAGTACTCATCTAAAGTTAGCACAAATGACTTATACAGCCAAATTGCACCAAGTCGAATATGGCTTTAAATGTTATTCTAGCTGTTTTTGCTACCCACTTTTAAGTTCGCTGATGCAGAGATAGGAGACAAGAAAGCAAAGGTTATAAACCATGATACAAAAAACAGTGCCTAAAAGGATCTCCAAGTAGTTAACCATGACAAGATATAGAGCCAAGTATACATCATTAAAAAAAACCACAAGCAGATGAAATTTCATGCAGAAGACACAGTGAAGGGCAACATGGTGTACTAAAGTCCCAAGTATACAGTAGATCCGCAAAAGGGCTGGACTATTCTGGTATAGAGCAGACATATCTAATATGACTAAAGTCCATGCCCACGTGTCACATATACAAGCTTTTGCATTGACATAAATGCCAAAAACACCAAGTAGAGAATACAGACAAGAAACTATCTACTGGACCTCCATCAGAATTTAAACACACAAACACGCACACACACATACAGAGAGAGAGACTACAGAAACATGTCAAATCCATGTTATGCATAAAACCCCTCATCACAGAGGCAGGCACATAAAGGACAAAACATACAACTAGTGAAACATGCATAGAAATAGGTTACAATTTGTTTTTCAATTCTTTTATTTTGACTTGAAATAGCTCACTACATAGTACTGCAATTCTAACAATTTCTAAATGCAGCACAATTTTATTTTAAAGTGTGTAAATGGAAAACATGACATGTCAACTTGATTATGATGTATGCATTATTAAGGTAACTAACAAATTACGACGACTCAGTTTTAGAACCCAGCTTGTGGCAATACTGAATCAGGGAGTGAAAGATAGAGGTGGCATGAAACTAATAAAGACACCATTTCAGTAGCTTCTTTCCTCAGACGATAAACAAAATGCAGCAGATATACGACTACTCAAACTTCCACTTCACCCTCCTCACACGTACAGCCAAAATGGGCTATCTTTACAAGCAATGGAACCTTAATTGAAGATTTTGAAGAACATCAAAAACTTTCTTGAGCAGCAAATCTGTTACTAGTGAAGGACAGAAATATTCACTACAAAAAATTGTCAATCAGCTCATCCATACAAGCGCCACCAGCAGGTGTACTTCACGCCTCAAGCAGACTTTACCAGGATTCATGAACCAAAATAATTTTCTCCCTCTTTCCTATATGTAAAATTACATTCAGTCGCAACCGAAAAGTACTATATTACTTCAATATCTAACTTTGGAGACAACTTTAAACAGCAGACACCACCATAATTAGTCAACTAGTGTTTCAGTGAGCTCATTATAGCAAATTCCTGCAATCTCATCTTCAGAGGAATATTTAGTAGAAACAAGCAGTAGTGTCTGCGTCACTGGATCATTGTTCAAGGGTGCACGAACTCTAGTTATTAAATTATCCAAGAGAATATTATGTTACAAGCAGAAGATGAATATGTAGAAGAACGAACAGAAAGGCTTGCAATAAGGTGGCATGCCATTCCCTCTTCAGCCAAGCACAAAGTTAGATATGCGAAAACTTAAACACAAAGTAAATCTTCTCTAATATTCCACGAGAATAAGTTAAATAAATCTTTAGCTTATCAGAAACCATGCTTCGAATTGACAGTCTACATTACACGCTAGGAGAAATTTATTACTTGATAACACGTTCTGTATGTTTCCACACATTGAGCTTATTCAAACTGCAATTTTGACATGTTATCATGAATGACCAAAGATCCAACATTTTGGCGTTTCCCTTCTTTGTCAATTTCACATTTATTTGAGAGCTAGTGCCCCATACCCAACTCATCTTACAATAACTAAAGCATTCAATTATAAGAAGTTTATTCTATGAATAACTATGTATGTTCCAACACATTGAGCTTATTTAAACTGCAATTTCGACATGCTATCATCATTGACCAAAGATCCAACATTTTAACGTTTCCCTTCTTTGTCAATTCACATTACTTCAGAGCTAGTGCCGCATACCCAACTCATTTTACTATCATTCAATTACAATAATTATTCTATAAATAACTCGGTACAACTTAAGCTAGACAAAGCACACCAAAAATCAGCGCATATAAACATATATAAACAATTTCCAGAGCTGCTTTTAAAGAATTCTCCACCTTCCAAGTTCCAATAGAGCAATAGGGAAAAGGTACCATAACCCATAGCATTGAATCACAATACAAAGTAAACCTATATACTCGAAACAGAGACTTAATTCGCCAACAATTAGCTCATATATACACATTACACAAACAATTTCCAAAACCAAATTTACATGATTTCTTACCTTCCAAGCCAGCAAGAGCAAAAAAGTCTCAAGACCCCAAGCTCCTCTATCAACATAATCCCCATTAAACACAAAAACCCGATCATCCCCAGGATATCCCGCATCCTTCAACAAAAAAATCAAATCATGCAGCTGCCCATGTAGATCACCAACAACCACAACCTTCGTAAGTGGGCCCAATACATCTTCAATTCTCACGAAGTTAGGTTCTTTATGCAATATTTTCGATGCCGTTAATATTAATTTATCAAACACCTCTACTGGAAGCAAAGAGGCGAATTCTGAAGGGGGTATAGCTCTTGAACCCCACTCGAAAGCGTGCATTAGGTTAAATACCCAAGCTTCGGAAAGGGACCCACTTGGAGGCCATGAAATTGGGATCTCAGGCTGAGATGGTGGTGATGTGGAAGGAGGGTTGTCTTCAGAGGAGGTGGAGGCGGAGGCGGAGGAGAAGAAGTCTTCATCAGAAGACGGTGGTTGTCGCGCCGCCGCCGCTTGTTCGGGTTCGAGTTCCGGGGGCGTTGATGACATAATGTAGAAGAAAAGAAGGCGGCTTTGTTTTCTCTATTTCTTACAGAGCGGACGAAATCAAGAAATTGGTCGGGGAGACCAAGAAACCTGGAGATTCAGATGAAATTCTTGGAAAAGAATCAGAAGGGGCCTGATTTTGTCAGAGACCAGCAGCAATAAAATTTTCTTCTGAACATTTATCTCTGTTTCCTTTGGGAAAAAATATCTGTCTGTGCAACTAATATGAATCTAAGCATGCTAATAAGCTTCTTCTTAATTGACAATTAGTTGCGAGGTCTTATTCCTAGTGCTGACTACACCGGGTTAGATCAGGAGAAACAGAAATTAAGACAAAATATGAGGTCTTCAATTACGTGCTGATACGTATAGAAGCAACTCTTTTTTAAACAGAAAAAAGTTTTAAACCTCTTCTCTCTTTGTGCACGTGTCAGCGCGTGATTGGAGACCTCATATTTTGTCTCACTTTGTGTCTCTCCTGATCTCAACCGGACGACACCTTAATGATATATGATGATCTTAATAAACACTCAGGTGGATTGATACATGTCATAATTGTTACACCGACTATCATGTTCTTGAAACCTTACGAAATGATATTTTATATTTACATTTTCCACATTTTAAAAAGAGCGGTTAAATGTTCACACAAATAGCTTGACTTTGTTAAAAGCAAGTTAGAACCAAATGTTTCACTGGAATCAAACTCTTTAACTTTTGGAATAGAGGTATTGTTTGTCTGTCTCTTACCATCTCCAAACTCTAGCGATAGCTTTGACTGTCCTTAGGATAAACTGGATATTATTGTTGTTCTTGTTATTGTTGAAACACAAGTTAGAGATGTATTGGTCCATATTTCTACTAATATGATATTCATTAATGATGAACGAATTGGTTTGGAAATAGAGCTCTTTTATCGCGGAATTAGATGACATCAATCAACGTCGTCGTATCGGTTAGTCGGGTCAAGTTTGCTGCTCAGTAGAAATCTATGAAACAAGTCTTCGGCAATTCAGAACTAGAATTGGCACAATATCTTTAAGTGGCCGTCTTTGTTCAATTCGCCTCAAAAACCTCATGTCTAAGGTTAGTGGCGGAATAACACTTCCTCCGTCTTCAAAGTTAGAGTTTGAGTTCCTCTATCGTCAAGGAAAAAATAGTTTTGTCCCGCTCGAGTTCAAACGTCTTTAGTTTTAAAATAAATTTTTTTTATCAACTCAATTTATAGCACCTTTACTGCCAAAGGAAAAAAAAAGTTGATAATAAGTTATTAATTAATACAATTCTAAGAGATTCTGGGTTCAAACATATGCAAGTCCAGAGTTTTTTCCATTCATCACAATAGTTTTTTTTAAAGCTTATTACAATGGTTTATTGCCATGTAATACAGTGGTTCATTTATATATTTCTAGTGGTTAGGTATTTGGTTTATTTTATGTACTATAATATTTTAAAGTCAGGTGCTAAACACACTAATCACCCGTATAAGCTGGAAAATCCTTTTTTTTTCCCTTTTAAGTAAATTGAACAGTCTCTAAAACTGCAAATTGCTCGTGAAATATATAAGGCATTTATAATATATATACATATATATACATACATACATATATATATACACACACATATTTGTGTGTATACACCATGATCAATAGCTCAAGAGTTAATAGGAAGCAGTCTTGTCTTTCTCAATCAAATCATCTGCATCTTGAACACAAGGAATATTTTCAGCTCCCCCTTCTCCAATGGACACTTCGAATCTCTCTTTCAATGCCATCATGATTTCAACTGTGTCAAGAGAATCAGCACTCAGGTCTGCAAACTTTGATTGGGGTGTCACTGTGCTCTTATCCACATAAAGTTGATTTGCTATGATATTTTGAAATTGATGAGAAATCTAATCCGAATATCAACTAAACTATAGCATGGAGTCATGATATCTTGAACTATTTCTATAGTCTCTTGCTAAGCCTGTGATGAAGCCGGATCATCACCAAGGGTCTAGATGACCTCAAAATAGCTCTGTCAGTTAACGTGAAAGATTTGTTAACTGGGATTGTGAATGTGTAGCTGGAATAGCGCCAAATGTCCTGCACAAAAAAGCACAGGTCAGAGGTCCCGGGGGGTTGTCCCCGGGAAAAACCCTCCGACGCTCAAGTCAGTTTGGGTCATATCTCACTGAGATTATAATGTAAAAGGGTGAGTTATGATTTTCTTACAGTATTTGCCGAGGAGCAGAGTGTATGGATATGCTATAGAGTAGAGATGTTTGAACTCCCAAGTTGGCCTCCTCTCTTTGTTTTGATTGCCTTGCTTTTGTAGACTTTCCCGCCTTTTACTTCTGATTTGGATAAGATGTTTACTTGGGGCAGAAAACCTAGGAAGCTGTAGGTCTGCTGATATGATCAATAGCCTGACTGATGTGATCAATAGGTCGGCCCGATTGATGTAACTAGTAGACCGGCTGTTTGGCTTGTTCTGTAAGAATAGTCAGCTGTAATCACTACGTTTGAAGAGTATCTGTTTGAGGGTCCCACGAAATAATATCTTAGCAAGGTTCATTTGCTGTGGTACACAGCTGAACCTTGCTGAAGTGCATGACTTGCTGTGGTACACAGCCGACCCTTGCCGAAGTCCGAAGTGCACAACTTGTTGCGGTACACAGCTAAACTTTGCCGAAGAGTATGACTAAGCAGTGTCTAGATGAAGTGGCCTGAGGTGCAGCATTTGAATCATACATTAAAGTTGATGCCGAGGTACAAACCTTGGCATACTTTTTGGTGTTACGAGGGTGTTGCGTTGTCCTACTGCCGAGGCTGAATTGCCATATTTAGGCGCTGAATTGTTGAACTGCTGAACTGTAATACTTGGAATGCTGAGCTACTGAAATTGAGTTGTTGACTGTTGTTGACTAACGGATGGTTTGATTATGGTTTATCATTTGCCCCCAGATTTTGTGTGGCTGAGCTGAACTGCGAAGGCAGACAAATCTTATTCTCATGACGTGGCAAAGCTTCATTAATTGCATGGTTATCTTATGCGGTCGCTTCCATAAGCGATAGTTCCAATGCTCCATTATTGCTTTTTCGGCGATTCCACTCCACGAGGGAGGGAAATAAGTGAACCATCTGCCCTTTCGAATTTCAAAATTCAAAAGGAGCACCTTATTGTCTTCCATTGCCTATAAATAGAGACGTTTTCCTCCCCTCATTCTGCATTCTTCATTTAACTTCCCCGTCTTTGATGCCTGCCTTGGTTTTCCCTAGTGTTCTTCCTTTTGATTCAGTCCTTCATTTCTATGTAAACATTTCCAAAACATGTATACTTCTTCTCACCCTAAGAACCTGGAAGGTGACCGTGAGGTTCAGTCCTTTCATGAAGAATTTGATTCTGATGGGGACAATCTTCCTTCATGGAGGTTGCGCCTTTCAAACAGTCCTTTTCTAGTTACTGTCGCATCCTTTGCTTTAGCGCCCCTGTCATTTCTTTACAGGGATTCTCCTTCAATACGTCCCTTTCCAGCAAAAGTTTCACTTTGCTGTATTTCAATCGCGCAAATCCCTCTTCTTCCAGTGAAGCAAGAAACAATTGCGATTACATTCTTCGCAAGCCATCTTCAAGACATGGTAACAGTGAAGTAAATACAGCAACAATGCGGCAAAGTTCTGTTCTGCCATGTAACCATAGAGGGGGATGCTTGCTAAGAAATCCATCCAGATCTGGATAAGGAGCATTATGAGTTTGTTGTCCTTCATAGTCCTAAGACTGAAGCTGTATCCAGATTACTTAGTTCCGGAGCAGAATTGATCTCATAGAAGAGAAAAACATTTGCACAGTAGAATAGGATTTTTCCTGTAGACAATTGTAGTTGTAATAGATTGTGTACTTAATGAAAATCTATTTTTTCCAGTGTTAGCTCCTCGTCTTCTTTTAGCTTCTTTAACAGTCTTTTGTCTTCATCTTGTGAAGTTTTATTTGCTTCTCCTTCATAGTGAATGCAAATATTTGTCTTTAGCTTTATAAAGCCTTACTTGCCCTCTTTCCATAAATGGCAAGTGTTTGCCCTTAGCACTGCTAAGTTCAATTTTTGCTCTACGCAAATGCTTGTTTCCAACTTGCTAATAGTTTGCAAGTATTTGTCTTCAGTTATGCCCAAAGAGTATCGTTGATATATAGATTCTCTGCCGAAGTATTAAGCTTCAGCTTTTGTACTTGGCTCTTCAGCTTTGCCATGCCTTAATGAATCTTTAAAAGCGGGAAAGTCTTTGTCCCTTCTTTGTCAATACTCTCAGTTTTGCTGAGCTAAAATATTGGCGGTCTTGAGACTTGCTGAACTCCTCAATTCTGCTGAGGCAAAAATAAAGGGAACTTATCCCGCTGTTGAGTCCTGCTCAACCTTCTCAGACCTGCCGAGGTAAGGATAATATTGAGATCTGCTCAACCTTCTCAGACCTACTGAGGTAAAGATATAGGGAACTTATCCTGCTCTGCTGAGACCTGCTCAGTCTTCTCAGACCTGCTGAGGTAAAGATATAGGGAACTTATCTCGCTCTGCTGAGACCTGCTCAGTCTTCTCAGACCTGCTGAGGTAAAGATATAGGGAACTTATCCCGCTCTGCTGAGACCTGCTCAGTCTTCTCAGACCTGCTGAGGTAAAGATATAGGAAACTTATCCCGCTCTGCAGAGACCTGCTCAGTCTCCCAGACCTGCTGGGGTAAGAATATCGGAAAACATGTCCCATCCTGCTGAGACCTGCTCAGCCTTCCAGACCTGCTGGGTAAAGATAATGTTGAGACATGCTCAACCTCCCAGACCTGATGGGGTAAGAATATCAGGAAACATGTCCCATCCTGCTGAGACCTGCTCAGCCTTCCAGACCTGCTGGGTAAAGATAATGTTGAGGCCTGCTCAACCTCCCATACCTGCTGGGGTAAGAATATCGGGAAACATGTCCCATCCTGCTGAGACCTGCTCAGCCTTTCAGACCTGCTGGGTAAAGATAATGTTGAGACCTGCTCAACCTCCCAGACCTGCTGGGGTAAGAATATCGGGAAACTTGTCTCATCCTGCTGAGACCTGCTCAGCCTTCCAGACCTGCTGGGTAAAGATAATGTTGAGACCCTGCTCAGCCTCCCAGACCTGCTGGGGTAATAATATCGGGAAACCTGTCCCATCCTGCTGAGACCTGCTCAGCCTTCCAGACCTGCTGGGTAAAGATAATGTTGAGACCTGCTCAACCTCCCAGACCTGCTGGGGTAAGAATATCGGGAAACCTGTCCCATCCTGCTGAGACCTGCTCAGCCTTCCAGACCTGCTGGGTAAAGATAATGTTGAGACCTACTCAACCTTCCAGTCCTGCTGGGGTATGCCCCCACTTTCGTTGTGGGTGATAGATAAGCATAAATTATAGGTCCATGCACTATATGGTGACTTAACTTTCCAGGCTGAATACCAAATACGAATGTCCAGTTGAATATAAGAAACTGACCCCTTGAAAACATAAGGCTGGACCAAGAGATACCGGATGAGCATAAGAAGAGATAAGCTATGATTCGATTGAATCAGAGATTGCTGTCATTAGATCAGCCTTATATGCTCAGAAATCCGTATCCCCCTTTCATCAGGATCTGAATCCTCCTCACTAAGGAAACCTTGATGAAACCCAAGTTTGCAGTTCTCATCTGGAGGGGGTTTACCAAAGTTTAGCATGTTGTGGAGCCTAGATCTCGGATTATAAAAACATTGCAGATGTCCCAACTCGATAAGACGCTCAATCTCTTGTCCAAGCTGACGACAATCCTCTGTATCGTGTCCAATATCATGATGATAAAAGCAGTATAGTTGGGGGTTTCTTTTGTGAACTGGTCCGGCCAGGGGCTGGGGCTCTTTTGCCAGATATTTTTTCCTCATGTAGGAAAGGATATGGGCTTTTGAAGCCAGTAGAGAGTTCCTTTCCTTTCCTCGGCCTCCTAACCGAATCTTAGCAGAGCACCTTTCTTGCAACGGTGCTTTTCCTTTATCATCAACTTTTTTTGCTCTGTTTGAAAGGCAGGAAAACTTTTTAATTGCATCTCAAGCTCTGCTGGCCAGGCTTTTGTTTTGGTCGTCCTGCCTTGGCCATAAACTCAACTTGACGCCTGGTACAGTAACCGGGCCGAGTAGGAGAATACTCCATGTGCTCCAGTGGGTGAGAATTATTAGAACGGGGCCCACTGGACTTTGCTGCAGATGCTTTCCCCCTTCATTTCCTTCACTACAGCTTGAAAGACCTCTGGGCTTTGAGCCACATAACGAATGGCTCGTATGTGCTCTTCATATGTGAAGGCAATGGGAGTTGAGGACTCTCCTGGCTCTGTGGAGCATTGATCAGTTTGTTGCTGAGAAGATCTTTGGCTCCTCCTAGATGTCATAGGTTGCTTGGACCCTTGACTGTCTTTTTTACTCATCTTTCTCTCAATAGCTTCCTAGTATAATTAGAAAAGCTCTGAGTAATCGTCAGAAAAACTTTGAGTAGCTGTTTTCTGGGTTAAGGGACTAAGGGACCCTCCTTCTAGCGCCAAATGATGAAGCCGGATCTTCACCAAGGGTCCTAGATGACCTCAAAATAGCTTCGTCAGATAACGTGAAAGATTTGTTAACTGGGATTGTGAATGTGTAGCTGGAATAGCGTCAAATGTCCTGCACAAAAAAGCACAGGTCAGAGGTCCCGGGGGGTTGTCCCCGGGAAAAACCCTCCGACGCTCAAGTCAGTTTGGGCCATATCTCACTGAGATTATAATGTAAAAGAGTGAGTTAGGATTTTCTCACAGTATTTGCCGAGGAGCAGAGTGTATGGATATGCTATAGAGTAGAGATGTTTGAACTCCCAAGTTGGCCTCCTCTCTTTGTTTTGATTGCCTTGCTTTTGTAGACTTTCCCGCCTTTTACTTCTGATTTGGATAAGATGTTTGTTTGTGACAGAAAACCTAGAAAGCTGTAGGTCTGCTGATATGATCAATAGCCTGACTGATGTGATCAATAGGTCGGTCCGATTGATGTAACTAGTAGACCGGCTGTTTGGCGTGTTCTGTAAGAATAGTCAGCTGTAATCACTACGTTTGAAGAGTATCTGTTTGAGGGTCCCATGAAATAATGTCTTAGCAAGGTTCATTTGCTGTGGTACACAGCTGAACCTTGCTGAAGTGCATGACTTGTTGTGGTACACAGCCGACCCTTGCCGAAGTCCGAAGTACACAACTTGCTGTGGTACACAGCTAAATTTTGCCGAAGAGTATGACTAAGCAGTGTCTAGATGCAGTGGCCTGAGGTGCAGCATTTGAATCATACATTAAAGTTGATGCCGAGGTACAAACCTTAGCATACTTTTTGGTGTTACGAGGGTGTTGCGTTGGTCCTACTGAAGTGCAGCCGAGGCTGAATTGCCATATTTAGGCGCTGAATTGTTGAACTGCTGAACTGTAATATTTGTAATATCTGGAACGCTGAGCTACTGAAATTGAGTTGTTGACTGTTGTTGACTAACGGATGGTTCAGTTATGGTTTATCAGCCTGCACCATTATTTACAGTTTCATCGATATGCTTACAGTAATATAAAAAGTTTGGTATTTGCTCCTTAGTTGTTGACAATTAGTTCAAATACAGTGGCGCTGTTACCACAACTCT
Source organism: Eustoma russellianum (assembly GCA_036186865.1). Taxonomy (NCBI): domain Eukaryota; kingdom Viridiplantae; phylum Streptophyta; class Magnoliopsida; order Gentianales; family Gentianaceae; genus Eustoma; species Eustoma russellianum. The sequence continues at coordinate 35,309,648 of AP025051.1, forward strand.
GGCAACACACTTTTATATACAGTACGTATATATGTATATATGTATATATGTATATGTATACATAGTACGTATATATGTGTAGATGTAAATGTATGCGCGCGTGACAAAAAATTTGGTGGGATTATGATCTACTCATTTCGTGAGCCTTAGAGGACGGGTCTTAGAGCAACTGGTAAGGCTGCTGCTTGGTGACCCTGAGGTCAAAGGTTCGAGCAGTGGAAACAGGCTCTTGTACAAAAAAAATGCAGGGTAAGGCTGCATACATCAGATCGCAAAGTAATCCGGCCTTGTAGCACCTCGCTCCCGAACCCTAGCATCGGAAACGGTGCACCCGCCGTATCTCATTAAGGAGAATACAAGGCGTCGATACAAATCAACCACACGTCATCATAATAACGCAAATTGATGTCAGCGGAAGTCATTGCTAAAATCCTCGATAAAATGATCATCATCATTAATACGATGTCTAAGAATTTCTAATCAATACAATAGTCAAATGTATGTAACCACTAATCTCGAAAATACATAACCTCGAATATCGAAATAACTGTCTCATCCAATTCTCGAAAGTCTTTTCTGAATATCCTTAGTTTCGAAACCTCTCGTCTCGATCTTCCACGGTATACCAACTCCTGTGTAAGCATACCTAATTTCTCATGCCTGCAAAACTGGTGAGTGGTGGTGTGAGCCAAAATCAACGGGCTCAGTAAGCAACCTACTTATACTCGTATAGGAATCATGCATGCAGAAGCAAATACAAATAACATTTACAATTAACATAGATGTCCTTAGTCCACAATAATTTCAACTCGATTATCTTTAACAGTTAAGACTTCGAAAATAAATACAAAATAAATAACTCATCAGCCAAAACTATCTTACCGTGATGCATGCTCTTCTCAAGTATGACATACACAACAAACAAATAATCACATAAACAAAGAAAAGACAATGTATACAAACGAAGTAGATAAGCCGCAGAAAGTAAGTCACTCCACATAATAATGCTCACTTCATGATGCATGTCCTATTATGCATGTCACACGCAACGAAGTCATGTCACACGGAATGGCGATATCTCCACCATGCAATGCATGAACCCGGGTCCTAACTGAGTGGCTGTGGGTCGTACCCAGCCACAGTCACCATCCTGAGTGTACTTGGCCCCGCCACCGTACACCATCCTGAGCGCCCGTGACCCGTACGTCACGACCCACCATCATGCAAATGCACGTTGCCATGAATGCAAACAACACAATCGCCTGAGGCCCCTGGCCCCTCCTCACCATCCTCCGGCACTCGATATAGGTTCAGTTATTTCTGGAATTTATTTCTAATTTTCTGATATTTATTTATATTTTCTTATAATTATTACTATTAATTAAGTTACATTTATATCCTGTTCTGGGTCGAGGCTGCCACCCGCAACCGGCCGTTGGCCAATCGGCCCGGCTCGACGGCCTGCCTGGCCCGACTCTCTTTTCTTTCATCTCACTTTCATTTTCATTCTCATTTTTGTTCTTCTCATCTTCATTTAATCTGGTGTATCCACACTCATACATACACACAGTTCACATGTAAATACATATATCACATATGCACACAATTCACATATAGAGGAATTCAATTACAGATATGCAACAATAACACACTGATGCATGATAAACATAACGAGCATAAATAGACCACTTGCATTTGATGCAATGACAACATGACGAAACACAAATAAACTATTTACCTCTGATGCATGACAGTATAACGAGCATAGATAGACCACTTACCTCTGATCGGTCACTTAGCTTTCTTATTATATGCTCGAACGTGAGGAAGATTACTATAAAGTCTCTGCTTCTACATGTCCAACCGATCCTCTGAAATCTCCCAAAATTTGAACCTGTAAGTTAATTGTTTGCTTATTAACTTGTCTATTCAACTTCACATTCACACCACACAATTTCTTCTCTGTTGAATTACTCTTATTCTCTCACCATAATTATTCGACCACTTAATATAATCCGCCATTCTCCCCTTTAAATCTGAAAATTATATTACTATGAAAACATTATGTCTTCCTTCCGAATCTTTTTTCTACGATATATATATATATATATATATATATATATATATATATATATGTTTTTTTTAAAACAATAACGTAACTTTTATAACTAAATTAAATCCCTTCCTAAAGTAATTCAAAGAAAATAACGGTTTAATTAAAGTCTATTACACTCTTAAACCGAAAGTAGCCAAAATAGTTCACATAATTACTTTTAAATTAAAAACAGCCCCCTTCGAATATATATACAAATTGGTTCCACTCAAACAACAATTTTTACCCAGAAAAAAAAAACTATAACTATGTGTAAATGCAAACTGCCGTAGGTACCACTTGCATATTCTTATTCAATATTCAAACATTTTTTTTTAAATACAATCTGAGATTTCAACAATCAATGAATATGTGTTTAAATTCCCGCAAATGATTTAAATATATATGTGGATAAAATAAAAACAAAATATATGTACTTACATACAATTAGTTCTGGACCATTTAATATGTTACTTAATAATTAAAAGTTTCGGTAACAGAGAAAAAAAACTGATATATACTTATATGAATGTGCCAAACATGACTTGTAAATCATACAAAATATGTTAACGAAAGTAAAACAAGGCTAACAAGCAAAAATTGGCACCTCGTATATTTAATAACTAGAAGTTTCATAGTTGGACCTGTAAATATGCAAATGTCTCTCTTTTTTTTTCAAAACTGTTTATTATATATAAGCGTGGAATGCCCAATTGATATATATACATATATATATATATATAGATATATATACATATATATATATATATATATATATATACAAACATCCGAAAATCTTACCTATGCATATATATATGCTTAATTTCTGAAACTTGAAGTATATTTATATAAGAATTTCCGTTCTCAGTTTGCTAAACATCCTTACATATAATACTGGAAATAAAATTTACATATGTATAAATGTATAAACCAGAAAATTCAATTGATAAACACATAAGTGTAAAATTCCAAAAATGACAACATATATCTAATTGATTCCTAAAGTCAGAATATATATATATATATATATATATATATGTATGTACAATCCTAAAATATCAATCTCTACCTCCACAGGACACCACCGAACTATTTCCATCTATGTATGTTTGATTATTTTTTTTTTCTTTTTTTCCCGGAAGTAGAAAAAAAATGCTAAACATATTGTGTATAAGTCCAAAAATTTACACACAAAACATTTTCACATATAAGCATATATTCACAACCAAAATTCATGTAAAAATTCATATATAATACATCAAATAAAAAAAAATATCTGTTATAAGGGAGGAATACTTACCTTTTTTTTTGGATTACACTATACTGTACAATTGAGTTGGGATTGGGTTGAATCAAAAAAACCTCTCCTTTCACTCCTTAGAATTTCGGCTGATGTGGGTTGGCAGTGAGAAAGAAGATTTTTTTTTTCTGTGGTGGGTAATGTTTTCAGTAGCAGAGAGGGGTTTGGGGAAAGAAGCATGACCATATTTTTTTTATAATAAAAGGGTGTGCTGAAATTGAGGGAGGTGGGGGAGATTTGTTGGCAACAATTAGGGAAGTGGTTGATGGGGAATTTTATCCCCCTACTGCCGTTAACCCTTTCTTTTTGTATTTTTTTATTTATTCTTTTCTTTAACATACACAAATTTAAAAAAAAATATTTTTCTTTTCCATTTAACGGTTATAACAATCTATACCCCTTACAAAAAGTTTCGTCCTCGAAACTTGTATATTACGTAATCAACAACTTAATATTGTCCTACTGATTTCATTTACCTAGATAATACCCGAACTGCATATTCATTACATATTCTGATATGCCAACTATTATCCTTCCTTGACACTAGACTAAGTCTTCCAAACCGGTCCTTATATACCTACAAGGTAATTTCTAAGTCCAGTGTTCTCCGTTTGTTTAATCATAACATAACCTTTCTATAACTCTCGAATCAAACTTAAGGGTATTGCCCCCATACTAAGGGTTCCATAACCTAGCCGTCAATCTATATCGTCACTTCTGCTGTCATCAACAACCCTCTATGATCAGTACTTAAATGTTCTACAACCTTTAATTTAACATCTTGTTCACAAGACTCATCCCTTGAGCCGTATACATTTTCAGAACCCGTTTTATTCTAACACGATTCAACTTAATCATCACTAGCATCCCACAAGATGCTCTAGTCCTTATAGGGTTCAATCCTTAACTTACTTCTCCTTTGTCACACTTAGAAGCCTTCATCATGCCATCGCACACCTTCAAGCCTATTTGTCTTTATGGATCGTTGTCCCTAGTAACGATATCACAACTTATCAGTTCAATGCTTAATCGCAACTTACCTCAATTCGTTCTATATTCTAGGGCTCAACTTTAGATAGCCATTAACTTAGTCATCCTAAGCCATCCTAATCTCCCATGCTTCTGCACGCCATTCCGATTTACTGTATCAGTTATTACGTTCATTACTGGTCCATGCTTATGGCACTTATGTGTATCATTCAACTGATATCATTGTGGTCTACAATTTCTGAATTCCTAAGACTAATCATATGTGATCCATCACCTAGATACCCAAACCTAAGTATTTGATAACCATCACCGTTCCTTGACATAGAACCAAGTCTTCAAAATCAATGTTTATATGCTCACAAGCTAGTTCTATGATCATATCCTTACTTCTATGGAGATATCACCAGTAGCCGAAATATGTGTATATACATGTTTTTCTTTAAGTTCAATAAAAACTTAACTTATGGGACTACAATTTGTAATATATCTTTAATTATTTAAAATAATATCCATTCTATTTTTTTTGTAAACGCGAGGATCAAAGTATTATATATTCGTTTTAGCAAAGAGGTGTCTCAAGTGACCTCTTTAAAAATAATGGTATAACTTACCTGTAAAAGTATTACGGGTATAATCCTTTTAAAACAATTGAAACATGAAAATCGTAAACGTTTCTTTTTATAAAATGATTCGAATGCGGTGTCTTTTTTTTAAAATATATTTTGAAAACTATCTTCCGCTTCGCAAAACTTGAGTTTCTTGCAAAATATATAAGAACTAAGATAATTGTAATGTCGGTATTCAACAACTTAATTTCAACTAAATAGATGTAACTCAAATGAAAATTTGAGCTAATATATAAGAAGTATGTAAACATATCATTCTTTAAAACGTCAACACTTTAAAGTATATCTATTTTTCCAGAGTGTCAAGAGTAATTAAAATTCCATTATGTCTATATACAACTACGGAAAGAAAATATAGCCTTGTAAAGTTAACAGACTATATAAAATGAAACTATTTGAAATACTTAAAAGCAAAATCCTAATATTCAGCAAGACCAAACAAAAAAAACATACGTTGTACCTTTTTTTTTTAAATTATTTTATGCCCTCGCAATTTACCTGCATATATTTGTGATCATATACATATATACATAATGGAATACAGAATTTTTCGGCCAAACCAACAGCACACAACAATTATATAATTTCATACATCCATATATTTATATATAATAATTCAATCATGACAATTTCAATTGTCATATTAATATGAAGTTGAATGACCTCTGGCCGTTGGCCAGGCCATACACATTTGGTCCCTCTTTATTTTTATTTTTTTTCTTTTCGGCAACAACAACATAAATACAAATTCGTACCCCTCGTCCGATCATCCCTTAAATCTGAGGTCATCTCCTATTTTTTAAGATCACCGCTAAGGTCAATGATTATCACTTATGTCTAGGATCGTGACCTATGTTCAAGATCATCACTTACGTTCAGATTGTCACTTAATTCAAAGATCATAGCCTAAATCTATGCTTCTCCCGTGGATCTAGAGACATGCTCTGATACCACCTGTAGCACCTCGCTCCCGAACCCTAGCATCGGAAACGGTGCACCCGCCGTATCTCACTAAGGAGAATACAAGGCGTCGATACAAATCAACCACACGTCATCATAATAACGCAAATTGATGTCAGCGGAAGTCATTGCTAAAATCCTCGATAAAATGATCATCATCATTAATACGATGTCTAAGAATTTCTAATCAATACAATAGTCAAATGTATGTAACCACTAATCTCGAAAATACATAACCTCGAATATCGAAATAACTGTCTCATCCAATTCTCGAAAGTCTTTTCTGAATATCCTTAGTTTCGAAACCTCTCGTCTCGATCTTCCACGGTATACCAACTCCTGTGTAAGCATACCCTAATTTCTCATGCCTGCAAAACTGGTGAGTGGTGGTGTGAGCCAAAATCAACGGGCTCAGTAAGCAACCTACTTATACTCGTTATAGGAATCATGCATGCAGAAGCAAATACAAATAACATTTACAATTAACATAGATGTCCTTAGTCCACAATAATTTCAACTCGATTATCTTTAACAGTTAAGACTTCGAAAATAAATACAAAATAAATAACTCATCAGCCCAAACTATCTTACCGTGATGCATGCTCTTCTCAAGTATGACATACACAACAAACAAAATAATCACATAAACAAAGAAAAAGACAATGTATACAAACGAAGTAGATAAGCCGCAGAAAGTAAGTCACTCCACATAATAATGCTCAACTTCATGATGCATGTCCTATTATGCATGTCACACGCAACGAAGTCATGTCACACGGAATACCGATATCTCCACCATGCAATGCATGAACCCGGGGTCCTAACTGAGTGGCTGTGAGTCGTACCCAGCCACAGTCACCATCCTGAGTGTACTTGGCCCCGCCACCGTACACCATCCTGAGCGCCCGTGACCCGTACGTCACGACCCACCATCATGCAAATGCACGTGCCATGAATGCAAACAACACAATCGCCTGAGGCCCCTGGCCCATCCTCACCATCCTCCGGCACTCGAATCTAGGTTCAGTTATTTCTGGAATTTATTTCTAATTTTCTGATATTTATTTATATTTTCTTATAATTATTACTAATTATTAAGTTACATTTATATCCTGTTCTGGGTCGAGGCCTGCCACCGTAACCAGCCCGTTGGCCAATCGGCCCGGCTCGACGGCCTGCCTGGCCCGACTCTCTTTTCTTTCATCTCACTTTCATTTTCATTCTCATTTTGTTCTTCTCATCTTCATTTAATCTGGTGTATCCACACTCATACATACACACAGTTCACATGTAAATACATATATCACATATGCACCACAATTCATATATAGAGGAAATTCAATTACAGATATGCAACAATAACACACTGATGCATGATAAACATAACGAGCATAAATAGACCATTTGCATTTGATGCATGACAACATGACGAACACAAATAAACTATTTACCTCTGATGCATGACAGTATAACGAGCATAGATAGACCACTTACCTCTGATCGGTCACTTAGCTTTCTTATTATATGCTCGAACGTGAGGAAGATTACTATAAAAGTCTCTGCTTCTACATGTCCAACCGATCCTCTGAAATCTCCCAAAATTTGAACCTGTAAGTTAATTGTTTGCTTATTAACTTGTCTATTCAACTTCACATTCACACCACAAATTTCTTCTCTGTTGAATTACTCTTATTCTCTCACCATAATTATTCGACCACTTAATATAATCCGCCATTCTCCCCCTTTAAATCTTAAAATTATATTACTATGAAAACATATGTCTTTCCTTCCGAATCTTTTTCTACGATATATATATATATATATATATATATATATATATGTTTTTTTTAAAACAATAACGTAACTTTTATGACTAAATTAAATCTCTTCCTAAAGTAATTCAAAGAAAATAACGGTTAATTAAAGTCTATTACACTCTTAAACCGAAAGTAGCCAAAACCGTTCACATAATTACTTTTAAATTAAAAACAGCCCCCTTCGAATATATATACAAATTGGTTCCACTCAAACAACAATTTTTACCCAGAAAAAAAAACTATAACTATGTGTAAATGCAAACTGCCGTAGGTACCACTTGCATATTCTTATTCAATATTCAAACATTTTTTTTTTAAATACAATCTGAGATTTCAACAATCAATGAATATGTGTTTAAATTCCTGCAAATGATTTAAATATATATGTGGATAAAATAAAAACAAAATATATGTACTTACATACAATTAGTTCTGGACCATTTAATATGTATACTTAATAATTAAAAGTTTCGGTAACAGAGAAAAAAACTGATATATACTTATTTGAATGTGCCAAACATGACTTGTAAATCATACAAAATATGTTAACGAAAGTAAAACAAGGCTAACAAGCAAAAATTGGCACCTCGTATATTTAATAACTAGAAGTTTCATAGTTGGACCTGTAAATATGCAAATGTCTCTCTTTTTTTTCAAAACTGTTTATTATATATAAGTGTGGAATGCCCAAATTGATATATATACATATATATATATATATATATATATATATATATATATATACATATATATATATATATATATATATATATATATATATATACAAACATCCGAAAATATGCTTAATTTCTGAAACTTGAAGTATATTTATATAAGAATTTCCGTTCTCAGTTTGCTAAACATCCTTACATATAATACTGGAAATAAAATTTACATATGTATAAATGTATAAACCAGAAAATTCAATTGATAAACACATAAGTGTAAAATTCCAAAAATGACAACATATATCTAATTGATTCCTAAAGTCAGAATATATATATATATATATATGTATGTACAATCCTAAAATATCAATCTCTACCTCCACAGGACACCACCGAACTATTTCATCTATGTATGTTTGATTATTTTTTTTTTCTTTTTTTTCCCGGAAGTAGAAAAAAAATGCTAAACATATTGTGTATAAGTCCAAAAAATTTACACACAAAACATTTTCACATATAAGCATATATTCACAACCAAAATTCATGTAAAAATTCATATATAATACATCAAATAAAAAAAAATATCTGTTATAAGGGAGGAATACTTACCTTTTTTTTTGGATTACACTATACTGTACAATTGAGTTGGGATTGGGTTGAATCAAAAAAACCTCTCCTTTCACTCCTTAGAATTTCGGCTGATGTGGGTTGGCAGTGAGAAAGAAGATTTTTTTTTTTCTGTGGTGGGTAATGTTTTCAGTAGCAGAGAGGGGTTTGGGGAAAGAAGCATGACCATATTTTTTTTATAATAAAAGGGTGTGCTGAAATTGAGGGAGGTGGGGGAGATTTGTTGGCAACAATTAGGGAAGTGGTTGATGGGGAATTTTATCCCCCTACTGCCGTTACCCTTTCTTTTTGTATTTTTTTATTTATTCTTTTTCTTTAACATACACAAATTTAAAAAAAAATATTTTTCTTTTCCATTTAACGGTTATAACAGGCCTCTCCTAGATCAAGTTTATGGGCTGTTTATATACTTATGATTATCGTCCTCAGGACATAGCCCAACTGATTCTGAGCAGGAGTTCTCGAAAGGGATGTCAGGGGTTCAATTCTTGCCAAAGGCAAGAGAGCCCCTTTCCATCTAGTGCATTGTGTGGGAGATTCCTTGGCCTGTAGGCTTGCCTGCAGTGCTGGGGGCTCCTAATGCAGACTACAGTGTATATGACCAAGCTCCTGCTAGCGGGCTGTTGGGTACCTGATTTACATCCCTACACTACCTTTGAGACTAAGTGTGGCATGGACCCTTACTGGTTGGGATTCAACCTTTTATATACTTATGATTATCTGCCTGAGTTTTAATGCATCGTATTAGAATCAAACCCTCCACATTTATAGATGTTTACTAAACAGGTCAACTTGCAATGACAACTAGATGATACATATTATGATATGATGATTGTTAAGCCGATTATATGATGCCGTAATTAGCAATAGTGGACTTTCCCTGTTCAAATGACATTAGACACATTCTGTTTTATCCTCTATTTGATTTTAGGCTGCAAATTTGGATCAACTATTGGAAGTTTTACCTTTAATAATATAATGTCACACTACATTTCTATTATTATGTCATCTATACAGATATATATAAAACAAACTCTCTATCCACCGGGATGGAATCATTGTTTGTCTGTCTCTCACCCTCCTTAGCTCCTAGTGATAGCTTTTGGTATCGTTGTGATATACTAGGTATGATTTTTGTATTGATCAGAATGTTGGTTTTCATACAATGCTATAGGTGAGATATGATCTTTGAACTTCAATGCTATATATAAATGGAAGGTATATAGTTGATCCATGACCAATGAAATATGTAGAATTTTTATGGGCCTCTTGTTTTGGCTAATCACCCCTTGCTTGTATTGGGATAAATATATTAGTTGAGATTTAAATTAGTTAGAATTTTATTCTAACCAATCTTGTAGATAAAGTTGTAGTTGTTATCTTGTAGATAGAGTTTGTTGTTGTATTTTTATCCTTTCGGTTTTCACTAGGCGACTATACATACGTACTAATCCTGTAAACAATACACGATTAACAAATATTAAATCAAATATACGTTTCTTCATGGTATCAGAGCAATCAAATTTGATCCTCAACACATTGTTCCTTTCTGGCGGTGTCATCGTCGTCGACATACACAGTGGTCGACCTTCTTCTTTTTAAGCAATTCCAATTTCAGTTGGACTCTTCAAATTTTTTTTTGGTCCCACATATTGCATTCCTGTGGCAGTCAGTTTGTTTTTTTGGTGGTTTCTACACTCTCTCCAGTGGTGCCACCCAGTTCCAGTGTCGACTTCAGATTAGTCCCAGTTCCAAAGTCGATTTCAGGACCATACGCAGCCGTGTCCCTCTTCTGTTCATTGCGTCAAGTGTAAGTCATGGTCGAACAGTCAATTGTCACCACTGACCCTAATTCGGCATATTACCTTCATCCGTCTGATCATCCTGGCCTTATCTTCGTCACTCAACCATTAGGAGAAAATGGAGAGAACTATTTCGTCTGGCGGAAAGCCCTTGTCAACGCTTTACGCTCCAAGAACAAAGTGGGGTTTGTTGATGGGACCATCAAGCATCCAGATGCTACCTCTGTTAATGATTCTGTGTGGCAGCAGTGTAATGCCCTAGTCCTGGCATGTCAGTCAAATTCATTGGCCAAAGAGCTCCAAAGAACAGCAGCCCACGCCGACTCGGCACGAGATGTGTGGGTGGATCTGGAGGAGCGTTTCACGCAAAGAGTCGATGCGCATGTATATGAGCTTTGTCGTGCGATTGCTTCCCTTAGGCGGGAGAGGAGCACGGTCTCGGCGTACTATGGGCGTCTCAAATTTCTCTAGGGAAAACTACAGTCCTTTGATGCGGTTCCCATCTGCAGTTGCGGATTGTGCACATGCGGTTTGTCCAAGGCGATGGAGAAAGTTCGTGAAAAGGACATGGTGTTTGATTTTCTGATGGGTCTTGATGAAATCTTCAATACGGTACGTTCGCATATTTTGAGTATTGATCATTTACCGTCACTTGGGCATGTGTATGCGATTGTAGCACAGGAGGAGAAGCAACGGGTGGTTGCTCAAAACCGTTGCCCCAGTTTGAAGCTGACGCTTTGGCCGCATGGCAGCCTTCAGTTGACGGGCGGTTTTCTAAAACAAAAGGAAAGGGGGAGCAGCCTCGTTGTGGCCACTGTAGAAAGGTCGGACATTTGCATGAGACCTGTTACTATCTTATAGGTTATCCGACTGACTAGACTACGAATCCCTGCCAAAGGGGTCGACCGGCTATTGGTTCTGGGAAATCCGCAGCGGTGGAGATGGCGAAGGGCACGGCGGTGTAGGCTGATTCGCTAGAAGCAGTTGTGTCACCTTCGCCTGCCTTTGCGGGGATTACTCTTGCGCAGCAACAACAATTAGCGCAGTTTGTGGAGCATTTGAATGGAGGTAATTTTGGCTCAAATATTCCAATGGCAGGCAAGAAAGAATTGGCAGATGCCATCGAGGAAGCTGATTGGAGTGGGTAGGCAGCACGATGGTCTCTACAGCCTGGTTCCTAGTTCAAGTGGTCTAGCGCTTGCGGCAATAAAGAGCGATGAGTCAGTTTGGCACCATCGCATGGGTCATCTTCCTCTCTCGCAATTTCGTTTCTTACCTTCCATTGGTATTTCACATAAAGAAGTCTTTTGTGATGCTTGTAGTCGGGCAAAACAAAAGCGTTTACCATTTCCCGGTAGTACTAGTGTAACTTTACAATCTTTTGATCTTGTTCACTGTGACATTTGGGGCCCTTATAAAACACTTAGTTTGTCTGGTGCACATTATTTTTTGACTATTGTTGATGATTACAGTCGTAGCACTTGGGTCTATTTGATGGGGTCCAAATCCGAAGTCAGTCATTATTTGCTACATTTTTTTAATTGGGTGCGTATACAGTTTTGGGAGGCCAGTTAAGCGTGTCCGTAGTGACAATGGGTTAGAGTTTACTAGTCACACTATCCTTACTTATTATGCTAATCAAGGGATGGACGCTCAAACCTCTTGTGTTTACACTCCGCAACAAAATGGTGTTGTTGAGCGTAAGCATCGTCATCTCTTAGAAGTAGCTCGTGCCCTTCGTTTCCATGCTAGTTTGCTTATTAAGTTCTGGGGGGAGTGCATTCTCATTGCTGTTTATCTTGTTAATAGTATGCCCACATCAATTCTTAAAAACAAAACACCCTATGAAGTCTTGATGGGGCATTTACCTACTTATACTCATCTTCGTGTTTTTGGTTGTTTATGTTATGGTTATACTTATCATGGTAATCGTGATAAGTTCGCTCCATGTTCTGCGCCAGGTATCTTTCTTGGTTATCCACACTCACAAAAGGGATACAAGATATTTGATTTATTAAGTCGCAAACTTTATGTCAGTCGTGATATGTCATTCCATGAAAATGTTTTTCCATTTGCTATGGACTATTGTCTTAACACTCCCAGGGACCAAAACTCGGTTTCTGCTCCTGTTCCTTGCTGGGATACCGAGTTGCCTGCTTTCTCACAGCCTCTAGTCGAGTCCCAGTCTTCCGCAGATGTCCCACAGGCTTTGGCTGGACACTCCTCTTCGCCAGCCGACGCTTCCCAGGTCTCGGTTGAGCCCTCAGCTCCTTCTTCCGCGTCTCTTCATCCAACGCGCAGTCTACGATAGCGTCAGCTGCCGCGTCATCTTGCAAATTTTGATGTTGCGTTGCCTTCTTCTCTAGTGCCTTCGGCTGTGCCACCCACTCCTACAGCGAACTCCACGGTATTTCTCTTATCCCGCTTTCTATCATATGCTCGATTATCTTGATCTTATCATTGTTATGTTGCGGCCGTCATTGCGGGGGATGAGCTAGTTTCTTTTCGTCAGGCTGTCAAACATGTACATTAGCGCGAAGCAATGTAGCACGAAATTTCAGCTCTTGAAGCTAATCATACATGGTCTGTTTGTCTCGTTGCCACCTGGCAAGCGCACCATTGATTCCAAATGGGTTTACAAAATCAAATATAACCCTGATGGTACTGTCGAGTGTTACAAGGCTCGTTTGGTTGTCCGCGGCTATACCGAAGTCAAGGGTGTTGACTTTCATGAAACCTTTGCTCCTGTGGCTAAGTTAGTTACGGTACGGTGCTTAATGGCTGTTGCAGTGGCGCATCGTTGGCATGTTCATCAATTGGATGTCAAAAACGCCTTCTTACATGGTGATCTCACGGAGGATGTCTATATGCGAATTCCGCCTGGTTTTGCTCGTCAGGGGGAGCATAATGTTTTTAAACTTCGTAAGTCGTTATATGGTTTACGACAGGCATCGCGCAATTGGTATGCTAAGTTCACTACATCACTTGTTGCTCTTGGGTATACTCAGTCTAATGCAGATCCATCCTTATTTATTTTGTCCACTGAATCCTCTTTTGTAGCAGTCTTGATTTATGTTGATGATGTTATTGTGGTTGGAGATGATCTTACTCGCATCACAGCGTTAAAGACATATCTTGATCATCAATTTAAAATAAAGAACTTGGGTCCCCTGAAGTATTTTCTTGGGATTGAAGTTGCTCGTTCTCATGCCAGAATGGTGTTAAATCAACGCAAGTATGTTTTTGATATACTCATGGAGTGGGGACTACTTGGATGTCGCCCTGCTAGCACACCAATGGATCAGAAAGTTCGATTTTTTGAGTCTGATCCACTTTTAGATGATCCTACGTTTTATCGTCGTATCGTTGGACGTATTCTTTATCTTACTGTCACACGTCCTGATATTTGTTTTGCGGTTAATATGCTTAGCCAATTTATGCACACACCTCGCAAATGTCATCTCGATGCGGTTTTTCACTTGCTATGTTATCTTAAGCAAGCGCCGGGTCAGAGCCTTTTCTTGCCCACTGCGGCCTCCTTGGGTCTTACAGGATATTGTGACGCTGACTGGGCTGGGTGTCCCATCACACGTTGCTCCACCACAGGGTACATGATTTTTCTTGGCCATGCTCTCATTTCTTGGCGTTCTAAAAAGCAATCTGTTATCTCTCGTTCATCTGCTGAAGCTGAGTATCGTGCTATGGCCTATGCCACAAGTGAAATCGTTTGGCTCCGTAAGCTCTTGCAGGACCTCGATATACATGTTTCAAAGCCTGTTGATCTTTATTGTGATAGCAATCAGCTTTGCACATTGTGGCTAATCCTGTTTTCATGAACGCACGAAATATATTGATATTGATTGTCATTTTTTTCGTCAATATTATGCTGCTGGACTTATACTTCCATGCAAGATTCCAGGGACTCAGCAAATAGCCGACGGTTTTACCAAACCTCTTGGCCCTGAGAGTTTTCGGCGATTTTTGAGCAAGTTGAGCATTGTCAACATTCATTCGCCAACTTGAGGGGGAGTATTGAGATAAATATATTAGTTGAGATTTAAGAGTTAATTGCACCTGGTATCCATTGTTTTCCACGAAGTTTTAAGTAGCATCCAATGTTTCATGAAACACACTTGGCATCCAGACTTATAGGGTTAATAGACACCTGGCATCCGGATGACCTGCTGGTCGACCGTTGACCGCTGAAATCGACCTTTGACCGGATTTAACCATACTTTTAACCCGACTTTAACCAAAGTTTACTATTTTACCTTCAAAATTAAAGTAAAA
>AP025051.1:35324829-35433409 GCA_036186865.1 Eustoma russellianum
TAACCAAAGTTTACTATTTTACCTTCAAAATTAAAGTAAAACAAAATCAAAAACTTCCCACCTTCATTTTCCCGTTAAACAAAATCAAAAACTTCCCACCTTTCCAACTTCATAACCAAATACCGGCAGCATCACCGGCCTTGGTCTTCTTTACTCCCCTGATCTTCTTAGCCCTGTCCTTCCTTTCCTTCAATTGCTTTCTTGATTTCTCAAACTTTGTGTCAAGCCCGTTCCTAATGAGTCGATATTTGTGTTCAAATTTCTTTGCATTTTCAACAGAATCATAGATCAATCCAAAACCAGTCGATGGAGTGAGCTGCTGAATTTGATGGAGTGATCAGAAAACGACACGAAAAGTTCATTTTTACAAGCTACAGAATCAACCACAAGCAAATTTACGGTGAAGTTGCAGCATTCCGGAGGATTTACGGTGAAGTTGCAGCATCTATATCTCCGTTAGAAACTACTGGAGAAGCCAATTTCGGCGGCCTTAAACCTACAATTACATTACAGCTGCAGATATCGTCGGAGGATCGCCGGAGGGAGGGAGCAGCGGTGGTCTTCAAACAACACCAGAGAGAGGACTCTGTTGTCGGACAGAACAAGGAAACCAGGTGGTGGCTTCATTCCAAGTACTCTGCCCATGCCTCACTAGCACCACCCTCTTCGCCGCCTTTATAGGCGGCAGAAACTGAACCAAATCCCCCTTTCTACTCTTCAATAACTTCCCACTCTCTTCACTGTCTTCAACTGACGATTTTTCTTTCGTTTTTTCTTGAAGGCTTGTAGAAGAAAATCTAACGCAAAACTTGAAGGGCTTTCTTGAATGAACAAAATGAGGGGTTCTTGGGAGGTGAAGAGGGGTTCCGATTGAAGGTGGGAGGACTGTCATGAAGAAGAATATTAGGAGGAGAATATTAGGAGGAGTAAAAATTGAAGTGGGGGATGAGAGAAGCGGAGAGGAATGTGTTGGAAGGAATGGAGGAAGATGAAATTAACCAGGGTTGGGAAAAATTTGGGAGAAAAGTGAAAAATAAAGGAAATTTCATAAAAACCGCCTACAACAGGTCATTTCCCGGTTGCCGGATGCCAGGTGTCTATTAACCCTATAAGTCTGGACGCCAAGTGTATTTCATGAAACATTGGATGCTACTTAAAGCTTCGTGGAAAACAATGGATACCAGGTGCAATTAACCCTGAGATTTAAATTAGTTAGAAGTTTATTCTAACCAATCTTGCAGATAGAGTTGTTGTAGTTGTTATCTTGTAGATAGAGCTTGTTGTTGTATTTTTATCCTTTCGGTTTTGACTAGGCGGCTAACCATACATACGATTCCTGTAAACAATACACGATTGACAAATATTAAATCAAATATACGTTTCTTCAGTTTGCATGTAAATAAAGCTTACACTAGTTGATCCATTATCCCAATAAAATTACTGTTGCATTCTCGAGTTTCTGTTTCAAAAAGATTTAAGACACTTCCGTTATTTGAGTCGTCCTTTTAATTGAGTAGTATTCACCTTGAATCTGAATCTTTTTATGTTTTTTTACGGGTTTTTTTAATGCCGAACACCTTGATTAATTCTAGGAAAATCCTGGCACAAAAATTGTTAACTGAGGTTTTTTTTTTTGGGGGGGGGGGGTATGGGGACGGTGCTTGTGTTTTTGGTAAAAATAAACATTTTATTTTGTGAGAGAATTCAATCATCAGATTCAAAAAGATTCAATTTTTTACTCTCTGCTATATTTGGTTTTCTCCTCGCAAAAGGTTTGAACAATTGATATGGGTGCGGCCGGACGGTTGGGATCAGTCGCAAAAGGTTTGAACAATTGATATGGGTGCGGCCGGACGGTTGGGATCAGAGGAGGTAAAAAATGAGGTAAAATATGAGGCCTCCAATTACAGATTGGCACGTGTACAAAAGTGGAAGAAGTTTAATTTTTTTTGTTTTTAAAAAAATAGTTACTTGTACACGTGACAGCGCGTGATTGGAGGCCTCATATTTTGTATCACTTTTTGCCTCTTGTGATCTCAACCGGAGCCGGAAACCAGCAATTTAGCTCAATTCGGACTCACGGGGAAAATTAAGAGAAAAAAGGTCATTTCTGTAAATATGTGCTATTGCTAAACTTTGTTCACGAATTCTGTTTTCGTCCTTTTGACCCGATATGACCATCTTTGTTAAAAAATTTTGGACATAGTGAATCACAAAGGTACATGCAAGGTGTATAAAGTAGAGAAATGCGTCATGTATTCTTTGTGATATAAAAGTATATTTAAAGTTTAAAGGAAAGTTTTACATGACAATACAAGTCTGAATATTAGATAGTCAATTTATGAACATGAACAAAAGATGCAATTTGCAGAGATGAAAATATTAAGATAAATTTATAGACATACAAGTAAAGATAAAATAATAAATGAATATATAAGAAAAAAGGTTAGGATAACTCCTAGAGAAGAGAGGACGAGATAGTCAAAGTTACGATGGTATGAGTATGCGCAACGTCATCCTACAAATTCACGTGTTAAGCGGAGGAAGACAATGAATACGATGCATCTGAAACGTGTGAGAGAGATCAAAAAAGACATAAAGATAGAGACAACAAAGAAATATATGATTTATACGACAATTGAAGAACATATGATCACTGATAAAACACATTGAGTCATATAACCGATGTGATAAAGAAAGTCAGCTTCAAACTAGATTTATTGTACGCATTACGACACGTTGCGGTCAGCCTGCCGGGGGCGGCTCCTGAGTTGTTGGTGGGTGGAAGAATTTCTTCTTGTTATATTATTTCTTCTAGTTTCAAAAGGCTAAATATCTGATTCTGGATACTTAGTGTCCCAATCTTGTGAAACTGTGTGGAATATGTAAATCAAGAATTTAACAATGTTTTAAGTTGGTAAGGTGTTGCGAAAAACCTACACAATTTGTCCACCGCAAACTAGGTCAGCAACTCTTTAGCTCAACTGGACCGGATACAATGATTTAAGTTATTATTGGCCCATATAGCAATATTACACTCATGCTACGCGTATAAAATTGTGTATATGTGCGTACGTGTACGTATATATATAAAGAAAACTGCAGCGTATCCGTAGCTGTTATTATTCATCCCTCAAGTGTGTGTGTCTGTATATATATGTTGATCCTGATAAAGTGAGATTTTGTATCAGAAATAGAAACAGCTCCAATGCACTTTAGCATGAACTGCTGCTTAAAAATATATAACGACATCATAAGTATGCACCATAAGGAGTTGATTATCCTCAACAATTAGAAGCCAGACTGATAAAACAAATAGTTAAAAATAATTCAGGAGAAAGCTAACAAAGATAATATATTAATGATCAGAAAACATATCAAATCATATTTCTTTAATGAGTTAGCAAATCTAAACGACTTCTAGGTTATGACTGTGGGAGCACTTTTTGGAGAAGATAAAATAGATAAAAAAAAAACAGCAACAAGTTTGGTCAAATAAAGAAATTAAAGTTCATTAGCGGCTGGAAAATTCTCTCATATACATACAAACGAACTTCTTCAACATATCTGAGATAAGGTAAAAACTGCAACATATTTGACCAAATCAAGAAATAAAAATTTATTACCGACTGGAAAATTTTCTCATATACAGTACAAACTAACTTTTTCAACAAATCTGATGTCCCTTTTCTTGAGAATCTATCTGACTTGACTTATTTAAAGGGCATTGTTCCGCGTTTGCGAAGGGGCCGGAGAGAGACGGACCGCTTCAGGATCTGATATACTACACTTTGTGCAATAGTCTGTTTCCGCAGCTCGAACCCGTGACCTCAAGGTTACAAAGCATCAACTTTACCAGTTGACTTATTTACAATTACCAAAAAGGGACTAGCAAAACAAAAGTACAAGAAAAATGAAAGAAACCTTCTGCTACCACAAGGAAGCTGCTGAGTAAATGCCTCTGCCCTTTCTGAAGACAAGTAGCACTCACCATCAAGATTTCATAATAAAGAAAGACGCCCCAACTGCACACACAGCTGCCTCTTTCCATGAAGATAGAGGACACCCCACTACCTCTTTAATTTACAAGAAATCATGGAACAACCTTCCTGTTTCCAGAGACATACTTCAGATCTGTTGTTGTTTGTTTCATCTCTTTCTCTTCAAGTCCTACCCTGCACATCCCATTTTTCTTTCAATAAAAAAGAAAATCATGATAAAATTACAGCCCTTGTTCTTAATTTTCTATTTAAGTATATTTTGGAGGTTACTTCAGATGATGATTGAGGGGAGGTTATGCTATTGCCTAGTTATATTACAGCAGTAGTGGGTACATAGAACAGTCACCTAGGAGGATATATTGGCGACATCTTTGCTAGATCTGTTGTATTTCATGTGACTCCTCACAAGTTGGCCAGCCGAAATAGCAGACATGAGAGACAACTCTCCTGCAAGGACTGCGCCAGCTACAATGGTGGCCAAGAGCCTCGAGTTTCCACCTGGTGACTCTTTGTTTGCCCCTTTTACTCCAACCAAATTCAAGCACGCAGCCTGAGATGCAAGTTGAGTTCCTCCTCCCACAGTCCCCACCTGTTATTTCACAAATAAGAATTTAAGAGATTCTCAAATTAATCATCGATGAGAATAGCATTAGCAAGTGATCAGTAGTTCTATGGGTTTTATCCATGGGACAAAAGCTATTATGTAAATTGGCCATGAAAGGAGATAGACTGACCAAATTAAATCAACCAAGTCAGATGAAAGAATACAACTACAGATAGCTGCTACTCATTTTGAAGTCAGTCCACCAATCCCTTATGTTTGTATCTTCAGATCATGAGAATATACGAGCAGAAGGCGGATTAAGCATGCCACATAAATAAATCAAATTTCATGTATGCCCACCACCACCACCACCACCACCACCCTCCCTTTTCCCCCCCTTTTGGGTGCCGTGGGAACCAACACATGCGGCATCAGATTCTCAAACTTTAGTCAAAACTTTATAAGGCCAAATATTCCCTAAAAGATGTTATACCTCAATGGAAGGCATGGTGACAGAAATGTGAAGATCCTTTCCATCATTTACAGCCTCCATCATAGTGATGCACTGGGAACTCTCAACATTCTGAGCGGGATCTTGGCCAGTGGCTAAGTAGACGGCAGAGACAATGTTGCTTGCATGTGCATTGAACCCACCAAGAGCACCTGCCATGGCAGATCCAGTGAGGTTTTTAAGCATGTTAAGCTCCACCAAAGCGGCAACCTCGGTCTTCAACACCTTCTTCACAATCTCTTCCCTTATAATCGCCTCACAAACAACAGATTTCCCTCTTCCTTCAATCCAATTAACAGCTGCTGGTTTCTTGTCCGCACAAAAGTTTCCTGTTTTCAATCATTTGGTCATACATTGATGAAAGAGTAGGAGAAATTGTCCAGTACGACAATTGGAACGTCCCACATGAAAACACAAATCTAAAACTAGGACGTTATTGGTTTCACGTGTAGACTAGAAAAGACTTAAGAACCTGATAATCAGTATATTATGAAAATTACCTGATATGCCAATGATATCCATATCAGGGAAATCAGTTTGAAGATAATCGAGAACATTTTGCACTCCTTTTGAAACCATATTCATCCCCATGGCATCCCCAGTGCTGCAGCAAAATCTCATGTATAAATTCTTCCCTGCTATTGCACATTGAATACTTTGTAGTCTGGCAAATCTGCTCGACCTGCCAATTTATTAAAGTTACTTAACTATGAGCTGTCCAAAGATACTGGAATTAGTATTTTGTAGTTCTGCTAAGACAGTTGAAATCAAATACAAGGATGGTGTGACACTTAGCAGTATGGAAAATAAACTGTCAATAAAAGCGGAGACAATTATATAGGTGAATTTGAGACAACCATCCTACATATTTTTCATTTATTAGAATAACTAATAAGAATTAGAAAAAAGAGGACGGGAGAAAAGAAACAATATTCTAGGAAATCAAACAAAGATATTTTAACCTTGCCTAACACAATATAAAAGTTTCAGTCATGATCAATGGGTAGCTTATATAGCACGCTGATCAGTTCTGTTGAATCAGAGAAGAACGGAATGATTCTCGTTCATTTTTGTTGATACAAGTTGGCCATATCTATAGTACAACATCCCACGTTTTATGTGGTAAGTTATAACCACACTCAGTGTAATGATGTTCTTTCTATACATGTAATATTCCTTCTTCCACAATCAGTGCAATCATATCTTTTATCGCTCCCTCCTAAAGTTGGGTAATAGAATCATCAATATCCAACTTGCACAGTACTGAGTCAAACATTGTTTCAGTGACTGGTTTTGTGAAAATATCAGTCAACTGATCTTTAGACTTTACAAACGGAAACCTAACGGTGCCTTCTTCGATCTTTTTTTTTATGAATTATCGGTCTACTTCCACATGTTTCATTTTATCATGTTGACTGTATGTTTAGATATATTGGTCACCGTATTGTTGTCGCACATCAATTGAGTCAAAAGTTTCGGTGGGAACCTAATCTTAATCATTAACTTCTTTAGCCATAGAATCTCCATTATGCATTTGGCAATCCCTCTTAAGTCTGTCTCTGCACTGGATAGCGTCACTACCTTTTGTTTTTCCTTCTCTACATGACTAAGTTCATTCCAACTAGGCAAAATACCCAGAAATGGACCATCTATCATTCGGCTTTCTTGTCCAATCAACGTTGCAATAAACTTCAAGGTCCACATGTTCATCGTTTTCAAACAATATGCCTCGGCCTGATATACCCTTTAAGTACCGTACTATTTTCAAGGTTGTCTCCATATACTTTTTCTGAGGTTGGTACATAAATTGACTCACTACTCCAACGGCATATGCAATATCAGGTCTAGTTCAACAGATACATTAATTTCCACACCAACCTTTAATATTGTCTCGATTCACTAATACAACTTCTTCTTTCGTCTGAAGCTTGTGATTCACTATCATCAGAGCATCACTAAGCTTACAGTCAACCATCCCAATCTCAGTCAATATATCTAGGACGTATTTTCGTTGCCATATGTAGATTTTTTTTGTTTGATCTCAGAACTTTAATCTGAAGAAACTTCAGGCCTCATACATCTTTCATCTCAAACTCTATAAATAGATTCTTCCTTGTCCACGGCTGAACTCGCTTAATCCACATATCTTGAACTCTTTGATTTGAACTACTCCAAATTCGACGATTAACTCACATTTAAAGTTTCTTCCTTATCACTTTCTATTATAATCATATTATCCACACATATTATCACATGTAACCAATTCTCCTATTCTCTTAAGAAACAACTTATAATCAGCGTTGCTTTGTTTGTCTTCATTATGTTTCATAGATACTGTGAATCTCCCAACCCACACACGCGAAGATTGTTTTAGGTCTTAGAGATCTTTCCTTAGTCTACACACTTTATTTTCCGAAACTCACTAGAAAAGCCTGGTGGAGCTTCCATGCACACTTCCTCTTTCAATTCTAGAAACAATAATTGTTTGCTGCTACTAAGAACAATACTTTAATAATATCAATCGTTGCGACCGGATAGACTACCTCTGAATAATCAATCTCATACGTCTGTGTGTACCCTTAAGCAGTAACCTGTCTTTATACCGTTCAATGGTGCCATATACCTTGTATTTGATTGTGAAGACCCACTCTCACCCTAACGGGTTTTTTTTTTTGTCGATAATACACATTTTCTCACGTTGTATTGTATCCGCGGGTTCCATTTCTACTTTCATTGTTTTCCACCATTTCTCGCTCTTACTTGCTTCATGGACTGTTTGTGGAATGGATTCTGAACATAACGAGGTAAAAAATACCTCAGAATTCTTTGGAATTCTCTGCCTAGCTACATTCACTTGATACTTGGAAGATTGGGGCATGTGTTTGAACCGCTCCGGAGGTACGCCCCTATTCTTTATCAGAGAAAGAACCAATGTCTGCCTCTCTTCTGAAACATTAATGTCATTCAAAGTATGTAAATCAGTGAGCTCTTCACCAGGGTGCACTTCACTTACCTCTTGTCGGACATCCGACGAATAAGACTCATCAAGTAGTGATAGTGGCTCATCAACCCCTTCTTCATTGGAAAGGCATGCTCGATGACTCCATCTGCATGTTCTGTTACAACATGGAATGGGTCATTGGTCGAGATTGGTGATCAATAAAATATCCAGACTCAAGAAAAATGCAATCTAGAGTCATATATATGCGTCGAGTGATTGAATTATAGCACTGATAGCCCTTTTGATGCGTGATATAACCAACGGAAAAGACACCTCTCGGCACAGGGGTCGAGTCTAAATCTCTTAGTTTTAGGTATATGGATAAATACTAAGCACCCGAAGATACAGAATGGAAAGGTATGAACAGACAGAAGAAAGGTTTGGATAGCTATGATTTGTAATGGGGTTTTGTGATTCAGAATCTTTGTGGAGAGTAAATTTAAGATGTAGGCAGATGCGACTAAGGGTTCGGGCCAATAAATTTGTAGTATATAAACTCAACCATCATGTCACGGGTCATTTCAAGGAGGACACGATCTTTTTGTTTTGCGACCCCGTTTTATTGGGGTGTGTTTTGACATGTAGTTTGGTGGATAAGTTCATGTTGTTTGAAGAAAGTTTGTATAGTCTGATTGACAAATTCTCAGCCATTGTCAGACCAGAGAAATTTGATTTTTGTATGAAATTTGTCTAGATCATTTCGAAGAAGTCATTAAATTTTTCGGGCACTACAGACTTATATTTTAGAAAATATATACATGTCATACGGAAAAATTCATCAACAAATAACACGAAATAGTAAAAATGACTATTATTAGTGATGCGGCTAGTCCTCAGATGTTAGAACGTATTAAAGTAAAGACGAAGTTAACACGAGTATTATTAGACTGAAATGTGACTCGATGATTTTTCGTATGTATGCAAGTTTCACAGGTCATAGAAGTAGTATTATTTGTAAATAACTTCGAAAATAAAAATTTAAGATAGTTAAAGGACGGATGACATAAACGTCGATGCCACAACCACAGCTGCCTGTTGACTGTCCCTGAGCAGCATGACATATGCCGGGTGAGCTAATCTATTAATGTAGTACAAACCTTCTCGCTTAGTACGATGTTCAATGATCGCATCTGTATGAATGTCATGCAAAAGACATAAAGTGGAATATATATGCATCACACAGTTAAGCTCTTTTGTCACCTGACTAAGTGACAATAATTTGGACGATAAAGTGGATACATAAAGACAATAATCCAACTTCAGCTGAGGTGAAACAACAATGAAACCCTTCCCCTTAATTTTGACCAATTCTTCACTAGCAGCTTCTATATGAGTTTTAGCGGGAATGAACAAGTTTATGAAGTCATTAGAAATATAGGTCATCGTATCGATGTCGTTGCAGTCAAAGATCCATTCAGTAGATTTGACCGGGTTATTAAGGAACGTAGAGTTGGTTCGATGGGCTTTGGACAAATTTGAAAATCTAGGGAATCTGGTGGAAAATGTGCAGGATTGTCAAACTGGTGAGGCAATTTTGTAGAACTTAACAAAAAAAGGGCCAAATGTGCATAACTTAAAAAACTGATGGGCGAAATCAAAAATCTTGGGCTGGGATTGCAGCCCCTCCATCCATTTTGAGGAATCCCCTGGTCCCTTCCTTCTTTGTACCGTCGGCTGTTGTTACCCCTCTTTCACTTTCGACTATTTCGTTGTCGCTATTTTCTTTTGTCGGGTGGTCGCTGCCGATGCTGGGCCCTCAAGATGCCGACAATAGTGCCATCTTTTTGTGCTTTACCAATTCTCGGGATGTTCTGTGAGTATCCTCCCATCATTCTAGATAACCCATGAGTTGAAAACATGTTTCTTTCGTATGTTTCATTCTATAGTGAGTGCATACAAGTTTGGATTTCCGACCATTTTTATGTTTCACGATGATAATGATGAGTGAAACCTTGGGTCTTCCACCGATAAAGGAACTGGCCGATTGGGCCCGTCAATTCTACCTCGGTTTCAGGCCACGAATCTGAGGCCTATCCCCGAAAATGTTTGTCTTGGCTTACCTTGAAATACTTATCCGTGGTTTCTCCCCTCGGATGGCGGCATATGCCACCTCCGCCGGTGGCAATGACCCATTTTTTAGCAACTCTCTTTTCACACTCACATACTTGTCATCGATGTCCGTCAATAATTGAAACAATCTTTATTCTTAAACTTCATTGTTGTACAGTGTGATATCCTCTGAGCACTTCACTAGGTTCGAGTCATTCCGATCAATTGTCATCTATATATGTTGCATTTTGTTCCAAATTTCTTCCACGGAATCTGTTCCTTGTTTAAGTAAATCGGCCCTACATGAAGATTGAATATTTGTAACCAGTCCGTTCCCGAGCCATACGTTGGTATTGCGACATTTTATTCACAAAATTGGATTCAATGTTCTGAATCAACCAAGTGAAAACTCAATGATCGTTGTGCCTCCCAGTGCTCATACACCGGTTATGTTGCTAGAGAGGGTGGGGGTACTTTGGTGATGTGAGAACCCTTCCCCTTCCTCCAATGGCCTTTCGCATTAACGTGGTCCATAGTCCATAATTGTCTCTGTTAAGTTTATTCCGAGAGATAAGTTCTCAGGATTAGCTTTTATTTGTTGTGATCCTAGGCTATTTCGTAAAAGATTGACAATTTGTAGGGTCAAGTTATCAATTGCATTTACAGTTGTTTTGGCTTTGGAACTATTGCTTGTGCTTAACATTTTTGGTTGTTCTGGTTGGAGGTCGGCTTTGTATTATTGCTGCTAGATGATTGTTTATGGTGACTTCAGCCGAGAGAGGTACCTTGGGATTGTGATGAAATATTTTGAGTCCCAAATTTCTGTTTCGGTAAGATTGTGTTGATGATTTTTGTGATTGTGGTGGTTTCGGCTGTTGTAATTTTTGAGGCTGAGTTTTTGTTTTTTGTTTTTAGATTTGGGTGGATTTGGTTCTATTATGATTTCTGTTTTGGTTGAGATTTTTTTTTTCTTTTTTGACAATGAGGACTGTATTTTTGGGTCTTACGGATCAGGAACTCCACTATAATACCATGTCGAATCATAGAAAACGAATTGGTTCTCATTCATTTTTATTTGTTTAAAATCCCTCATATCTATAGTACAACATCCTACGTTGCATATGGTAGGTAATCATCACAATCAATGTAATGGTATTTTTTTTATTTTTAATGTAATGGTATTCTTTCTAGACATAAGACATGTAATACACCTCATTCCATAATTAGTGTAATTATATATTCTATCAAATTCTAATAAAAAATTATCTTATTGTATTTGTCACGTAGTTTCACTCTCATATTGATTGCAGTTAGATGCCAAAATGACTGAAGGTGAGAAAAACTAACTAATTAATGTAATACTCAAACGACCGACAGTTAAGGGATGAGATCTCCTCACCGCGCGGTGAGTCACCGCGCGGCTGAGGACGCGACACGTGGCAGCAGTAGGGGGTGGTGAGGCTGGATGCGGGTTACCCTCATCCAGCCTCACCACCCCCCCTTGCTGCCACGTGTCATGCGGTCACGCACGCGGTGAGGGGGATGCGGTGAGGGGATCCTATCCCGACAGTTAACTCCTTAGGTGATGGAAATTCAAAACATCAATCATATCGAAGCGTGACGTAAGAATAATACAAGACTTCGTGAGTAAAACATTCTCCATTTACCGTAAGACTCAGCAAGTCTGAACTATTCAAAGATTGAAAAAACTTGTCCAAGTCAACCCTTCTCTGCCCACTACTCTAGAGCTCAATATATTCGTAATTCAAGCAAAAGATCAAAGAAAAATATGAAATATTGCAGATTTAGATCGTCCAAATCCATAGGAAAAAAATTAAGTAGAAGGATATAGAAGTGAATTATAAGACAACGAAATAGCAACAAATTCATAAGTTTGGACTCACTTGTTGAAAACTACAGCAAGAGTCTCGAAATGCATGGGGTCCTCCACAAAGAATTTGAGTTGTGCCGCCCTCTTAGCTGTCCCAAATCTCACAACTGGTGCTCTCGTCATTCCATCTTTCAACAGTACGCTGGAGGCTCCGCCAGAGGCGAATATAGCCTTGCAACCCCTATTGGTGCTAGCCACCAGGCACCCTTCAGTTGTTGCCATTGGCACCATGAATTCTCTCCCATCAAGAAACAAAGGCCCTGCAATTCCCACCGGCAATTGAACATATCCCACCGGCATTTCACAGCACTGCCCAAGAATGGACTCATAATTAAAACCCTCCAGTGGCAGCCCTTTTAATGACTTCCCAGTAATTCTCTGTAGAGCTTCTCTCCGAATCGCAGCAGCCCTTTTGCAATCTCCAAGCTTAGATTCCAAAGCATACGATGGAACGGAGCCTTGAAGGAAAGTAGATCAGTCAATTCAACAAACACATGTACGACAGAGATACAAATGACACTAACACACCAAAGGAGACTGGTTTCTTGTTCTTAGGTGACTTCGATTGGGAAAAACATAGCAGTATCAACATATACAATTTCCTTTAACATTCGAAAGAAAACTGAAAATCGCCGTTAATATTTGAAAGAAAACTAACCTGAAACCACTGAATTGACGATCTCCTCATCTTTCAAGGAATCTAGTGGCGTAACGAGTGGAGCAGCCTTTTCCGTCACTTCCAAAGACACCTTAGACGTCTTCTGAGCAACAATTGGAAGGGCAGCGCACCCGATGGTGGTGCATGTGGCACCACCACCACCACGACTATACTCTTCCACCAAAAACCGTTCGCTTTGCTCATCTTCCACGTCCCAAACCCCATGATTTGGCTTATAAAAAAGAGACTGAACAAAATCAATCCCAAAAAACCCAATAAGATAAATCACAGAAGTAATCAGAGTACCCAAAGCTACAAGCTCCGAAACAGAGACAACATGGAGAGGAGCAGAATCCCGGATCTTTCCACGCCACCTATGGAGAAGGAAATACAAAACCGAAAAGAACATGGCGAAGATCAACCCATTAGTTAAATACAAAACCAAAGGCAAACCATCCTGGCCTTTAATTTCTTGGGTTTTAAAGTGTTTTGAAGGGAGTTTGCCGGCTGCATCAGCCTGAAATGGCTTGGTAACAACAGCTCGCCGCCGAATGTTCATTTACAACTCCGAGGTCGAGGGTTTGACGGAAAATGCATCAGAATTGGGGTTTGATCAGTGTGAATGTTGAGGGAGCGAAAGTGTTTGATGAAATTGGATGGAGGAGCGGTGGCGTCGGAGATTTGAAATTTATAATGGGACGGTGTGGGTCCGAGTTTGCGGACCGGACACTGGGACCATGCTCATCGTATGTTATTTCATTTAATTAATACACAGTATTTTAGTTTAAATGGTTGAACCCATCAGTAAGGGTCCTTGACACAGTCAGTCTCAAAAAATAGTATAGAAAGGTAAATCAGATATCCAACGGTCCGTTAGTAGTAGTTTGGTAATTTACACAGTAATCTAAATAGTGTAGGGAGGTAAATCAGATATCCAACGGTCCGTTAGCAGGAGCTTGGTAATTTACACAGTAGTCTGCATAAAGAAACCCCGCACTACAGGCAAGCCAGTAGTCTGCATAAGGAGACCCCGCACTGCAGGCAAGCCTACAAGCCAAGAAGATCCCACACTACGCACTTGCTGGGAAGGGGCTTTGGCAAGAATTGAACCACTGACCTCCCTTTCCAAACCTTTGTCCGGAACCAGTTGTGTTATGTCGTGTGACGTATTTTAATTTAAATCACTACATATCATTTAAATTTTTTATTTGTTTTAAAAAATATTGTTTTCATTCCCAATAGAATCAATTACACACTCTTTATTTATTTCAAATGTGATGGAATAAAAAAAATAACTCACTAAATTAGTTGCGTTTCTTATATTGTGAAGTAGCAGTTGATCGACATGCAATTTTCATTTTGGGTCATCGGAAAACAACCTCTATGTGTTTCTAACACATGAGTA
This sequence comes from Eustoma russellianum, assembly GCA_036186865.1. Lineage (NCBI taxonomy): Eukaryota > Viridiplantae > Streptophyta > Magnoliopsida > Gentianales > Gentianaceae > Eustoma > Eustoma russellianum. The sequence goes on from AP025051.1 coordinate 35,338,890, forward strand.
TAGTTGCGTACATCCGACCCCATACTCTGCCGTAGGCAGAAGCTTCTAAGTCAATAGGGTAATGTTGTTGTTGTATTTGTTTTAAAAATATTATTCTTTTTTTATCGTATAGAGGAGTAAATGTTTCTATATACTCCGTCCTTTCGAAAAGATTGTGGGTGGCTCGATTGTGTGATACTAATTTTAGCATACTAAAAGATAATTTAAACTACTTAATGGATTAATGTGAGAACTAAACTGACATTATTGCGCAGAGTAGGTACTAACAGATCAAGCTAAGCATAGATTTATACAAATCAGAAAGTTTTCAGTGAATTTTGTGAATCTTCCAAAGTATATGTTAAGTTTATATCGTTTTTAAGTTACATAACTCATTCAATATGAGTTCGTCTTCTACTAAATTGACTTTGGAATATGATGGATTAAAACAAAATGATTCATTAAATTGACTGCTGATGGACCAGAGTTCACCTGCTCGGATGAGACAACTCTCAAGTTAGTCAGTAACAATCAACGTAAGTCCACCTCGGCCAGTTGACTCGTCAGCATCGGCCTCCTTTAGCTCAGCCTAGGCAGGTCATCTAATGCAGGACAGAGTCTTATCTCAGTTCTTGGCTGGCTCGGCCAAGTGCCCAAGGCAGGTTAGCCCGGCCGTCATTCTATCAGATCAGTATGCAAGGTCAGACTGCTCTAGCTAATCAGTTCAGCTCAACTGTCCTTTTTCTCGACTAAACCACCCATGAAGCATCCTAGATCAGCTATCACTCGATCCGATCAGAACATGGTCAGACTTATTGCCAGTCTGGTCAGCTCAGCTCGGTAGAGCTCTTTGTTCCTCTTGGCCAAACCACACCCAGGGCAATTCAGCTCGGCCACAGTGCCCTTCGGCAGACTCAGCTCGATCATAGTGTGCCTAAGCAGAGTCCTGTCATACAGCAAGCTTGACCTCTTAGCCCGATACATTGCCCCACTTGGCCTTCAAGCAACCAAAGACTGCCAAACAGCGCAACCCCTCATCTCCACATGTCAACCATGCAAATGAGAATAGCCAGCATAACCAACTTCAGCTGTTACGTGGCAACCATGCCATCTTGAGCTGCCACATAGCCATCCAGGTTTCATCACCACTTTTGCTCTAGGCCACGCAGCTTTTAGCTTCAACAGCTATAAATAAGAACTTCATCGACATAAGCAAGACCAAGTCTCCTTGAAGTCATTTTTTCTCAAGTCTTTCTTAAACTCCACCTCGGCTCGGCCAAAGCTACGTCTCAACCAACCACATAAACAGCCACCCTCTCAATAAGAGAGCTTATACAGGTTACTCTTAACCTATGCTATCAGCATAAACTATACACTAAAATGCCCACAACTGACTTAAACGTAAGAGGGTTTTCTCCAGGGTATTGACCATGGGCCTCTAACGTTACCTTTTCTTCTCAGGCTCCAGTGACGGATCTTAATGGAGAGCTGATGTCATACTACAAGGATCGTCTCCGATCCACCTAGTGAAGATCCGACTTCATCAGCTGCGTTTCTTATATTGTGAAATAGCAGTTGATCGACACAGCTTGACGCATCATTATGGGTCATCGAGAAACAACCTCTATGTGTTTCTAATACATGTGTATGGTTGTGTACATCTGACCTCCCATACCTCGCCATAGACAGGAGCCTATAAGGCAATGGGGTAATGTTGTTGTTGTTGTATCTTTTCTCTATTAAAATCTTGCTACATTCGTCTTTAATGCATTAATTTTGAGTCAAATATCTTACCTTCTTTTTTTAATCAATCTAGCAATTTTATACACATCTTTTTTTTTACTTTTTTTCATGTCCAACCGCTTATAAAAATCTTCAAACGTCTTTGATTTATCTTCACTTAGTATCTGCTTGGCTTCTTCCTCATCGAGCCTATATTTTTCTAATTTTCTTAATTCATTCAATGTTGAAGTGTCTTATAACTATTTGTTTTGTTTTTTACTTTTTCGTGCATATCTTTTTTCCACCATCGAGATTTCTTATTTGTAGGTGCTCAATCTTTTGACTCAGCAAGTAAATTTTTCGCTGTTTTCACTATCTTTTCTGCTACATCCTCTCACACTTCGTTTACATCACTACTTAAATTTTTTAAGACTTCTTGATCTAATATTTTTTTTAAAAAAAACTGCTTGCTTAGTTTTCTTCAAGTCCCACTATTTTATCTTAGGTTCTGTAGGCCTTTGTTTTCTCAATCTTCTTTGTGAGATACATACATCCAACACTACTAGATGGTGTTGTAATGTTGAACTTTTTTATGGGATCACCTTGAAGTCTTTACAAGCTCTTTTATCTCTCATATGAGTAATAAAATAGTCTATTTCCGACTTATTTGGTTCACTTTTGAATGTAATCAATTATTCATCTCTTTTTTTAGAAAGATCCATAATCATGTTTAGTGACAAATTTTTATATTGACTCTCAACCTAACACAATCCTTCTTCTCTATCCAGACTTAGGACTAACAAGTCAAAAACTTGGTCAGGTAGTGATGAAGCCGGATCTTCACCAAGGGTCTAAGATGACCTCAAATAACGCCGTTAACTGATTGTTGAGAAACAACTGGAATAGCTTCCTGAAAGTCTTGCACAAGGAAGTAGAAATCAGAGGTCCCGGGGGGATGTCCCCAGGTAAAACCCTCCGACGCTCAAGTTAAATTGAGCCATTTCTCTCTCTGAGAATATATTTTGATAGGTGGAGTTAGAAAGTTCTCACAGTTTTTGGCCGAGGAGAAGATTCAATGTATTAGCTCCAGAAGATATGAAAATTGGTTTTTTGATCGGATCCCCCTTCTGGTCCGCGTTAGCTTGCTTTTATTAATTTTCCCCTTGTCCTCGGCTTCTGACACCGGATGGGACGTTTGCTTGGGGGCAAAAGACCTATGATGCAGTAGGTCTGCTGATATGACCGGTAGGCTGGCTGATATGACTTGTAGGTCGGTTGAAGTGACTTTGGCGTGTACAGGCTGAATAGCCCGATGTGTATTCTCTATTTGAATTGCACTTCTGCCTGATAGTCCCTCGCTTAGTATAATGATGTGCTTGACCCTTTCGCCGAAGTGCCAAACCAATCCTTGCTGAAGTGCAGTGTTGAATCTGGCTGAAGCGGTCTGAAGCGTAACACTTAGGCTGAAGCTAAGGTTGAAGTTGGATGCCGAGGTGCAACCCATGTAGTATATTCTTCGATAATAAAGAGGATGCCATGGGACATAGCCAGCGGCGTTCAGAGGGGGGGGGGCAGCCGCCCCCCAACTCGGAGAAAAAATTTAGGTAGTAGGTAGATGCAGTTGTATTTTTGATTATCTAAATTCAAGGTATCTGTTTTTTAATCCCAAAACTATCTCATGATATGTGATATATGTGTGTTACTAGGAATTAGGGGAAAAATTTTGATTAGTAGATACACACTTCACCGAAGCCAGCACAGATTTACTTAGATGTGTGATGTGCCTTGATCCTTCCAATTCTTTTGCAAATTTTGATCATAGCCAATTGCTACACCTTGCTAAGTTAAGACGATTTCACTACCATGGATCGAATTGAGCTCAACCATGAACTTAAAAGTTACATTGGTGATATGAAATCAAATGAATTATTCCCTCATATTACTAATCTTGGAGTTCTTGCAAAGCAGATGGTGGAGTTGAATTATCACAATTACTTTCCTTTAGTATATCGGCTCATCGAGTTAGCACTGATCTTACCTGTCGGAACAGCGAGTGTGGAAAGAAGTTTTTCTGCGATGAATATAATAAAGACTGATCTGCGCAAACGATTGGGAGACGACTTACTATCGGACTGTTTACTGTGTTACTTCGAGAAGGAAGTTTTTGGAACCATTTCAAATGAAAACATTATGCAACAATTTCAGAATTTGGGAACTCGAAGAAATTTGTTGCGGCCACCGATAATCCCTCCTGCTGCTCGTCCTTCATTTCGTAAATAAAAGGTATGTCGAGCGTCAAATTAATGACTTTTGTTGGATATTGCTGCTTGTTAATATTGCTTATGAATAAGTTTTGTTGGATATTGTTGATGGTTGCTTATTATTGTTGCATTTTGATTAGTGGATGTGTTGGTTTAGATTTTATGTTATAGTATTTGCATATATCTATATTGTAAGGGAGTTTTTGCCGGATTTTCGATGGAATGTCTATTGAGTCCGAAAAGATGGACGGTGATCCCATAGTGTGAATTTTGCCCCCCTAAAAAACTAGCCGCTGCGCCCGCCACTGGACATAGCCGAAGTGTAGTTAAGGCTGAACAGCAATGCTTGGATGCTGAACTGCAAGAGTTGTACTGTTGACTGTTGTTGACTAACAGATGATTAATTCTGGTTTATTAGGTAGAGTGTTATACACATAGATACATACACATACTTATATATATGCATAACATATGTACTTGGGAACATGTAATACCAACAAAACACAGGTACTACGGTGAAGTTGAAATTGTATTCCACTCTTACTTAACCTTTTTGTACCCGTGTTTCCCCATTTTTAATTTATTTATAAACAAAAAGGAACACAAGGATTACTTCGATAATAAAATGTATATAAATTATTGTCAAGAGATATAGCTTGACACAATTTTCATAATAAGTCATCGAAAAACAACCTCTGTGTGTTTCTAACACATGTGTATGGTTGCTTACATCCGACTTCCTATACCTCGCTATAAGCAGGAGTCTTTAAGGCAATGAGGTAATGTTGTTGATGTTCTAGTTATACTTATAAATTAAGTGAATAGTTTACTTCTATAACTACGAGAAGATGCAAGTTAAGACGTTTAGCAAATAATTCTCCAGCTGTTATGCTATTTTTCCATATACATGTGTATCTTATCTAGTGATGAATGATGAGATCTCTGTTTTCTTTTTTTAGCCAAAAGTTTATGCAGTTGATAAACGTCTTCAGATACTTCTTAACATGATTACAAGCAAATTCAGGGACATTAAATTTAATACAAATTTGGAAAGTTGTAGTTGTTTTGATTTGAATTTGAGTTGGTTTGGATTCAGAACAAGTTAATTTCAAATTGCTCTCTAAATTTAAAACTAACATCTAGGGAAATAAGTTTTTCAAAAGTCATGAAACACATCGATAAAAATTAATAAGTATTAATTAGGGGTGACAGAGATAAAAAATGATGATGTAGATGTGTGAGAATACAAAGCTAGACAAAATAAGAAATGCGGTATTTAGGAAAATGTTGGGGATGACTAGTATATCAGATAAGATAAGAGAAGAGAGACTGAGATGACTTGAGCATGTCAAGAGGAGACAGACATCAACGGCTGTCAGAGTAGTTGAAAGCTTCATTGTAGAGGAAAAGAGGAGTAAAGACAGACTCAAACTGACTTGGGATGAGCGGATTATGCATGACTCGCTAGATTTGCACCTCTCTAAGGACATGGTCAAAGATAAGAGTTCATGTAGTCAGATGATTAATGTTAAGGAGGTTTAGGCTGGATATAGGAACCTTACAGTATATTTAGGGGATTAGATACTCTCCACATTTTAGGTTGACTTTGCACTTTTTTGTTTTCGTCTGTTGTCTTTGTCTTTTATTATTCGTGTATATCTACTGTTATGGTTATTTTAATATGTGAAGTTTTCTGTTTGTGTTTACTAAAATTCTTTCACTATTACACTACCACACCATATTCCTATTATTGTATGATTTATCCAAGTACATATAATAGCTAAAGCTCTTACTGAAAGCAAACTCTCCATCTTTTGATATACTTTAGAAAGTTTAACTCGGTTTTTAAACTTCCTAGAGTAAACTTAGACAAATAAGTTGTACCAGATCATTGAATCGGCATATGACACATAATTGGCATCGCATTATCTGTGACTAGCTTTCATAGAAGGCGACCTTTTCCACTTAAGTGACAAAATACTTTCAATTTACATCTTAGGGAAATATTACCAGAATTTAAATCTTGATTTTCTTTTCTTCACAAGTACTTCCTGTATTCATCGTTTAGTTTCCTGCTTCTTATTTTCCAAAGGGAAAATGTTATTCCAACTTCCAAATTTTGGTCATGTAACATCATTCCATATTTGCATTTAAGGGATTTCTGTTAAATGAACAATGGGAAAAATTGTTCATGAGAACATTTATGTCCTCCTTCAAGATTATGTTTAATTTGTTAATACAAATATAAAAAAAAAAGCGTTCTCGTTGCATTAGTAAAATTTTGTTTTTGTAAATACTAGAACTAAAATCTCAACCATTATCCAAATTCAAAATCTTGACTTTATTTTCGAGTCCATTTTAGTTAGTTCTTAAACCTTTAATCTCCGATAAAAGTTAAAGTTTTTCTTAGCTCCGCAAACACTCAATATGTGTCTTTTTTTTGTTGCAAAAGAAACTAGTATCCTTCACGTACATATCATAACTGCTTGAGCTCACAGCAAATCCTACATGCTAACTCAAACGAACCTCACAGGCAGCATTTTTGTAAATTCACTGATCAGAGCAAATACTCATCTTTGATATTCAGAATGCTTTCAATACTTCATAAGAGAAGAATCAGTGTGGCCGCCTGAAAGTAGCTAGACTGGTGGTGGTAATGAAGAAATCCGCTGGGGGATGACGAAGAAGATGACCTTTTCATTAGTTTCTTTTTATTTTCTAAAACTAGGGCAAAGCCGAACATTCACATGGTAATATTAAAAAGCATATTATTATAAACTCAATCTTTGTTAAAATTAATGATTTTGCCGAACGAGGATGGGCCTTTGAGCAATTAATAAGACTACTGTTTTGTGACCTTGAGGTCATATGTTCGAGCCGTGAAAACAGCCTCTTACACAAAAGGTAAGATAAGGTTATGTACATCACATCGCGAAACGATTCGGCTCCTTCCCGATCATGAGCAAACGCAAGAGTCTGGTGCAGTGGTAAGTATCTTTTAATGATTTCCGCCGAATCAAGAGGTTAAAGATAATTTTTTAATCATGTATCTTTAAAGATGAAAGACTATCAACCGTTGTCCTAAAAAGTAATTATCCCTATCTAATTATGGACATTTAAACAAAAGGAAAAGACAGAAACCTTGTACGTAATCATGATAGAAAGCAAACAAGACAAAACCTTAAAGTCAGCATGTAAAAATTTTCTGTCCACAACTAGCCTTTTCCTAATCACCCCTACCCACCTCCCACCCCCTCCCCCCGGTTCAAAATAAACCAAACTGCCAACTACCAACGCCATTTTCTATTTGGTCGTGTTGGAAAATTTGGTTCGATATGGTACCAAATATAAACAAGAGATATTCAAATGAAGTCATTTTATGACATGAATTTGATGTTCAATAAAATAACTAAGAACATCATACAAAGGGGGTCTAGTATTTGAAGAATATGAATGAATTTGACGACAATAACATATGCAACCAACAACTATGTTATAGTCAAAGATGCTGGAATATAGAAATCAACAATATTATGACGCTTGACAGAAAGACAAATAGAAGAATAAAGCCGAGACGAGACTCGAGATGTCTCTGAACTTAAAGCAATTTTGCCTTCACCATTGAGCAATGTAAACTTCAGACAAATGCTTCCCAGCATATAACGGCTTACTTCGTTTTGGTTGCTCTCCAAGAGAAAGTTTGAACTTGCCCGTAGACGTGCTTGTTGCTAGAGGAAAGAAGAGAAGAAGAAGAAAGGATAAATTTCCCGCAGAAATTCTCTAAGGTTTCATCAACTTCAAGTGTTTTTCCATCTGCATCTTTAACATGTCAAAGCCTTCTTTATATAGGCTTCAAGTGGTTAATTAACACCTTAAAGACACCTTTCTGCAGAGAATTTAACCTCCAAGTTGGTTGGTAATCATTCTAATTGAAAGGAGATGTCATATGGTGCAAGAGTTGCATCTTTTATGAACATGCGGACACTTCAGGCGCCTTATGTAGGCGTTCGAAGTGTTCTGGAAGCTTGTTGGAACACGTCGAATGCCTACATCAGGAGCTTCATGTTACTTCGAACGCCTACATTAGGCGCTTCATGTCACATCGAACGCCTATAGAAGGTGTTCGAAGTGTACTGGAAGCTTTCTGGAATAATTCCTTCAGCACATGAAGCGCCTCATGTGTTTGGGACGCTTCCATTTCCTTTCATTGTTCATAAAATACTTCAACCTTCACACAACCTCCTATCAATTGAACACATAACATTATACAAGGTTGGAACACACAATTTAAAGTACTTTTCCAACAGGTCCATCAGTGTTCATCCAAATCACTTTCTTCTTCTTCATGTCTTCAATTAAACTGTTTGGATATTCTATTGATTTGTAATTATTTTGTTAATTAAGCCAGTAGGTTCTTTGAGGTAGATTAAAAAGAATATAGAGATGTATAAGAATTTGTTTATGGAAGGTTTTAGTGCTTATAATCAACGTAAACTGGAATTCTGTTGAATATTGAAAGAATTTGTATTCATTCAAGTTGAAAACAATTTACAAGGTTGTATCCTTTTTATAGGTATGGAAAGCTACTTCTAACGGCTATTTTACCACTTGAACAGTGGTCACTGTCAGTCTATTATTAATTACAATGGCTGTAGTAACGGCTAGTTACCAATGCAGCTCTGTTATGTACAATGGAAAATTACAATATTTACACGCCTAATTATAACAGCTCAGCCTATTGCGTCGCTGCTTTGATTGTGCTTCACCTCGTCACATCGGCTCAGCACTTCCTTTACTTCGTCTTCTTCAGCATGTATGGTCTTCTTCAGCTCAGTTCGTCTTTTCATCTTTATCACCTTAGTCCAGTTCTCATGTTCAGGTCAGCTCGGCTGACTGGCTTCGTCACTTTCTAACGTCGTTCTGGCATTCGTCCAGGTCGGTCTAGTTTAGCTCGGCACACCTCATCCAGGTCTGCCTTCTTCAGTTCAGCTAGGCACACTTTCGTCCAGGTCTGCCTTCTTCAGTTCAGCTCGGTACACCTCATCTGAACTTACTTCTACAAACGCCATATAAAAAATAAAAAATAAACAAAATTAATGAAAAATAGATAGATTTAGGTTCGTGTAGATACATAATAGAAAGTTGTTCGTTAAGCAAAAATTGACTAACAATGACTTGACTTTCTAAATATCCACTTACCGTTTAATGTTGAACGGGAAAGTGTGCCTCCTTATTAGTCGAGAGTTACCCATGATAATTGTTTTTGTATTTTTTCCCCGGACAAGTAGATATGTAGTAGGATTCTGGCCATCTACCAATTTGCATAATTATTACTATTATTTTTTATTCATTCACTAACACACTAACATACCGTATTTCAGATTTGGATCAGAGAAGGCCAAATGTGAGGCCAAAAAAGAGGCCGCGAATCAAAACCTGCCACGTGTCCCAGCTGATCTTTTTTTTTAAAATTTTTTTTAACAATGAAATGATGATGGAAGATGGGACACGTGGCAGGTTCTGATTTGCGGCCTCCTTTTTAGCCTCACATTTGGCCTTCTCTGATCTCATCCACCATATTTCTGTTATGTGTTATCAATACAAGTACATATAGAGCCGAGAGCCTCATTAGAAGCAAACTCTCTATCCTTTGGGATAAATGTATTGTTTGACTGCCGCCCACCCTATCCAAAATCTAGCGATAGCTTTTGCTATCCTTGGGATATAATGTGTACGTGTTGTTGCATTGCTATATTTTTCTATAATTTCAAACCCCAATATTTCTTAAAACAGCTTAAATCTGAAAATAGGGAGAGTTTTAGTAACATGTTATGCTGTAGAAAGTCTTATATATTTTTCAAGGTAAGGATGTCTGTGCTGTAGTGTCATGAAGCCAGTGTGCGTTAATGTGATTGATTTAAGTACAATAAATATGTAAAAGTTTTAAAAAGTTTATACGAGAGTACATTATTTTGAATACATACCTACAACAACATTATCCCATTGACTTAGAGTCACTTGCCTATGACAGAGAATAGAGGGTCGGATGAGCACAACCATACCAATGTGTTAGAAACATGCGGAGGTTGATTTGAATATACAGAACAAACCAAATAGGTCAACTATATATAAAAAAAGATATAAAGATACTGTTAGATTTACTAGGGGTGGCAATTTCAGACACGACACGAAACACGACCCGAACCTGACACGAATTTTCGCAGATATAGGTATGACCTTGGCGGGTTTCGTGTACAAATCGGGTAAGACCTGAAGGATACACGTCAATGGCGGGTCGTGTCCGGGTATATCCGCGGATACCCGTTTATACCCGTTTATGCACGAAATTAAAAAAATGTATTTTAAATAAAATTTATAATTAATAAAATAAAAAATAATTTTTTCCAAAAAAAAGACTACCACGCTACTAAGTAACCCTGTTCGGTTCCCCCTTCCTCCATTCCCAAATCTCATTTCTTTAATTTATTATTATAGAGTCAAGTGATTTGAGTTTAGAGGACCTCACTCATTTTAATATTTAACATTTTGTTGTGTACTTATTGTATCAATAGTCGTTTAAGTACACGAAACATGAAAAATACACGAAATCTGAAAAGTACATGAAATGACATGTACATGATTTGAAATATTTGTACTTGTCAAGTTCGTGGGTATACCCGATACACGATACGAAACTTGACATGTACAGGTTTGAGTATCTACATCCATACACGCGAAGCAAACGGGTAAGGTATGGTTATGGCACTTTGATACGCGAAACCCGAAAAACACGAAATACGAAACACGATACACGACATGTTTGACACCCCTAAGATTTACAGAGTAAATCCATTACCCGAGGATCGCTTAAGAAAACACAAAATCAAAGTAAATAAATACGAAAGTGTACCTTGCTCCATTGATTGCGTTGTAGTAGTCCCAACACGTACGACAACTGTGTCTTCCAAAGGATTTCACGAACCCACCAGTTGTTGAATCCATTAATAAAGTCTAAATAACCAATACTACTATTCCGATGGAGAGAATAGATAGTGTATTTTTCCTCTCGAAAGTGTTCTCTAAAAATATATAAAATATATATATATATATATATATATGTGTACGCTCTGTATTAGCAAAGTAAAGAAAACTTTGCAAATGTGCAAAGCAATGTAAAAGAGCTAAAGAGCTCCTGAATGCTTGCAAATGAAGCTTCTGAATTTTTGCAAAAGAAAGCAACGAAATGGCTCCTGCAAGCTTTTGTCCCACGCTCTGTATTTTCACTTTGCACTTGCTTCACATATATATAGTGGAATGTGAAAGCATCAATTTGCTGAAACGTTTGAAACGTAAATGTTGAAACGTTTCTTAATAAAATGCTTCATCAATTTTCGTTGAAATGAATATAACGTTTCATTAATATATGAAACGGAAATATTTAATATATATATAAATTATATATATTAATTAGCTTACTTAAAACACTTCGAGAAGAATACTCGTGAGTTCTTGTCCTTCGGGAACCAGATGTCATTAATAATAAGGTTTCGACTTTACGAGTCCTACCATCAAGGACTGTAACCGTACGACTTTCTACACATTTACTGGTCCATTCAGATTACGCTGTGTATCCACTAATATACCGGAGCGATCACTTAACATGTGGATACATACAAATATTACGTAACATTAGTAACATATAATATATAACATACATAAGTCCACATGTGTTTGATATATAACTTAAGTTACGCGTATCGTGCACTACACGTATGAGCATATCAAATCCAACATATACAAGTTAGAAGGCCAACAGGCTCACGTGATATCTTAGAAGTTGAATGTTTAATCTCAATAGTTCTTTGAAGGGAGTAAAAGCAAAATAGATTTCAGAAGCAGTATTACAGTTTTCTATTTCAGATATTCGTGTCGATTTTTCTGACACCAGTTAAAGTGCAAAAAGGATTAGCCGAATGATTTTCTTTTTTCTTATATTCCTTATATAGTTGCTTCTTTTCACAGAAAATATAAAATGAAGGAAAAAACTTTAAGCACACTTTTTTCAATATGTTTTTTTAATGGTATATATAAAGCCGGGGTCTCACTAGAAACAAACTCTATATCTTGTAGATATAGTTTGTCTGACTCTCACCCTCTCCAGATCCTAGCGATAGTTTTTGCTGTCGTTGTAATATACTGTGTATGGTTGTTGTTATTGTTTTTTTAATGGTTAAAGTAGGTACTCGGAAATGGGGTGAGATCTGAGGAGGTTGGAAAGGACGCAAAATATGAGGCCTCCAATCACGTCCCGCCACGTGTAAAAAACATTGTCAGTGGTCCCACCACATTCAAATTTTTTTTAAAAAAAAGACAATTTTTTTACACGTGGCGGGACGTGATTGGAGGCCTCATATTTTGCCTCCTTTCCAACCTCCTCTGATCTCACCCGCTTTGAAATTCTTGTAGATTTTGCCGAAAAATAACGCTCAAGATTATGTGAACTCCTAGATGCACAGAAAAAAGAACGCGTTGGGAAGTTGGAATGCATCTTAACTAGCAGTTGTATGTATAAATAAACAAAACGCGTTGGGAAGTTGGAATGTATCTTAACTAGCAGTTGAACGTATAAATAAATAAATGTACACGTATGCATACATATACATACACGATACATAAACATAAATGTCTACAATCAACTTAAAGTATGTGAACTCAAACAAAGTGAAACAATACATAAAGAAATAATGATGATGTAAATGGATATAACGTAATACGAAGTGAACTTACGAGATTGAAGCTTATTGCCAAATAATCATATCTTGTAGATATATATAACATACTATTTCCGTCTCAAAATATTGTATTAGTTGACTTCTTAACATAATATAAATTACACTTTATAAAATCAATTAAGACAATATTTTTGAAACAGAAAGAATAATATAAAATGACCTTGAGTTCCCTTTGTGACCATTCCTTGAATTTGAAGACAATTTACTCTTTATGTTACTCAAGTTCACTTAATATTACTTTTATAGTTTTTAGTTGACTTTTAAACATAATATAAATTACACTATATTAAAAAATCAATTAAGATAATGTTTTTTCAAACGGAAAGAGTGATATAAAGTGAACTTGAATTCCCTTTATGACCATTCGTCGAATTCGAATAGCTGCTATTTACAATTTCGTTAGTTTTCAAAGGTATGTGTAAACGCGGGAGCTTAGTGCATCAAGAACAGTTTGCAGATACATGTGCAGACGCGGAAGCTTAGTATACCGAGAACGTCTTTTTAGTTTGCATACGCCAATGCATGAATGTTCAAACTCAAGGTTTTCTAGGGTAACACAAGTCTTCACATTTCGAAATAATATAGACGTACTGTAAGTGTAAATTTTCTTTTACTTTCTGCATGTAATATAATAGTGGTTTAATTTTGTCATATAGTTTATTGTGTTTATACATCATATATCAGTAACGGTTTATTTGTCGCCATATCATAGTATTATGGAATCTTATATCAAGAAGGATAGTCCATCTAGCGCCCACAGGGCATAGCTCAGTTGGTACGCATGTTGATATTTGTTTCAAGAGGTCAAGATTTCAATTTCAGGGACACACAATGTGGGTGTTCCAGTGTTGCTAGGCCAAAGGCATAGTTTGCGGGGACATTTTATGTGGATCATTGCGTAAATCCTTACACAATCTAAGAGGCAGTTTAACTCTTGATTTGCATCCTCCATAATATTCCTTGGGACTAGAACGACGTGTATTCAAGGCTAGTGAATGTTCTTATGCTCCAAGGATAATCCATCTAGCAGAGATGATATCCCCCGGGGAGCATTTTTGGAAAGCTAATGTGGATGGAACATGTGATAAGACCGGAATAATGGGTTGCGAATGGTAGTGCGAGATTTAATTTGTGTTTTCAACATGTCATATGCATTTCGTAGTTTCTCCATAATATATATATATATATATATATATATATATATATATATATATATATATATATGTTCGTAAGAATGTATTAGTACAACTTCCCACGTGCCCTTTATAACAGAGCATTCTTCATCATACAAAAATGAGCATGCCTAGCCCAAAATCATGCCAAATAACCTTTTCATTATATGTGTAATTGTAACTGAGATTTTAGCTTTAAATTTCATAACTGTACATTGTAACAGTAGCATAAAATTAGCTTTCGTAGTTTACCAGGTCCTGAAGTTTCAATTTCTAATGGAATTAAATGACTCAATCTTTCTTGATTTTGGAATATGATGAAATAAATCAAAATGACTCATGAAATTGGATGCGCTTATTATATTGTTAATTAGCAGTTACCGACGCAGTTTGACGCAATTTTCATTATGAGTCATCGAGAAAAAATTTTCTGTGTGTTTTTAACACATGAGTATAGTTGCGTACATCCGATCCTCTATACCCCGCCATAGACAGGAGCCTCTAAGGCAATTGGATAATGTTGTTGTTGTTTACTAGGTCCTGAAGTAGCTCTTAAAATTGTTGTGTATATAAACCAAAATTCTGATCAATGAACGTGAGGAGCCTCTAAAACAATTGAGTAATGTTTTTTTTACGGCATCACATGGTTTTGAATGACTATCTGATTATCTTGAGTTATATACGCTTGGAAAGTTGATGAAAAGATGGCTGCAGGAGGGTTTGGATCACCTCACTACATTTTCTTCACCCTTTTCTCCACCGCACGATACGTGGCAAAAAAAAAGAGGGAGTGGTGAGGCTAGATGAGAGGTGACCCGCACATGTGTGTATGAAGGGGGAGTGCTGCCACGTGACGTATGGTGGGGAAATAGGTGAGAGAAATGTAGGTGAGGTTATCCCATCCCGACTGCAAAAACCTTATAGAGAGGAAAAAAATATTGTTATAATTGACTTTTACATAATTAAATAAAAAATTGGCTGGAGGAACCCTATAGAGGAAGAAAACATTGTTTTTTCTTTCACGGCATGCATGTGATTATCCTGTGTCGTTCGTGGAACATAATCGAAAAAGACAGTTAAAATAGTCGTTACATATAAAAAAATATTGTTATAGTTGACTTTTATATAATTAAAATAGATATATTAGCACCATCTTTTTCGATCAGGTGGTGCTAACGAGTTAAATCAACTGCCTTCACATGAATTCAACTGTCTACGTGCAATCATTACATAACGAATAATAACAGTGTGAAAAATTAACATAAAAATAGATCGGTAAAGATAGAGACCAATAATTGAAAGGGAGGACGCGCAAAAATATATTGTCTCATGTCACACATGTAGTAATTATTCATTTCTAAAACCAAAATCATGTCTCATTATTATTCATTTCAAAATAAAACTAAAATTGTACAGATCTAAAAAAAAATCTCATATTGGAACTTAAAAAGATAGTGACATGATATTTAAGTATGTTTTAAGTGCTAAATCTCATATTGGAACGTAACAAGATAGTGACATGATATTGACTTTGTACTTTTTTATTTTTGTTTTTGGTCTTCATCTTATATTATATGTGCATATACATGTTTACGACTATTTTAATATCAGAAGCTTCCTATTTGTATTTACTGAATTCTCTCACTAACATATTAACGCATCATATCTCTATTATTGTTTCATTTATGTATGTACATATAGAGTCGGGGGTCTCACTGGAAGCAAACTTTCTATCACTTGGGATAAAGGTATTGTTTTTCTGCTTTTCACCCTATCCAGACATTAATGATAGCTTTTGATGCTGTTGAAATATAATGAATATGATTGGTTGATTGATATTGTGACGTTGCCAGTTTCAGACAGACGTCAAGTTTGGAATCGGACAAACTGGATCATTACCAGAAAAAAAAAAAAAAATCGTGTCCCATCATGGCCCAAGCTTCTTAAGTTTCCAAGCTTTTTTTTTTCCCGTGTATCCTCACCTATTCTATATATGAATTACTAACATGTTTCTATAGAAGTATAAAATAATTGTTTACAAAATTATATTCTCAAGAGACGTTGTCAATCGATTTAAAGTCTAATATCCATTTTCACAGAGTTTTAGATAATTAGACATAATCCTTGAAATAAATAAAAAAAAAGAGAAGAAAAGTTCCACATGATGAAAGCCAATTGTTTCTCTGCTGAAATTTGTCCTGCAAACAAAAGAAATCAAACAATACATCACTATTGGTTTCGATTAATTCCTCAATAAATAAAAATAAATAATAATAATGTCCAGATATTCTTTACACTTTAGGTTGACCTTGCACTTTTTTGTACTTTTTTGTTTTTGTTTATGTCTTTCATTATGTGTGCATAAACATGGTTATGTAGTTTAATAACTTTCTATTTGTGCTTTATAAATTCTATCACTAGTACACTAGCACACCATATGCCTATTATTATATCATCTATGCATGTACATATAGAACCGGGAGTCTTACTGGAAGCAAACTCTCTATCTGTTGAGATGGAGGTATCGTTTGTCTGCCTCTCCCCCTTCTCAGACTCTATCAGTAGCTATTGGTGTCGTTGTGATACAATGGATATGCTTGTTGTCGTCGTCGTATGTTCCAATATCAATTGGATAATAGAGAAAGTATAAGTTATTTTAATGAACTTGAAATGAAGGTACATTATTAAATTAGTTGCATCAGCATAGGTATTATTACATATTAATGTTTTAACCTCCAACGGCGGCCAACAGCCAACATATAGTTATTATCCATACCAAGAGTAGCGTTGACACTTGGTAGAAATAATCAATTAATAGTATTTGCCTTCCATTATTATTTCGTTTTCAAGTACTTAAATTTTACAATGGACATTATACACATTTTTCAAACAACCTATAAGATAGTATTTCCACGACATCTAAAGACTTCTATGTATTGACATGCATCCAACATATTAAATCAATTCTTGTTGCGTTTCTCACATAGATATCTAATGTCGTCAGTAGTGACTAATCTTTTTCGGTGCATAAAGTTATATAAAATTTGTATACAATCCTTATCAAATAATCTTATATATGTACCGACAAGTACTGTGTTACTATCTTGTTACCAAAATCTGTAGTTTATAATAATTATAGCCTCCTGTTTTGTTACATTTCAAGTAGCATATCAATGGCTATTTAGGGTATTTTAACTTCTAACAGATATCTTTACATTTCCAATGGAGTCAACGACACATTCTTTCTTGACTTTGGAATATGATAGAATAAAGCAAAATGACTCACTAAATTGGCTGCGCTTATTATATAGTGAAGTAGCAGTTGATATCAACACATCCTGACGCATCATTATGGGTTATAGGGAAACAACTTCTGTGTGTTTCTAACACATAAGTATATTTGCGTATATCCGACCCTCCATATCTCGTCATAGACGGGAGCTTCTAAGGCGATGGAGTAATGTTGTTGTTGTAACTTCAACAGATAAACTGAAATTTCTTATAAGTTATGAGCAAAAATTATTGGACAGATCAAGTGAAAGACAACTTCTTTTGATTTTCCCTAACCGTTTGAGAGATTTTGTTGCTGAAATGTGTCTCTCATGTGTGATTTAGCTTGGGATTTAAAGAATTAGAAATTCATTCAAGTTAGTTGAAAAAACACAAGTGTTTTTTTATATAGGAATTTGTTATGCCTGTTAACGGCTTTTTTCCTTGATTAGATCCTGTTCATCTACAGTAACTTGACTAGACCACTAACGGCTATAAGTTAACGTCTATTTACCTGGTCTGCTCGTGCATATGTAGTGTAAAAGTCGTAAGTTACAATATTTACAAAACTAAGTGTTGCAGCTTGTCCTTAGCGTTGGTGTTTGACTTGTGGATCACCTTGTCACCTCGGCTCAACACATCCTTGTTCTAGCTCTGCTTTGCTGCCCTTATTTACCTCAGCTAGTCTTAGTTCTGTGCTTCACTTCACCTCAGCTTTTTCTTTCTCTGCATTCATCAGTTCAGCACAGCTTTACTTCGTCTATCCTCAGCTCAACCATTCCTATGTTCAGGTCAGCTCAACTCGACTGACTTACTTTGACCACTTGTCTTATTTCCCAGCACAACCACTACTTTGTTCAGGTTGGCGCATCTCGGCTGGACTTGTTTCTACAATTTATATTTTTGAGCTTTGATTTTGGTTCGGAGTTCTCGGTACACTAGGCACCCTCGTTTGCACATGGTCCAGGGAGGAGCCGGATCAATTCGCGATATGATGTATGCAGTATTGCCCTACACTTTGTGCAAGAGGTTGTTTCCGTCAGTCGAACCCGTGACCTTAATGTCACAAAACATCAACCTTACCAGTTGCTCCAAGGCCCGCCCTCTAAGCTTTGATTTGGGCGCAATGTTTTTTTCACACCTCCCACCTATGATGGTACCCCCACCTCCCACTCCTCCTATCAACCGCGTACATCAGATCAGGAAGCGATCGGTCATCTTCCCAGATCTTGTACAAACACAAGAGTTTAGTATACCGAGAACACTTTTTAACTAATATTTACTCTCCTGAAAGTGATTAGCAGTGGATTTTATAATCTATAGTTTGAATGACAAAATTCCACTTAGTTATCCGCATGCTTCACCAAAAATACAACTTATTTGGTCATAAAGGTAAGTTATCATCCATGTAATAGTACTTCTGGGCATTTGTTTCATGCACGATATAAGCACACATGGATGATACGTTAAGAAATCAAATATTTGTCAATACCAAAAATATTTTTTATGTAAGATTAGTGTATAGTTTTTTTTTATTTTAAAAAAATGGATCCTCTATATCTTAAATTCCCGATTGAATTTTGTCACTCTTGTGAACGATATGATACTTTTACCTTGTATTAAAATTTTTTAACGCATTTAATCTTCAATTAAATCAAAATTTTAATGCATGATTGTTGACTAATATGATCTAATACTCAAATAAAAGACGAAGAAGAACCAAAAAAAATCACAATGTCTTGATAACAATGTACCCATACCATTTCTTTCTCCCAATGGGCTGGTGCAGTAAATGGGCTTAAGGGATAGATGAAGGTCAAACCCGTCAACAAATATGAAATGGTTATTGCCACCACCAATAACTAAAGAGTATGACTACATCAGATCGTAAAACGATTCGTTCCTTTTTCAGATTCTACGTAAACACAGGAATTTAATACTTTGAAAACGTACATCTCTCTCAGCAATCAAAGTAAAACGTGCTTGATTCTATTTTATTTTTTCTTAAACAAAGTGTTTAGATGTGATGAAAAAGCAAATTAGAACACAATGTCAACGTTGTATTTTTTTTGCTCATGTTATTTTCATTCTTCTCCCATTTCAATGCTCGAGTTGAAAAAAAAAAGAAGAAGAATCCCATTTCTATGCTCGTTTTCTTGTCTAGAAAAAGGTCATTTGCTAATCAAATGGTTCCAAATACAAAATGTAACTGTTATCTACAAAATATAGAATTTATCCGAATTCGTACTCTCTCTGTCCTAAAAATATATCATAGTTTGACTTGAATATGGTTTAAAAAAAATTAAATTATTTTGATCAATATTCATATTTTATATATTCTTGATTAATGGTGTTAATAAAAAAAGGAGTACAACTTAAATTACTAACGCATTCTATTTTTGAAAAATATACAATATTTTTAGAAAAGATAAAGATAGAAACAATGACAATATTTTTTAAAATGGAAAAAATATACACTATGAGTGTGAACTCTGTCTATTTACTCCATGTACCAATAAGTTTGGTTCACACCAAAAACTATCAACAGCTTCCTTAAATAACAAGCTCCACTCTATTGAGTGATCAAATACATAGAACTGGTGTCTGTTGTATCTAACATCTTTACATTAGTTTCTGCAAAAGTCTCCTTCTGAGCTGATGAGGTGAGATTGCCTTCCATATCCGACGCTCCTTTCAGTTATAACTTATAGGGTAAAGTTTGGGTGACGCTGACAGGAGGAGACGCGTCCAATAGAGGTCTGACACGTGGCATTGTAGTAGGCTTCAATTTGTTTTTTGCTTTTTACAGGGGGACACGTGTCAGACCCCTATTGGACGCGTCTGACGCGTCCTCCCTCTGTCAGCGTCACTGAATCTCGTTGCTAACTTATAAGTACTTGCAACAAAACCATCAAAGTTTTTTTTATTATGTAAGATCGACTATATAGATTAATTATTTCTCTTATGTTTTATTTATTTTTAATGTTTATTGTATTTCTTGAGTCGTAGCCTGAATCACACCCTCATTTTGTGTCTCATAGTACTTAATGCATAATATACACATTTTAAATATGTCTTTTTCAAAAATATCAAATTATCTCAACCGTGATTCCGGCTTAAGTACATGAAATTGTCACTTAATCTTTTACGTGGCATCCGATACATGAATCAGTTGTCCCCACCGTGCTTAATCACTGACCATATTTGTCATATAAGTCATATCATTCATTATTGTTTCTCTTCATATCTTCTTTGATTTCTCTTCCACATTTAACGTTTACCTCATTCATAGTCTCGCACTTTTTAACATGTGTATCTGCGATACATTTTTGCACATGCTCATACCATCTTAACATTGACTATCTCATCTTCTCTTCTATAGGAGTCATCCAAACATTTTTCCTTATATGTTCATTTCGTATTTTAATGTTTATTGTATTTCTTGAGTCGTAGCCTGAATCACACCCTCATTTTGTGTCTCATAGTACCTAATGCATAATATACACACTTTAAATACGTTTTTTTTTCAAAAATATCATATTATCTCAACCGTGATTCCGGCTTAAGTACATAAAATTGTCACTTAATCTTTTACGTGGCATCCGATACATGAATCAGTTGTCCCCACCGTGCTTAATCACTGACCATAGTTGTCATATAATTCATATCATTCATTATTGTTTCTCTTCATATCTTCTTTGATTTATCTTCCACGTTTAACGTTTGCCTCATTCATAGTCTCGCACTTTTTAACATGTGTATCTGCGATACATTTTTGCATATGCTCATACCATCTTAACATTGACTATCTCATCTTCTCTTTTATAGGAGTCATCCAAACATTTTTCCTTATATGTTCATTTCGTATTTTATCTTTTCTTATATTTCTACACATCTATCTTAACATTCTCATTTCTGTCACTCGCATCCTTTGTTCATGCTCATAATTAACTGCCCAACATTCAGACACGTACAACAATGTAAGTCTTACCGTCGTCCTGTAAAACTTTCCTTTAGGTTTTAAAAGTACTTTCCTATCCTAAAGAAGATATAATGCACTTTTCTATTTTAACAACTCCTTCTATATAATGTGATTCACATCTTTGTCAATGTTTTCATCCCTTTGTATCATGTGATTGTTTTAACATAACCGTCGTATACTAAAGCTTAGAATGACATTGGCGGTTTGTTAAAATCGCTGTCCATTTCATACAGTGGTTTATACAGAACTGCCATGTATAGTTTGGATTTACTTATAAACATGTGATAAAAGTACTTTTTTTTTTATAAAAAAAAGTAAAACTATTATGTTTTTCTCTTTGCCCATATTTGTATTTATTTTATTACCTGATCTAGGCTGAGTGTTACAAAGAATCCATCGAGGACTAGTTGGAGCCAAAAGTACTAGATCTCCTCAGGCCACTGAAGTTTGCTATCTGAATGTTGTAGGTGAGTCATGACAATTTTTACCCTTTTTCGATATAAAACCAGATGATATCACTAACTTTTTTATTATAGGGCAGGTTCACCCTAACAAGCTTGGTGTCAAAAGTTCATATCCTGACATCTTTTTTTACAGGGCATGTTCACCCTAACAAGCTTGATGACAAAAGTTCATATCCTGACTGGGGATTTCCACCGTCCTAGTCCTAAAAAGCATTGTGGATGATGCACATCAAGAGTCCAGCGGCCTTTTGAGTTAGTGAGGACTTTACGCAAGGACCCACACAAGATCTCCCCTTGCAAACTAGGTCTTCAGCCTAGCAGCAGTGAAACACCTACACTGTAGTGTCTCTGGAATTGAACTATAAACTTCTTGATGGCAAATCCAACTCGAATAACAACTGAGCCATGCCCTGGAGCTTCACCATAACAAGCTATTGACAGCAAAGAATGTGATGAAAATCAAAGATAAAACTACTAGAAAGCAACTAGCTAGGGACCATAGTTGGGTTCAACTTGGCGAGTTAGGATCTCCTCACCGCAAACCCTTCACCCCATGTGTCACTGTGCGACACGTGGCATCAGGGGGTGGGTGGTGCGGCTAGATGAGGGTCACTCATATCTAACCTCACCACCCGTCCATGCTGCCACGTGTCGCGCAGTGACGTGTGGGGTGAGAGAAATGAAGAGCAGAAGATCCCATCCCCAACTTGGCTAAGGTCACCTAGTACATCAAGCTAGGTGGATATCTATTTTAGAGCTGAGATATGTCCAAAATAGGGTTGATAAAAGTCTATATTGTTATATTGGTTGAACAAGTTTAGAGAATGATATTTGTATAAGTCAAAACTCCTTAATTTGTTAGAACGATATAACAATACTTTTCCAATTATTACATAAAGGTAATATGGGGGATGACCTTAGAACAACTAGTAAAGTTGTTACTTTGTGACCTTGAAGTCGCATGGTCGAGCCGCAGAAACAACCTATTATACAATGTGTAGAGTAAGACTGCGTACATTATATCATGAAACGACCAGCCCTTCCCTATACCCTGCATAAACGCGAGAGCTTAGTGGAGCAAAAACACCCTTTTAAGGTTGAGGATGTATTTTTAAGAGGTAAACATAGTCGATGTCCGACTAGATTGCTTTTACCTCTTGTGAAGCTTTGAGGGTTTTTTTTTCCTTTAGTTCACGCCAACTTTAAATGGATACTACAATGAAAAGTCTCCCTTTTTTCACACCAAAAATCACATGCTAAAAAGTTATTCTTTCCTTAGAACCTCAAAAAAAAAAAAAAAAAATCCTTTCCAAGAAAGATTTTATTTACTTGCTCGAAATTACATCCACCTCAAACCCCCTCCCCCAATCCCCACCCTCTTCTTTCCATGCAAGAATCATGACATTGCCTTCTGTAACGGCTAAGTAGTTGGCCCTTTCAGCAGAAAATAACACCCGGGCTTACATTTTTATGGGTAATGTTTACCTCGTTGGTCCAACTAACAACAATAACATTATTATCACATTGTCTTAGATGATTCTGCTTGTGACAGGGTATAAGAGGTCGGATGTATGCAACTATACCTATGTATTAGAAACACACAGATAGTTTTTCGATGACCTATAATGAAAATTGCGTCAAGATGTGTCGATCAATTGTTACTTCACAATATAAAACACAACTAATTTAATAAGTTATTTTGATTTATTACATCATATTTCAAAGTTAAAAAAGAATATATTATTGACTCGGAAATATAGAAAACGTACGTGGTCCAAAAGGCATATAAAAGTGAAGCAAATAGGTGGTCCATTTGCTTCGTAAAACCATGACATCTGTAGTCCACCACATGAAATCAACCGGGACCAGCTCCATGCAGGGCTCTCGTGCTGGTACTGTTATTTTCGCAATTGGTAATTTGATTTTGGTGTCAAAAGTCCATTCTTAAGAGTCCCACAGTTTCAGTCACAACGAATATAATAGAGGATACAAATCAGGAATTCAGCGGATTCCTAGGTTGGTGAGGATTTTACGCACCCTGCAAACTAGGTCGAATAGTAGTGAAACACTCGCACAGTGTGTTTCCCTAGAATCGAACTCTAAATCTCTTGATGGCAAATCCAACCCGAATACCATGTGAGCCGATAATTTGATTTTGATTGAATACTTCTCCGTTTTAGTTTAATAGTTTAACTTTATAATCTCGACTTATTATGCATACATCGATGTTTATTGAATATATCATTTTTTGAGTCCACTTATGGTTTTACATAGTACTGGCATTTCTTATCACATTTCTAACTTTCATTATATCATAGACTAATGATTTTTAGCCAATTATTGCTTCATTACTTGTTTATTTTTCACTATGAGACCTCTTCTTGAGACAGCTATGAACAAAGGACTAACAAAACCTATGACCAAGATATTATGGAAAATTTCAGCTCATATATCTTCCTATCCATGTATATATATATATATATATATATATATATATATATATATATATATATATATATATATATATGTAGACACACACACATGTATGTGTATATATATATAGGTTACGATATCTCATACAATAGAAACGTTTGTTGTATATATATATATATATACATTATATATATATTTACATATATATGTATGTATGTGTGTGTGTCTATATATGTGTGTGTGTGTATTTATATACATATATATGTATGTTTCTATCCATATAGATACATATATATATATATATATATATATATATATATATATATATATATATACACATACATAGATATATCTTTCTATCTATATATCTAATATAGATATATAGATATAATAGGCTATTGTCAATACACTTTCCTACATTTCTACCATTTTTATATTATAAGGTACCACAAACAACACTGAAATTGTAAAAAAAATTATGGTGGCGAGATACCCTCCTCGTAGATATACATAGGTGTGTGTGTGTATGTATGTATATGTGTATGCGCTGAGAAAGACTAAAGAGATCCCCTCATCATGTCACCTCCCTCAAGAAATCCAACGTTCATGGAGAATGAAAGAAAAAGAATTTGAATAACTGAATAATCTGGTTCCAAAACCAAAAACAACACTATATCAACCACTTCAACCGACAACCAAACAACCTCACAAAATCATAGCAAGCAATTCAAGTCGATCTCAAGCAAAAGAGAAAAAAAAAAAAGGAAAGAAGAAAGGACATATGCGCGGGAAAAAAAAGAAGGAAGAAAGGAGATGGGCGGGAAAAGAGGAATGGACGAAAGCATTAACGAAAATACACAAATTTTACAATGGTCAATGACCAAGTATGATTAGTTGGTCATTGACCAATGAAATGTATAGAAAATTTATAGCCTCCTTGTTCTGGCCAATCACCCTTTTGGTTACATGTAGATAAATCTTATTTGTCATCATTTTATTGGACCACCAGTTGATCAATGACTATAATAAAATTTGTGATGAAAATAAAGAAAAGATTAGCGGAAATTGGTAACATTTACATCTTCATGTTGCAGCCTTCGATAGGCTAAAGTCCTTCCAACTTCCTCTGGAAATGCGAGGTTCACAGATTCTGTTGGAAATGTTTGAGAAAATGGAATCAAAAGTAGAGTAGAATGAATAGAAGATTGATGGTTTGAGGCGTATAGTCACGTTTTCTATAAGAAATATTTGTCTCCACTAGTTACCGCCTTTAACAAGCTAAAGTACTTTCAACTCTCTCTGGAAATGCGAGGTTCACAGATTCTGTTGTAAATGTTGAGAAAATAGAATCAAAAGTGGAGTAGAATGAATAGAAGATTGATGGCTCGAAGCGTATATTCTGTAAGGAATATTTGCCTCCAATAGTTGTAGCATTCGATAAAATATAGTCCTTTCAACTCCCTCTGGAAATGCGAGGTTCATCTGTTGCAAACAGAAACTTCATCAACTAAATTCGGAGGAAAAACTCAACAGCATCATATTTGGTCACTTCACAGATTATGTTGTAAACGAAATATTCCATCTTCTCTTATCAAGTAAATTCAGAAGAAAACACGGATTAATATACATACGCACGCACACACATATTTTTGTGTGTGTAGTTGTATATAGCTAGTAGTTTATTTCATATTCACTTTCTAATACAACCATACAAAACAAATAGATTTACATTCACTTACATTTACAACTAGCCTAACTTTTTTTAATAAAGGAGGACAGCACCTCTACCAACCTTCACTCGTGTCAGAGTAATACCTTGGTTACGTTCAAGAAAAACAAGTTTCTAACTGTTGAAAATATAAGTTGAGAATATGAAAATCACAAGAAACCGAAGCCGAAACGTGACGGATAGTCACTGTCCTTAAAGCAATTTTGCTCCTACCAAAGAGCAAGGTAGTCTTCAAGCAAATGCTTCCCAGGATATAACGGCTGTCTTTCTTCCCTTTGCTCTAGAGGAGAAAGACTGAACTTGATAGTTGAAGATAATGAAAGAGAAGAAGAAGATGAAGAAATGCTGAGATTTTCTTAGTTTTGCAAAAGAAAAATTGTCTCTATTGAAAATACCAAGATCTACTATTTATAGATCTTGGGGTGTGTTTTAAACCTCTTTTGAAACACGTCTTAGCCTCATTTCAACCTCCAAGAGCCGTTGAATACTGTTTATAGGCGAAGAGAGATGATTCTTGGATCAAAAGCTGCAACTCCTGGTAAAAAATTCTGTCCGTTGGCACATCGATCGATCACATCGATCGATCGATGTCACTTCGATCGATGTGATCGATCGAAGTCGGACAGAAACTTCACTTTCTATTCTGTCCTACATTGATCGATCACATCGATCGATCGATGTCGATGTGATCGATCTATGTTGGATAGAATGCTTCCAGGACTGCTACGTACCACATCGATCGATCGATGTACACATCGATCGATCGATGTCTCCAACATGGATCGATCCAAGTCCTCCAGAAAGCTTCAAACTCTCAAACAACCTCATATACTCTTTATATAAGTTTGGAGCATTAAGAAAGAGTACTTTAACGTACTTTTCCAACACTAACAACTCCTGGAAATGCAGCTAAGGTTGAGTGGGAAGATGAATGATGTACTGTGCGCCATCTTTCTAGCAAAAGGTTGAACTCCAACCCCAAGGGCCCCCGTATCCTGGCCCGACGAGACAGTTGGGAGAATGTAAATCAGGTACTCAGCGGACCGCTAAGGGGAAGACACAGAACACACAGACCCACACTAGGGGCCCACTCTCAAGACCCATATTGGAGTCTGAAGATAAGACACCCACAATGCAGGCTGCAGAATTCGAACCTTGTACCTTTCTAACAATTCTACCCCTCTGAAACCAACTGAGCTATGCCCTGCGCGCTACTGTCCGCCATCTGATTTGCCCGTCTATATATGTGGAAAATTCTCCAATCATGAGCCTAAGCAAAGGGTGAATTCAAGATGCAAGATAGTAAAACGAGAAAAGAAAGAAAGAAAAAAAAAGAGTTCACTTTTATTGTTTGATATAATCTCTACCTTCGCATTCCCTTCGTATGAATGAGACTATAATAAATGTGTTGGTCATGTGTGTTGGATAATTTTCTTAATGTACTAGGATTGTGAATCTCCTATATTGTAGGAAATTAAGATATAGTATATTTCCTTATTAATGTTTATCTAGTCCTATTAGGGTTTGGTTTTGTTTAGACTAGTTGGTCTATAAATAAAGGGGGTCAGCCATAGTAGATGGTGCCTCAAGAGCGCCAAGAGCGCCAAGAGTACCAAGCGCCAAGAGCCTCAAGAGCGCCAAGAGCGCCAAGAGTGCCAAGGCCAAGGGTGCCAAATACCAATCCCGGGTAGGGTGATTGGTGAGTCAATGCCGGGTAGGGTCATTGACAAGGCCAAGGGTGCCAAATACCAATCCCGGGTAGGGTGATTGGTGAGTCAATGCCGGGTAGGGTCATTGACAAGCGGCGGCGAGTGTTGTTTGGTTTTGAGTTATTTTCCGAATATTAATAAAAGTGAGTTGTGCTTTATACGTGTTGTATTCTTTGAATCCGTTTTTACTTCAATTGGTATCAGAGCAATTGGCGTTTACTTCAATTGGTATCAGAGCCAAGGTTGTTTGAAGAGGGAGGAGTCACCGTGGCAGGGTTGCCGTGTGAAGGTTAATCCCGGGAGGAGGCTGCCGTGTTCTTCGTATCAACAGGGGTCGGATTCATCGCGTGTTCATTGAAGACTTGTGAGTCTTCAACACAACGAAATTTTTTTTTTTTTAAAAAATATTTTCTTTGATATGCTAATCCAGAGGACGCCAGGTGTAGGCATGGATACTTCCATGTGGTGAATCTTCAACACAACGAAAAAATTTTTTTTTTTAAAAAAAATATTTTTTTTGATATGCTAATCCAGAGGAAGCCAGGTGTAGGCATGGATACTTCCATGTGGTGAATAACGAATACACTTCACTGGGAAATGTATGTCATTACGAGAGAAGTGGAGTCGAAGAGATTCTTAATTTAGATTCGAAAATTAAGGAGGAGATTGTTGGATAATTTCCTTAATGTACTAGGATTGTGAATCTCCTAGATTGTAGGAACTTAAGATATAGTATATTTCCTTACTAATGTTTATCTAGTCCGGTTTGGTTTTGTTTAGACTAGTTGGTCTATAAATAAAGGAGGCCGGCCATAGTAGATGGTGCCTCAAGAGCGCCAAGAGCGCCAAGAGTACCAAGCGCCAAGAGTGCCAAGCGCCAAGAGCCTCAAGAGTGCCAAGAGCGCTAAGAGTGCCAAGGCCAAGGGTGCCAAATACAAATCCCGGGTAGGGTGATTGATGAGTCAATGCCGGGTAGGGTCATTGACAAGCGGCGGCGAGTGGTAGTTCGGTTTTGAGTTATTTTCCGAACATTAATAAAAGTGTGTTGTGTTTTTTACTCGTTGGGTTCTTGAATCCGTTGTTTAATTCAATGCGTAATTTTTTAAATAAAATTACTGAATTTTTTTCTTTCCCATCATGATGCGGCATATCAAGATAGAAATTACTCTCTTTCATGACCATTGTTTGTGTAATTAAGTGACTTTAATAATCATCCCAATATAACAAACAAAGTTTGTTTCCGCTGACATATACGTCCCTCCGCCATCTAAAAACACATATTAGTCCCTCCATTCCAAGTATATTTTGCTATTTTATTTTTTAACATAGTGTTGACAGTATATTAAACAGTCTTCTAGGATAATATTTTTAAAACAAAAAAATACATATAACAACCAAATGTGTTACTGGCAAAGTTGTATAGTCCTTATTCACCAAAAACCTCCGTGTTCTCATTATCTCCACTAGTTTTGAGAATTATAAGGATACTAAATAAGTTTATATATTACAAAATAAAGGGAGAATACAAGAATCTCTACTTATGAGTTACGACCTACAAAAGGAGGCTTGCTTCATCTCTATCTATTAGTGGTGTTAATGAACCGGGCCGAACCAAATACTATGTTTTCGAATCCGGATTTATTTAGCTAAACGCCCTATTTGATTCGGTTCGTTTAGCTAAACGAACTTTAAAATTGGTTCGAGCCTGACTCGATAACACTATAACTGTTTAAGCGAGCTGAACAGTTTGCGAATAGTTCGGCTGGTTTTACTAAACGAACCCAAATAGCTATTTGAATTCGGCTCGTTTACAGACAATTGCCTAACGAACACAAACCGAACACGGACCGAACTCGAAAACAACCCTACTATCTATATTGCTCTTGGTCTTTCTTTCCAGCTTGTATCAAGTTCATTTGCTTGTTTATCAATTTCCAAAAACATAATGAAGTGTTCATGAAAAGAAAACTAATTATCAACCCTTAGTTTTTTCATATGCCTCAAGGGAATGAAGATGAAGCCACGTAGAAAAACGTCAAGTATAGTTTCTCTTCAATACAAGAGAAAGTATAAGATTTCAAGAAATATTGATGTGGCGCTGTTTTATAATCGGTCTTGATGATACCAAAAATTAAATGGGGTATCTTTATTTTTTATACAAAATTTTGCTAAACAAGTATAAATTCCAACATATTATGCATAAGGATGGATGATTAAATTTTATTTCTTAGTATAAGCTTGTGGCTTTTTTTAATACGTGGAATAACCTTTTTCTTTCTTTGATACTTTAATATCGGAAGCTAACCATTTACATTTACTAAATTTCTTCACTAACACACTAGCACATCATATTCCTATTATTGTGTTATTTATACAGGTACTTATAGAGCCGGATGTCTCACTGGAAGCAAACTCTCTATCCTTTGGGATGAAGGTATTGTTTGTCTGTCTTTCACCCTCCCCAGACTCTAGCGTGTGAGAATGACGTGATTCCAAGTCAGAAAATCAGGAAATCATCAATCAATTAGGGAAGAAATGATTGTAATTAATGTAATTGATTTGTAGGAAATCTGTAATTAATTTGATTTTATCCTTTACCATGTATAGACAGGAAATCATACTATAAAGAGTAGGGAGTGTATGGTTGTAAAGATATACAGATATACAAGAAAAAAATTTCCCCTTTTTGTGTCTTTTGCCTATCCATTCCTTACATGGTATCAGAGCAGGCTGTAATCAAGCCTGTTTTTTTTGAAATCCGATTGGCTCAGTGAGTGTTTATCACCATCATTGCCCGTTTGTTTTGCTGGCTCAGTGAGGGTTATCACCTTCATTGCCAGATTTTGATCAAGTTATAGTACCAGCATGTTTCTGAGAATGGAAAGGCTCAGAATGTCTGTCATCATCGCCTTGCTTACACCCTTTTCTACCTTTGACCAAAACCAAGTGTATCCGTTACCTGCATACAGAAACCAAAAATGTCACAAATTCCAGAAAACACAAAACCTGAATCGTCTGAAAGTAGACCAAGCTTGCCTGCTAATTTCAATTTTTCTGAGCAGTTTGCCAAATTCCTGCAACAAAGCCTGAACCTGCAACCATCATCACCGCCTCCTACAAGCTCAGTGCTGAAAATCAAATTGAACAGCACAAATTACAACTTATGGGAGAGGTTGATGAAAATTGCCATCGGAGGCAGGGGAGGAGCTCCCACATAACAGGGGTTCCTCCAACCCCCCCTGCCAACTGACCCCTCATATTCACAATGGGATCAAAGTGATCAGTTAGTCTTCACCTGGCTAATTGACAACATGGAGGACAGTCTAGTAGCCAACGTCTCTAAATATACGACCGCGAAGGCTCTCTGGGACGGATTGGCTGTGACCTACGGATCTGGCAGTGATCCACTGCATATATTCAACTTACACAAACAATGATATACACTCAAGCAAGGCAACAGGACCCTTGAAGAACTCTGGAACCAACTCCAGGGATTATGGATGAGCATAGACTCATTGGACCCAAACCCAATGGAGTCACCTAATGACATCAGCACATATACAAAAAAGGTGCAGGAACAGCGACTCTATCAACTACTATTAGCAGTTGATGATCAATTTTAAGATACCGAGAAGGAGCTTCTCAAACGCGAACCTCGGCCCACCGTAGAAGCAGCCTACAATGAACTCAAACGTGCTGAGACTCAGAGGAGAGTTCTGGTGAGCCACCCCTCGGATCTTCGATCATCACAGGGGCTGGGTCAAGGATTGGTGGCCAAAGGACCACCAGAACAAAGCAAGCAGCAAGGAACCACCGACAGATAATTCTCCCGCTCATGCAGACCATCACGGCGGGAAGATGAAAAGGGACAGCAAGAGTGCAACCACTGCAAAAAAAAGGGCATACAAAGGAAAAATGTTTCCAGATCCATGGTTATCCAGACTGGTGGGAGGACTTCAAATGAAAGGGACAAGCCTCCATAGTCCAGACCATAGAAGAAGAAGGAAATGACGGAACAGATGACCAGATAGACCAACGGAGCAAGGCGCTGAAAGGAGCAGCAGTGGAAGAATCCAGAAGCAGCACCAGAACTGGAGGGAAAAGCGCAGCCACAGAAGGATCTGGAAGTGGAAATGGCGACGGAGGTAAAAGGGTTGGGAAATTTATTCCCAACCCTAATAATTTATTTCCCCATAACCCCATGTTTTTTAATTGCCCCGATACCCTTGATCTTGAGGAAACGCGTAATCCGGTCCCTGCAGAATCTGGTAAGTGTAATGTGGTTCCCCAATTCCTACCATCAACAAATCAGTCCCTCCAAATTTCTAAAAACCCATATCAGTCCCCAGACTCTCTGAAACTACCACATACACCCCTAACCTTAACCCAAAATGGCACAACAACCCTCTCCACTACAAAAGATTCATCTAAGGCCTCCCAGTGGATTTTCGACTGTGGGACAACCGACACAATGACCAACGATCCTTCTGACTTAATCACTCACACCACTACCACCAAAACATCTATCGAAACATCTAATGGAACCACAATTCCTGTTGCTGATAGTGGAACAGTCTCAATTACACCCATTATCACCTTAGAAAATTGCATGTACGTTCCAGCATTATCTACTAAACTATTGTCCATCAGTCATGTTACTAAAGAATTAGACTGTATCGTTCTCATGTATTCTAATTTTGTCTCTTACAGGACATTCATACGGAGGCAACATGGACAGTCTAATCTTGCCACCGGAATGGTTAGTCGTCAGGTGTGGTTGTGACATCGCCGATTAGGCCATCCCTTGTTTAGTTATTTACATCGCTTGTTTCCTTCTTTATTTTTCTCACCTGTTAAACATTTTTCTTGTGGTACGTGCCTCCGGACAAAACAAACTCGGTCTTCTTATCCTTGTTGCAAATACACGGGTCAGTCATATGTTTAATTTGGTACACTCTGATGTCTGGGGTCCCTCTCCATATGGTACTCCACTTGGTTTCCAATATTATGTGATATTCGTTGATGATTTTTCTCGTATAACATGGCTTTATATTATGAAACATAAATCTGAAGTATACCAGAAATTCGTTCAGTTTTACCATATGATACATACTCAGTTTAACACAAAAATACAAATTCTTCGATCCGACAATGGAGGGAATACATGAGCAAAGACCTCAGTCAATTCCTATGCACTAATGGCATTATCCACCAAACCACATGCTCAAATACTCCCGAACAAAATAGAGTCGCAGAAAGAAAGAATCGCATTCTCTTAGAAATGACCCGGGCCATGATCATCGATTCCCATGTACCGATGAGTTTTTGGCCGGAGGCCGTATCCACAGCTACCTACCTGCTAAATCGCCTGCCCACTAAAATTCTTGACTACCATACACCACTTCAGACATTATCCTCTCAATACCCTACACCACCTACCCTTACGCTCCCCCCACGCATTTTTGGCTGCATAGTATTTGTTCATATCCCCAAAAACGAACGAACCAAACTTGATCCATGTGCTAAAAAGTGCGTTTTTGTTAGCTACGCCACTACCCAAAAAGGCTACCGCTGTTACAACCCTCGCACCCGATGCATCCATGTTATCATGGACTGTGTCTTTCTAGAAACCGAATACTTTTATACCACCCCATCTTTGGTTCAGGGGGAGCAACTAAAGGATGGAACCCTTGATTGGCTGGTCCCACTACCTACTTGTACGACGACTGATCTAACACGGCAAGCAGATGGCGTCGACTGCGACACAGCTCCCAACACTATACATACCGATGGACCAGTACCACCTAATGATCCTCCAGTCATGAATGACACTTACGAGGTAATAAATTCTGATACAGGAAATGAACAGTCTACTCTTGGAACTACTGATGATACAATGAATGATCCATCTAATCCTATTGATCCATCTAATCCTATTGACCATAATACTATTTCAGACCCAGAAAATAACCTAGAAACTTCTTCTTCTCACATACCAGAGGAATGCAGGGATACTAGCGTTTCCATCGAGAGATAGGAAGGACGGGTTTTACCTCCCGGGCCAAGTGTGGAATACCTCCCAAGCGATACTCCCCAGAACAAGTATCAAAGACGACCAGGTATCTAGTTAGTATTTCTTCAGAAGGATTATCTGAAATGGCTAAAGGTTTCTTTGTGTCACTGTGTTCAGAACAGGTTCCAAGAAACGCTGAGGAAGCCGTCAGTCAACCAGTATAGAAGGAAGCAATGATGACAGAAATCCAAGCATTAGAAAAAAAATCAGACTTGGGAAAAATGTGCTCTTCCATCCAGAAAAAAACCAGTTGGGTGCAGATGGGTGTTTACGGTAAAATACAAAGCTGATGGAAGCATTGAGAGTAGGGGTGTTAAACAAACCGAGCCGTTCGCGAACTATTCGAGTTCGGTTCGTGTTCGGTTCGTATTCGTTCGTTAATTATTTGTTAACGAGCCGAATTCGAATAGATATTCGAGTTCGTTTAGTTAAACGAGACGAACTGTTCGCGAACAGTTCGGCTCGTTTAAACAGTTATAAGGTTATCGAGCCGAACTCGAACCAATTTTAAAGTTCGTTTAGCTAAACGAACCGAACCGAACTATTCGTTTAGCTAAACGAATTCGAGTTCGAAAACTTAGTATTCGGTTCGGCTCGGTTCGTTAACACCCCTAATTGAGAGATACAAGGCTCGATTGGTAGCGAAAGGATATACCCAAACATATGGAGTAGATTATTCAGAAACATTCTCTCCTGTAGCTCGTATCGATACGATCATGGTATTATTCTCTATTGCAGCAAATGAAAATTGGCCGCTGCACTAATTCGATGTCAAGAATGCATTTCTACATGGAGATTTACAGGAAGAAGTATATATGGAACCTCCTCCTGGTTTCTCAGCTGACTTCAAAACAGGAGAAGTGTGCATATTAAAGAAGGCCTTGTATGGACTAAAGTTGTCACCTCGGGCTTGGTTTGGAAGGTTTACTGAAGTAATGAAGCATGATGGCTACAGATAGAGCAATGCGGATCACACCCTGTTCATCAAGCGAAAAGGTAAGTTGACAACTTGTTTAATTATTCATGTAGATGACGTGATAATAACAGGGAATGATACTGAAGAAATTACCCACCTTCGAGGACATCTGTTTACTAAGTTTGAGATGAAAGACCTGGAGGTTTGAAATACTTCCTTGGAATTGAAGTTCTAAGGTCAACCACGGGCATATACATCTCTCAGAAGAAGTACATTCTGGACCTACTAGCTGAAGCAGGAATGCTTGATTGCAAGCCCTGCGACACACCTATGATGACAAATCCTAAGTTACAGATGATTGACGGAGCAACCCCCACAGACAAAGGACAGTATCAAAGGTTGGTTGGAAAGTTGATCTATCTGTCACACACACGTCCAGACATAGCCTTTGTAGTCGGCATGGTAAGTCAGTTCATGCATAGCCCTCAGGAACATCATATGAATGCAGTATGGCGTATTCTGCAGTATCTGAAGCGTACATCAGGAAGAGGCATTGTGTTTCGAAATAATGGACACCTAAAAATTCAAGCTTATACCGATGCCGATTGGGCCGAAAACTTGGTAGATAGAAGATCCACATCAGGATATTTTACACTTATGGAAGGTAATCTTGTGACCTGGAAAAGCAAGAAACAGAAGGTGGTTGCACTATACAGTGTTGAAGCTGAGTTTCGGGGGATAGCACGAGGAGTCACTGAGGTGTTATGGATACAAAAGCTACTAAAGGACATTGTAGTACAAGTGAACTTACCGACGCCGTTACTATGTGACAACAAAGCTTCAATCAGTATATCTGAAAACCTAGTACAACATGATTGAACCAAGCACATAGAAATCGATCGTCACTTCATCAAGGAGAAGCTAGAAGGAGGAATTATTGAGTTACCTTTCATCATGTCAGAGGATCAGCTGGCAGATATACTGACCAAGGCAGTCAACGGAAGGGTATTCGAAAACATCTTGTGCAAGTTGAACGTTGCTGACCCCACCGCTCAACTTGAGGGGGAGTGTGAGAATGACGTGATTCCAGGGCAGAAAATCAGGAAATCATCAATCAATTAGGGAAGAAATAATTGTAATTAATGTAATTGATTTGTAGGAAATCTGTAATTAGTTTGATTTTATCCTTTACCATGTATAGACAGAAAATCATACTATAAAGAGTGGGGAGTGTACGTTTGTAAAGATACAGAAATACAAGAAATTTTTTTCCCTTTTCTGTGTCTTTTGCCTATCCATTCCTTACATAGCGATAGCTGTTGATGTTGTTAGGATATACTGGATACATGTTCTTGTTATTTCTTTGCTAGGTGGAATAGACTAATCATTATAAAATGACAAGCATTGTACATTTACAGTTAGAAAACATCTTGGTCTTCGACTCTTAACTGGTTAGGTGAGGCAAGTCTCGTTGGCCCAACTTTAATAATTATGAAGTTTGTACTAATATATTACTGGACCAACAAAATTCTTCTGAGAGTTTGGCTACGCAATAGAATTGTTGATTATTCCAATTTCCAATGGCTGCTACTAAAGATTTGTTTAAAAGTGCTAATGTCAAAAGTAAAAAGACGGCATCGAAAGGACGGGAAAAAAATTGTATTTTTAATTAAAAATCATAAATATAATTTGAATTGGAAAAATTCTCCGAAACAATCAAGATGTCATTCAGAATGACGTTTGGGAACACTTAAGACGCCATTCAGAAATACGTCCAAAGAGTGTGTCTAGGGCGTCATTTAGAAATGCGTCTACAAAAACAATTTGACCCACACAAGTGGTATTGGAAGCTAGAAAACTGCCACATGCCAGGACACCATTTAGAAAGCCGTCCAAGGCCTGACGCCACTCAAAAGACCGTCCAAGGTGTTGAATGCCCAACAATAAAAGGCGTGTGGCGTTGTGCAATTTATTATTATTTTAGTCTAACCTAAACAAGAATAATGTATCTGAAATACTATACATTAACTTATTATATTGAAATTAAATCCTACCCAGATCTAACTCTAAACCCAAACCCAACTCTTATCCTGTAGCGCCCCGGCCCGGACAGCGGACCCGAATCGGTGCACCCGTCGTAGCCTACTGAGAGGACTACAAGACGTCTCATCTCTCGAATACACATCATCAATGACGTAAGAGAGTAAGCACGGAAACATATGTAAAACAAATCTAAACCATCAAATCCGTACATCAAGATGTAATGTGTTTACAAAAGATTATTTGTGGTCGCAGCCAACTAAATACTCAACGAATGAAAGAAAGTTAAGATAATAAGAAGCAGACTATAACAAATACCAAGATAAGCTCTAAACGTCCCATTCAGCCCACTCGCCGTCGTCCTCTATGAATATCATGTCATACTCAGCCTTATCTGCAAGACAACGAGTAGAAATCTTAGCGAAAGACGCTAGCAAGTAACCCGCTTATAAGACATACGGGATAAACACATGGCAAGACATGAGTAATATCTATATCAAGGGATAATGGGGCACATGTCTTGTATAATTTAAAGATCATAAGTTGCCAGCACAACAGAAACAAAGGACAACAACGAATAAGTAGTAGACAGTTCAATAACACAACACTTACAAGTCAATCATACCAAAACGACTCACGTGATGCATGACATTTCAAAATCTGCACTACACTACACAACCCAAAAGATTATGCTTCACTTTTCAAAAACAGTACAATGCATGTCATAATGTCCGGTCGCGTAACTTTATACCCTGTGATGGGCCACAACTTGTCTTTATACCCTGTGACACATCACAACATAAATTTATACCCTGTAATGTTCCACAGCTTGTCTTTATACCCTGTGTCACATTACAGCTAACTTAATACCCTGTGATGGTTACAGCTTGTCTTTATACCCTGTAACGCATCACAGCTCATTTCGCAAACTATATACCCTGTCCCAAGGCACATCTCTTGTCAAATCATAATGCAAATGCAAGTGTCATGATGCAAGGATGCGTATTCACATGTCAATCAATCATTTGAACTCATCTCTTTCGCATCTTCAAACGTAACGCTTCAAGCAAGTCAACATTACCTAAACTTTCATTCTTAGAACACGAGGAATGGAGTAAACACTCTCACACGTTCCATTTGAACCTTATCGAAACCTCACGCGTTCATTCTTAACCCCTTAGATTATTCGCTCTGAAGTCCAACTCGAATACCCCACGGAGTCCTCATCGTTGATTCACCAGCTTAGGTCGTGTTTCCAAGACTTATACTAACCTCAATCAGGTCCTAAGAAGTCTCTAAGATCACCCAAAGGATCCCCTAGCTTCCCTCTTTCTTCCTCTACATTCCCACAAAACTGATGGACGTCAGCACCTGACGTCGATCGATCCACGTCTATCAGAGCACTTCGATCTCTCGCTTAGCCTACATCGATCGATCGATGTGACGTCGTTCCCTCACATGATCGATCGACGTCCATCAGGACACATCGATCTCTCCCGCTCTATACGTCGATCGATCCACGTACATCTGAAGCACATCAGTCCCTCCCTCAACTATACATCAATCGATCGATGTACGTCAGCCTCTGACATCGATCGATCGATGTCATCGTTTTCCAGCATTCTCATTCTGCGATTTCTGCAGAAACTGCAGATCTGAACCCCAATCGATTTCCAACTTCCTTCCAACCATTCCAAGCCTAATCCTCACTATCAATCCACACTTAATTCACCAAAACAAAATCTTTCATATACAAATCAAGGATTCAAGCCCAAAACTCAAAGCATCCATCAAAACGAACCCAAAAATCTCATCTTTTCACTCTCCCTCCCTTCAACCGCAAATAGCAACAAAAAGGGGTTCAAGGGATTGGGTTTTGCAGGATCTCATATAGTCAACAACAATAACAAATGCTTTCAACATATATTGGCCAAAACCTCAAATCCATAACACGTAAATCACATATAGATCATCAAAGAGAAACTACTACATGGTGATCCATTTAGATATCAAAAATAGGCCTTTTTCTTTCGCAAATCGTAGGAACTTATAAGATGATTACTTGCCTTTGATTACTAGTAGAAGAATCAAAGAACCAACGAGGATTGGATTGCTCCCTTGTAGAACCTTCACCTAGGGTTGCAAAAACGGGTGAAAATCGCCTAAGGAGAGGAGGAGAGGAAGGCGTCGATTGTTTTCTGAAAAATGAACCAGAAACTGACGTTCTGTCAGTTTTGATAAGGGTAAGGATGAAATTGGAGTTTCTAAATTATATCATATTATCTCAATTATCTTAAATGTTTAAATTCCAACATTTATTTATAAATTAAATACTACTTAATTCTAATATTTAATTTCTCAATAAATGCCATTTAATCTGATATTTAATTC
Organism: Eustoma russellianum; assembly: GCA_036186865.1. NCBI lineage: Eukaryota > Viridiplantae > Streptophyta > Magnoliopsida > Gentianales > Gentianaceae > Eustoma > Eustoma russellianum. Next base: position 35,377,823 of record AP025051.1, read on the forward strand.
TTAATTCATTACTATTAATTGTCATTAATTTTATTTAATTTCCTTTTTATCCTTTAATTATTTTACGCAGGGTGCGGGGCATAATATTCCACCCCTTTACAAAAAGTTTCGTCCTCGAAACTGACGTACCTTATTGGAAAAGATGTGGATATAATTCCTTCATTTGCTCCTCAAGCTCCCACGTGGCTTCACGCTCCGTATGATTACTCCATTGAACTTTGACATACGAGATCACGTGCTTGTGTAGGACTTGATCTTTCTTATCCACAATCTTCACTGGATGTTCTTCATAGGTGATATCTTCTCTAACATCCAACGGTTGAGTCTCAAGGACATGGCTCGGGTCCGATATGTATTTCCTCAGTTGATACACATGAAATACATTATGGACTTGCGACAAACTCGGAGGCAAAGCTAACCGATATGCTCTTTCACCAACTTTACCAAGCACCTCGTATGGACCAATATATTGAGGGCTTAGCTTGCCTTTCATCCCAAATCTCACAACTCCTTTCGTGGGTGAGACTCGTAAATAGACCTTTTCACCAATTTCAAAGTATAGGGGCCTTCTTTTAGAATCTGCCCAACTTTTGCCGCGGTCTTGGGCCACCCTTAATCTTTCTCTTATAATCTTCACTTTACCCATGGTCAGCTCAACCAATTCTGGGGCAGTGATTGTCCGTTCCCCAACTTCGTCCTAACAAAACGGGGATCTAAACTTCCGTCCATAGAGAGCCTCAAACGGTGACATGCCGATTGCACTATGATAGCTATTATTGTATGAGAACTCCATCAGCTTCAGCATACTATCCCAGTTTCCTTTAAAATCCAGAGCACAAGCTCTCAACATATCTTCTAAAGTTTGGATGGTCCTCTCCGACTGTCCATCCGACTGAGGATGATAAGCGGTACTCATTCTTAGCTCAGTACCCATCGCTTTCTGAAATGACATCCAAAACTTAGAAGTAAATCTGGAATCACGGTCCGACACAATGCGGACGGGAACTCCATGTAGACTCACAATGTTGTCCACGTACAAGTTCGCCAATTGCTCGTACGAGGTACTGCGCGACATAGCTAGGAAGTGTGCTGACTTCGTCAAACGGTCACGATAACCCAAATCATGTCATTACCACCTTGGGTTCATGGTAATCCCATCACGAAGTCCATCTTCACGTGTTCCCATTTCCATTCAGGAATCTCAAGTGGCATCATCAAACCACCAGGTCGTTGGTGTTCTGCTTTAATTTGTTGGCACACTAGACATCTCTCAACATACTCCGCGATATTTTTTTCATCCCTATCCACCAATAATTCCTTTTGAGGTCCTTGTATATTTTTGTGCTTCCGGGGTGAATAGACATCCTCGAGTTATACGCTTCGCGTAGCAATTCTCTCCGAAGTTCATCCTTATCTGGTACGCATAACCGATTCTAGAACCATAGACTTCCATCTTCTCTCAACTGGAAATCTTTTACTGGTCCCGTAGATAATTTGTCGCGGGTTTCTCTCAGTGTTGCATCATCATACTGTGCTCTTTTAATTCTATCTACCAAGTCTGGACTGATAGACAGAGCTGTGAGAACATTCGCCACTGAGTCCACCAAATCGAGACTAAACTCCTCAATTTCCCTTTCCAACGAGGACTGTCTGGCGTGACTAGACTTTCTGCTCAACGCGTCTGCCACTCTATTTGCTTTACCCGGATGATAGTTGATGGTTAAGTCATAATCTTTGAGTAATTCCAACCATCTTCTTTGTCTCATGTTAAGCTCCTTCTGTGAGAATAAATATTTCAGGCTCTTGTGATCCGTGAACACTGCATATTTCTCTCTATACAAATAGTGCCTCCAGATCTTAAGAGCAAATACTACAGCTGCAAGCTCCAAGTCATGCGCCGGGCAATTCTGTTCATATGGTTTCAACTGTCTCGACGCGTACGAAATAACTCGTCCATTTTGCATCAAGACACAACCTATAAACAGAAAGTTAATTGTGGCGGACAGATATATATACAATATATATTAATTGTAATGATATACATACCTAGTCCTTTCTTGGACGCATCACTATAGATCACGAATCCGTCGTTGCCGGAGGGTTGCGCCAACACCGGGACCGTGGTCAATCTCTTCTTGAGCTCAGAAAAGCTTTGCTCGCATTCAGCAGTCCATTCAAACTTAGTCTTCTTCTAAGTAAGTCAACTCAATGAACTGCTATTGTCGAAAATCCTTCAACAAACTTCCTATAGTAGCATGCCAGGCCTAGGAAGCTTCTGACTTCGGTCACATTCGTAGGTCTTGGCCATTCCGTAATGGCTTCTACCTTCTTAGGATCCACTGAGATCCCGTCCTCCGAAATTACATGACCCAGAAAGGCTACACTTCTTAGCTAGAATTCACACTTGCTGAATTTGGCATATAGCTTCTGTTGCCTCAAAATTTCCAACACCACCCTTAGGTGTTCTGCATGGGATTGTTCATCAGGGGAGTAGACCAAGATATCATCGATGAACACCACCACAAACTGATCCAACTGTTCTCGAAATACATTGTTCATCAAGTCCATAAAAGCTGCTGGGGCATTAATCAATCCAAAAGGCATCACCAAAAACTCATAATGCCCATATCGAGTCCGGAAAGCTGTGTTAGGGACGTCACCTGCTTTCACGAGCAACTGATGATACCCCTGACGAAGGTCAATCTTTGAGAACCATCAGGCTCCCTTTAGTTGATCGAATAAATCATCAATCCTTGGCAGAGGATATTTGTTCTTAATGGTGATTTTGTTCAACTCTCGGTAATCAATACATAATCGCATACTGCCATCCTTCTTCTTCACAAATAATACTGGAGCTCCCCAGGGTGATACACTGGGACGAATCAACTTCTTATCTAACAACTCCTGAAGTTGTCCCTTCAGCTCCTTAAGCTCCTTAAGCTCAGCTGGAGCCATTCTGTAAGGTGCTTTAGATATAGGTTCCGCACCAGGAATCAAGTTGATTTCGAACTCCACTTCTCTTGATGGCGGCACTCCCGGCAAATCATCAGGGAATACATCCTTAAATTCATTGATTACCAGAATCTGATCCATGGAGGAAACTTCTTGCTTCGCGTCCAAGGCATACACCATAAGTTCCTCTGCCCCCTTCTTCAAAGCCTTGAAAGCCATAATCACCGTCAAATATATTTTCTTCGGGGCTTTGGTTAGCTTGATGTTCCCTTGAACTGTCACTTCGTTCATTTCGGGATCTTTGACAGTTACTAGCTTCAGTCTGCAGTCGATATTGGCATGATACTTGGTCAGCCAATTCATGCCCAATATCACATCGAAATCCCTCATCGCAATTGGAACCAATGTAACAGAAAAGACTTTCCCATCCAACTCCAATTCACAATCTTTATATTGGTGGTGCGAAACCATTACTTGTTCACCAGCTGCCTGCACCTTGAAGGGGGTTTCAAGCCACTCGGGTAGACAGCCAAGTCCTTTGACGAATCACTTAGAGATGAACGAGTGACTCACTCCACTATCAAACAATACGTTTGCGGGCACTTTGTTAACTAGAATCGCACCTAAACACAAAGAGTGTAGCACATAAAGGTTTTCATGTATAACACATTCAATTTCAACTTAAACGGCTAAAATTCAACTTAAACAACTAAGATTCAACTTAAATCGTATCTGCCACAATGTTAGTGCTCTCCTGCACTTCAGCGTCCGTCATGACGTGTACCCTCGCGTTGGGTTTGGGCCTACCCCTCTGTTGCTGCGACAGCCCTGCTTCTCCCTACCACATTTGAAGCAATCCTTGATCCTGTGGTCCGTCCTACCACATTTGAAGCAAGCCCCTGTTTTCTTCCAACATTATCCAACGTGGTTCTTCTGACAGTGGGGACATATACCTGCAGCCGATCGGTCTGGCTGGCTTTGCTGCGGAGGTCGCTAGAACTGTACCATCTGACCTCTCCTAGGAATTTTGACCCAACGTCCGGGTCTACCTCCACTCCTGTTGTCCCTCGGCCTCTTGTTGGTATCGTCACGAGCCTCTCTAGGCTGTGACCGGCGCATATCACTTTCCACCCGGTAACATGCATCCAACATCTCCTTAAAAGTTTTCAAACTAGACCCCGCTATAGCCGTCCGAATACGGGGGTTCAATCCTTGCTCAAACTTGAGCATCTTCATCCTGTTGTTTTCTAACACCATGGGCGTGAATTTTCCCAAGGCATGGAATCTATCAGCATAGTCAGAAATAGACATCTGATCTTGCTCCAGCTTATCGAACTGTCTCATCTTCTCCAATATAGCAGTTTCTGGTACGTAATAGTCCTTATAAGCCTCAACAAATTGCCTCCACAAGATAGGGGGAGTCATCTTTGACAAAATACCATTCCACCAGGCATTTGCTCTGCCACTCAGTAAGGGCGTGGCCACATCCACCTTAAGTTCCTCAGTCACTTGCACCAGCCTGAAGCATTTCTCTACCTCGTCCAACCAAAATTCTGCCACCTCTGGATTAGTGGTCCCCTAAAAGGTTGGGGCATGCATCTTTCGCATCTCCCCAATGTAATACCGTATACCGTGCTGGGGCGGTGGTGGAGGAGGAGGCTGCTGTTGCTGCTGAGCAACACCTTGCGCAATCACCGTTATGGCGTCCATTAGTGCTTGGGGCATTACCATCTGTGGTGGCGGTGGGTTCTCATTTCCGTTGCCACCGTTTCCAGAGTTATCCCTTCTAGGAGGCATCTTTCTGCAAGATCAGCGCTTATTAGCATTCAGCAATTTCAAAGATAAATACTGAAAGCCCATATGCGTTGTACAAGACGGAACTCATAAACTAAAAGGAAAATAACACTTCTTATCGCGCTCGCACACACCCAACCCAATATTAGACCTATGGGTCAACTTAAGGTCATAATCATAACTTAAGACTCTATATGACATAACCTAGTTCTCCGAGGATCTGAAGCCTAGGCTCTGATACCACCTGTAGCGCCCCGGCCCGAACAGTGGACCCAAACCGGTGCACTTGTCGTAGCCTACTGAGAGGACTACAAGACGTCTCATCTCTCGAATCCACATCATCAATGACGTAAGAGAGTAAGCACGGAAACATATGTAAAACAAATCTAAACCATCAAATCCGTACATCAAGATGTAATGTGTTTACAAAAGATTATTTGTGGCCGCAGCCAACTAAATCCTCAACGAATGAAAGATAATTAAGATAATAAGAAGCATCCTATAACAAATACCAAGAGAAGCTCTAAACGTCCCATTCAGCCAACTCGCCGTCGTTCTCTATGAATATCATGTCATACTCAGCCTTATCTGCAAGACAACGAGTAGAACTCTTAGCGAAAGACGCTAGCAAATAACCCGCTTATAAGACATACGGGATCAACACATGGCAAGACATGAGTAATATCTATATCAAGGGATAATGGGGCACATGTCTTGTATAATTTAAAGATCATAAGTTGCCAGCACAACAGAAACAAAGGACAACAACGAATAAGTAGTAGACAGTTCAATAACACAACACTTACAAGTCAATCATACCAAAACGACTCACGTGATGCATGACATTTCAAAATATGCACTACACTACACAACCCAAATGATTATGCTTCACTTTTCAAAAACAGTGCAATGCATGTCATAATGTTCGGTCGCGTAACTTTATACCCTGTGATGGGTCACAGCTTGTCTTTATACCCTGTGACACATCACAGCTCAACTTTATACCCTGTAATGTTCTACAGCTTGTCTTTATACCCCGTATCACATTACAACTCACTTTATACCCTGTGATTGTTACAGCTTGTCTTTATACCCTGTAACGCATCACAGCTCATTTCGCAAACTTTATACCCTGTGCCAAGGCACAGCTCTTGTCAAATCATAATGCAAATGCAAGTGTCATGATGCAAGGATGCGCATTCACATGTCAATCAATCATTTGAACTCATCTCTTTCGCATCTTCAAACGTAACGCTTCAAGCAAGTCAACATTACCTAAACTTTCATTCTTAGAACACGAGGAATGGAGTAAACACTCTCACACGTTCCATTTGAACCTTATCGAAACCTCACGCGTTCATTCTTAACCCCTTAGATTATTCGCTCTGAAGTCCAACTCGAATACCCCACGGAGTCCTCATCGTTGATTCACCAGCTTAGGTCGTGTTTCCAAGACTTATACTAACCTCAATCAGGTCCTAAGAAGTCTCTAAGATCACCCAAAGGATCCCCTAGCTTCCCTCTTTCTTCCTCTACATTCCCACAAACTGATGGACGTCAGCACCTGACGTCGATCGATCCACGTCTATCAGAGCACTTCGATCTCTCGCTTAGCCTACATCGATCGATCGATGTGACGTCGTTCCCTCACATGATCGATCGACGTCCATCAGGACACATCGATCTCTCCCTCTCTATACGTCGATCGATCCACGTACATCTGAAGCACATCAGTCCCTCCCTCAACTATACATCAATCGATCGATGTACGTCAGCCTCTGACATCGATCGATCGATGTCATCGTTTTCCAGCATTCTCATTCTGCGATTTCTGCAGAAACTGCAGATCTGAACCCCAATCGATTTCCAACTTCCTTCCAACCATTCCAAGCCTAATCCTCACTATCAATCCACACTTAATTCACCAAAACAAAATCTTTCATATACAAATCAAGGATTCAAGCCTAAAACTCAAAGCATCCATCAAAATGAACCTAAAAATCTCATCTTTTCACTCTCCCTCCCTTCAACCGCAAATAGCAACAAAAAGGGGTTCAAGGGATTGGGTTTTGCAGGATCTCACATAGTCAACAACAATAACAAATGCTTTCAACATATAATGGCCAAAACCTCAAATCCATAACAAGTGAATCACATATAGATCATCAAATAGAAACTACTACATGGTGATCCATTTAGATATCAAAAATAGGCCTTTTTCTTTCGCAAATCGTAGGAACTTATAAGATGATTACTTGCCTTTGATTACTAGTAGAAGAATCGAAGAACAAACGAGGATTGGATTGCTCCCTTGAAGAACCTTCACCTAGGGTTGCAAAAAAGGGTGAAAATCGCCTAAGGAGAGGAGGAGAGGAGGAGAGGAAGGCGTCGATTGTTTTCTGAAAAATGAATCAGAAACTGACGTTCTGTCAGTTTTGATAAAGGTAGGGATGAAATTGGAGTTTCTAAATTATATCCTATTATCTCAATTATCTTAAATGTTTGAATTCCAACATTTAGTTCTAAATTAAATATTACTTAATTCTGATATTTAATTTCTCTATAAATGCCACTTAATCTGATATTTAATTCTTAATTCATTACTATTAATTGCCATTAATTTCATTTAATTTCTTTTTTATCCTTTAATTATTCTACGGAGGGTGCGGGGCATAACATATCCTAACCATAACCCCTGAACCTAGACATATCCCTAACCCTAATCATAACCTTAACCCTAACCATAACTCTAAACTCTAACCATAACCTTAACCCTAATTTACGAAACGTATGTGAAATATTATACATGAATTTATTGAATTGAAATTAAAACTGCACGAACAAAAAGGGTCAAACAACAATTTATTCCTTGACTATAAACATTACATAGGATACAAACAACTAAATATTACTCCAAAGCTGTTGTACAGTAGGACAAATGTTACGGTGGTAGCCTACTTATTTAAATACACAACACTTTTGATTGTAATGTGGCGGTTGATCTCACTGTAAATCTGACCTCAACCACGCTTTGGTTTCAATTCATAATGAAGGTGCAAGCCAATACGTTGAGTGATGTACATGATGGAAAAGCATTATATGTTTCGAACATAGCACGATAAGAGTAAAAATAGACAACAAACTCCATCGTTATACTGTGCATATTTTGGCATACCTTCATAGCGTGTGAGCAAGACATACGTTAGAGCTGATATTTTTTACAAGTGGAGGTCCTGTCTTTTAGGTTTATAATATAAGAAACACCAGTACAATCTACTCTATGTGGAATTATAACCACATATAAACCTTCTCTCATTTCATATACTTGCACCATGTGCTTTTTTAGATTTATTTCATTTTCAATAAATTGTTATTACACCTTGATAGATCAATTGTCCCTGCTGCCAAATGTGATAACACTTCTTGTCACTTTTCATTAAACGTCTTCACCATTCTTTGAATGCTCTTTGAACGTAAGTACTAACCGGTAAATATCTAGCCTCTTTGAGTATTATTCCACGACTTAGAGAAATTGGTTGTCATAACATAATATCTTCTACCACCATCATGAGACAACGTCCATATGTCAAGTGGTATCCATATAAGATAAGTGTACGCATCTTTATTCAACTCCTTCAGCTTCTCCATATATTCATTAAACTTATACACCTTATGTTATGTTGCAGCTTCTCAAAGAATGTTACTCAAAGCTTTGATTTTTAGAAACATTAATCAACTTATTATAAAGACAACCTACAATATACGTAAACTATTTGTAAGAATATTTACCTAAAAGATTAGCTTTGAGATGAAGGAGACAATATCTATGGTATGCATAAGATAGTTGCTAATAGGATCTGCTTGAATTACAGCTTGGAGTCTTGTAAATCGATCTGAAATCATACATATATCTTTCATGCCGCCAAACATATTTTGCCGAATATTTCAAAGAAACTACCTCTAATTATGTTTTCTTTCCTCGTCAACAATAGCATAAGCTATTGGAGTCATATGATCAGCAACATCAACCGCAACAGTAATCAATAATTTTTTGCTAAACATGTCATACAATTGTATGCCGTCTATTGATATCATCGGACAATAATATTTGTATCCTAAAAAAGACGATTCGAATACCTAAAAAACTACACCAAACACTTTTTTGATCAGTAGTGCTCAACTCAGATCATCCCTCCAATGGACTATGGTCTCTTCATTTGATATCTCTATCGCATAGCGACACAACTTACGTAAAGATTCAAGCCGATCACCAGACCATTTTCATTGCAGATTTTTTTTCCAAACCATATTTTTTCGTATTTAATGTCCATGTTCAAACTCCATTTTATGGATTCACAAACATCCTGCTATAAGATGCCACTAACAATTTTGGGTTTTCTAATTTACGCACCCAACGTACAAATCTTCTTTCTTGCTTGCCATAACTTTGAAAAAACCGTTATGCTTAACATGTCATAACTGCACAGCATGTTGCACGCCTTCTTTGTTTTTGAACAGTATCGTCTCTTCTGTGTGATCAAGTTTACTCTCCTTCCAAAGACGATGTCTAAGACCCGGCCGATCGTGAATGCTCATGTCTTTTTATCATCCGTAATCTTCCAAAAATGGAACATTTTGTCAAAATGAGGTAACCTTAGCCGAGGAACCTCTTCTTCATCCTCATCCTCCTCAAGGTCCTCCAAATAATCTTCTTCATCTCTATTGTCCTTCTCGTCTTCCTAGAATTCATCGTTATCATCATCATCATCATCATTGTGTTCTCCATCTTCCATATTAGTTTGATCTTCCACATATGCATGTGATGAGCAACTTTCAACGGCGTTACATGTAAATCCAACAATAATATCTCTGTCTACAGTACCACCAACAAGATTTGTGACATCACATATATCACCACATCTGGAAGAGTTGGACAGCGAATTGGTATGTCTAAATATGATTCGACGACTTCCTCATGCTAGCCAAATTGTAAATGTAATCGGCCGTATTAGATTCTAAGAGGTATCGACATACCAGATTAATTACACCCACATTTGCATCTAGCTCCAATCTTGATTTAACTTCTATTTAAACTGTTTGCATACCATATCACTTGGCATCCTCATCATTTTCGTGGGAGCATGATCATATGAAATTTCATTGTGTGAATACATTGTTTTACCTTCGTAATACAAAGCGATTTGGATTTTGAAGTCATTTCACTATGAAGATAGCAAAAAGATTTTCAAGATAGTTTCTTCAATATCATCGCGATTAAATAGAACCTGATTAATGGACGTTTATTGCTGGGCGTCCAGCGCCTTGAACGGCCATATGATTGGCATCTTGGTGTCTGACGGTTTTCCAGCTCCTAATTCCGCTTGTGGAGAAAAAACTGGTTTTTTGTAAGACGCGTTTCTGAATGGCATCTTAGGAGCATTCATTGGACGTGTTTCTGAATAGCATTTTAGGTGGTCCTAGATGCTATTTTGAATGACATTTAGATTGTTTGGATAATTTTTCTAATTCATGACGCATTTGTAGTTTTTTTAATTAAAACTACAATATTTTTTAAATTTCCCAAAGGACCTAATGTGCATTTTGTCTGCAATAGGTAGTAATCAGTATTAAACATTGAAAATTTACTTTACGTAAACATCACCTAAGTGCTATTGACAGATAAAACTATGAGAACAGAACTCAACACATAGTCTAGTTCTTTTGGATGCATTCTAGGTCAGCATATGCTTGTAGATCAAGCCTCGTTGATTTAATATGTTCCATTGTTTGTCTTAATCAATTTGCTAATAAGTTATTCATGAATACATTTGTTAAAAGAAATACATAGGTAAAGCAACTGGTAAAGTAAATGGAAACCTTTGGGGGCTGGGCAATCCGATTGATATTGTCGATTTGGAAGGGGGATTTTATGTGGTCAGATTCTTCTCAGCAACACAATACTACCATGCTCTGGATAATGGTCCTTGGATGATCCAAGGCCATTACATCACTGTAAGTAAAAAAGAAATCTTTTTTCTCTATAGAAAGCGATATAGTTGCAAATACGTTGACATGGATTCGGATCCCCAACCTCCCGTTAGAATTTTTTGATTAAGGGATCCTTATGAGGATTGGGAATTTACTGGGTAAAGCTATAAAGGTAGACAACACTGCAATGAAAGTTGAACGTGGTAAATACGCAAGGTTGTGCGTTCAAGTGGACCTTAGATGGCCTTTAGCCTCAAGGATTAAACTGAATGGTAAACTGTTTCACATCGAATATGAAGGACTCAACTTAATCTGCTTTAAGTGTGGGAAATATGGCCACACCAGTGACCAGTGCGGTGAACAACAAAATGAAACGCATAGAGAATCAGCTGCACCAAAACCACAGAGTACTAAAGCAAACCTAGAGGAACCCTTTGGCCCTTGGATGATTGCATCCAATAGACATCGACGTTCAAACTATCCTACAGCCCCGTTGGGCCAGGCTCAGGTGGAGAATGGGAATAGAGCACTGGGGTCACGTTTTAACCCCTTGGAGGCAGACTTTGAGGATGTGGAATGTGATGACACCATTGGGAAACTACAAAATCAGTTGAACTCTATCATAGACAAAGGTCCTGATATGACCTTTCAGGCATTTACCAAGGGAGAGGCAGGGCGTAAAGGAAAACCGAAGAAAAAGGGTATCTCAGTGCAAGAGGCTCCCAAAATCCGAGTCCAGGTGCCACACAGACGACAGGACTTGGAAATACAACAATCCAAATCTCTGCATCAAGATTCCAATCATCCGAAGTACACCTTTGCTGGAGGGCGTAGTCCCTCCTCAAGAGGACGAGGCTCTTACAGCCGACCACGCGGCGGGACGACGATGACCCGATCACTTCGTGACATAACAAATAAATCCTTAAGTAACCTTGAAGATGGTAATGACTGGAGCACGTGTCCAGAGTGGCCCAGTCTTGCGGTAAACAGGAAGAGTGTAGTTGGTACAGCAGTCCATGAATATAACAAGGTGCACCCACCTGATACACCTAAGGGGAGGGGCGTAGAGCTCCATACTCCCAATGGCCAAGATGGGCCAATGAGTAAGCTGAAAGAAAAGGAGGGACCATCTGCCCAAAGCGAAGCCAAAGACGAGATGGAAGGTGTTGAGCAACTTTTACCTGTTGCCCAATGAAAGTTATATCATGGAAGCCGCTTCCCCTGAATTCAAGGCGGTATTAAAAGATATGGTTAAGGAACACAAGCCGGATATCTTGTTTTTGTGTGAAACGAGAGTGCAGAGTGCACATGCCAACTGGATTTTGTCTAAACTCCGCTTCACAAACATGGCAGTCGTTGAGGCGAGAGGTTTTGCGGGGGGAGGGGGGTTGTGGTGTTTCTGGGATAGTAATAGTGTGGATGTTGTTACAATGAGATGTACAGCCCAGATGCTCAATATTGGGATCAAAAATAAGGGAGTGCTTGAATGGTGCCTCTCCTTTGTCTACGCATCTCCGGTTGTTACAATGAGGGATAATTTTTGTGAGTATGTGGAGCAAATGAGTCATTTCATCCAGACTCCATGGTGCTTGGTTGGAGATTTTAACCAAGTTACGAGGAAACAAGATAAACGAGGGGGCAGACCAGTACATGGTTACTCAGTGGAGAGGATGAGACGAATGTTTGATACTTGCGGGATGACAGAGCCCCCCTTTTCTGGACCAGCTTATACATGGTCAAATAAACAACAAGGCCGCTCTCTAACACAACAGCGTATTGATCAGTGCTGGGGAAACACGCAGTGGCACAGTAAATTTCTGCAGGCAACAACGCAACACTTGAAGAGGATCCACTCGGACCATCACTCAATCCTAATATCGCTTTCACCACAACGAAGGACCCATCCTGAACTGAAGTTCTTCCGTTTTGAAGCAGCCTGGTTAGAGCATAAAGATTTCCAGCCGTTTATGTCAGCAGCATGGACTCACATGCCAAATGATATTATCAGTACTTTGGGGAAATTCAAAGGCAGATTACTGGAATGGAAGGAGAAAATTTACGGCAATCTTACCCAAAACAAAATGAGGTGTGCAGCTAGACTTATTGGCATTTAAAGGGAATTTGCTCTCAGACCTTCGAGATTCCTCTGTAATCTTGAAGTTGAATTAATGGAAGAATACTCCTCTATGCTTAAAATGGAGGAAGCCCACTGGCAGCAGCGCTCTAGCCTCCATTGGCTATCCCAAGGCAAACGCAATAGTCGGCTCTTTCATAAAGCGATGGGCTCTCGGACTCGCAAGCCTCTTATCACAACGCTGCAAGATGAATCTGAGGCCTGGATATCTGATGCTGGAAAGTTAAAAATGATTTTTTAGGGATTTTTACGTTACTCTATATGCTAATGGCCCCCAAGTACTTGCCCAGCTGCCGGAACTTGAATTTCCTTTACTAGCCATCATGATAGAAGATCATTGAACCATGTTGTTTCCCCCCGCGAGATTGAAGTTGCTATATTTCAAATGAGTGTCTATAATGCCCCAGGGCCAGACGGGTTACCCCCTTCTTTTACCAACGCAATTGGGAAGTAGTGAAAGAATCTATCATTGAATTTGTTCTTAACAGTTTTCGGCACAGAAGGTTCCCTGAGGAACTAAACCACACACTGATCAGCTTAATTCCAAAGGTACCGCACCCGACAACCGTGACACAGTTCCGACCAATTGCACTCTCTAACGTGCTTGTCAAGGTAATTTCGAAGGTTGTAGCAAATAGGTTGAAGGTGTTATTGCCTAAGCTTGTCTCGCAGACACAGGGAGCATTCACCTCGGGTAGGCAAGCTTCTGAAAACATCATTATCGCCCAAGAACTAATCCATACGATGAAGCATAAGACTGGGAGAAAGGGCCTGATGATGATCAAAATCGACCTTGAAAAGGCCTATGGCAAAGTAAGCTGGTCGTGCCTCAAAAATGTGATCCAGGCTGCAGGATTTGGTCCAGAACTAGTGGATTTAATTATGTTCTCGGTAACGTCTGCTAGGTTGTCACTATTTTGGAACGGGGAACAACTTCCCTAGTTTCAGCCGACCTGCGGGATCCGCCAGGGTGACCCGTTGGCCCCGTACCTCTTCCTACTTTGTATGGAGGTATTAAGCCAAATGATCCAGAAAGCAGTGAAAGAAAAGCGATGGAAACCAGTAACAGCTTCCAGAGGAGGACCGGGGGTGTCCCACATCTTTTTTGCCGACGACTTATTGCTGTTTGGCAAGGCCATTAACACGCAAGCTGAGGTTATTGATGCCATACTTAGCCGCTTCTGTGCAATCTCTGGACATCAGATTAGCTTAAAGAAATCAGTAATATTTACTTCCAATAACACGCCGAGTCATGAGATTAATTTGCTGCAATGTTGCTTGAAAATCCATCCTACTAAGGAGCTGGGGAAATATTTGGGCATGCCTCTCATCTATAACCGTGTGAATCGCACCACGTTCGAATATTTGGTTGACAATATCCGAGAGAGACTGAAAGGGTGGAAGACCAAAGTCCTCTCCCAAGCTGCTAGAGGAATACTAATTCAATCGGTGTTGAGTACTTTGCCATCTTATACAATGCAGACAGCCAAGATTCCGGCTACTATTATAGATGAAATGGATAGACATATTCGCAGATTCTTTTGGGACGAAATGGATGGTAATAGGCAGTTGCACTGGATACCGTGGAGAACAATCTATCCGCCGAAAAAATGCGGTGGACTTGGAATCAAGAACCTAAAACTTATGAATGTTGCCTTCCTTGCAAAGTTGGGCTGGAAACTGCTGACTGAAACTGAACCACTCTGGGTGCAAATATTACTTGCTAAATACGGATCTCCTCTCAGTCTCAAGACCCGGCAGAATACGTCCTTTACCTGACAGAGCATCAGGTACGCTGTCCCTGTCCTACGGAGAGGCCTTGATGCCGCCATGCAGAACGACCCAGCCCAGGCAACTTATTGGAGAACACAAGAATCAACAAAATTCTCAGTGGCTAGCGCGTATCTGGTCCAAACGGCTGCTACTGAAGCGATGGAGAATCAAGTCTGGCATCGAATATGGCATATGCGAGGACCAAATCGCCTAAACTTTTTCCTCTGGAGAGCGAGACATGAAGCAATACCCACGATGTACGCCCTATCAAAACGACATTTGAATACTGACAGGATTTGCGTCGTTTGCAAACATGATGGCATAAGTAACCTACATGATCTCCGCGATTGTGCTTGGGCGTGGCGTGTATGGAAACTATTGGTGGAAGATTTGCATTGGAATGACTTTGTCGATTTTCAGGAACTGCCTTCATGGATTGACGCCAATTTAGAAAAAAATTTTTGGAAATCCACTACCACAAGTGGATGGAAATATGTATTTCGAGAGTGCCTACATGGAATCTGGATGTGGCGGAACTAAGTAATCCATGCGGATCTGGACAACCCACCCCCACCGTGGGTTTTTGCAAGAGAAGTACGAAGGAGAGTTGAAAATATGCGTATTTCCAATAGCATTGACACGGCTTTTTGGAATGTACCTAGTATATTGAACTAGTTCTTACGGTGTAATGACAGTGTAAATATTGATTCCATCAAGAAAATGCTCCTTTTCTTCGGAAAGCAATTGGTAAAGTTGGTGCTTTGGGACTTTGAGATCACAGGTTTGAGCCACAAAAACGGCCTCTTGCACAAAATATAGGATAAGGCTGCATACATCAGATCACGAAGCCATCCGGTCCCTCTTTGGACCATGCACAAACATGGGAGCCTAATACACTCGGAACGCCCTAAAAAAATGTAAAGTTATGTAAATGATGTGTTAACATGCTTGATAAATTACTTATACTATAAGCTGTATAAATGTCGTATGCAGATATGAAAGCAAAGAATATAAAAATTCATTCTTAAAAAATCATAAAAAAAACATTAAGTATGTTATGTAATCTCCTTTTGGGGATTGGAAATACGTAAACTGATTTGGTAATAACAAGCAGTCGTTTCACGTAAAAGGGATTACGTGTAGGTAGTGATTTAGGGTTCTAACCAAATGCTAAAACTTGATATGTTTAGCCAATTTTAGAAACGAACAATTCATATCCGGACACCTACCTATAATTGAGCATCCTCAAGTATGAAACAACAACAACTGAAACAATAACATTACCACATTAACTTAGATGCTTCTGTCTATGACGAAGTATGAGGGGTCGGACGTACACAACCATACTCCTGTGTTAGAAACACACAGAGGTTGTTTTTCGATGACCATGACCCATAAAAAATTGCGTCAAGCTGTATCGATCAACTGCTGTTATGAAAATAGCAGGAAACAAGACAACGAAACAAGAGAACAAGAACAGAAACCTTGACTTGAGGCGTGTATACACACTTTCCGTAAGGAATATTTGCCCCCACTTGATGCTGCAGGGTTATAGGCAAACTTTCTCCTAGGATACAACAGCCAACAATCTCTAATCCTCATCAAATAGGATTGAGAAACTATGAACTTTCTTAAAACAAGAGTGTATTTGTAAAGGAAGAAGAGTATGAAAAGCTAGTTTGATGTATGTTGCAAGATGATCATTCCAATGGGTTATAATAGCCTATTTATAGGCTCTCAAACTCCAGAATGTCGTTGAAGGAGGTTGCATGGCGATTGGATATGTCTTTTGGTGCAAAAGATGTGATTTTCCATGAAAAGTCACATCTGTCAGGACATCGATCGATCGATGTGATCGATCGATGTCCTCAGTTCAACATTGAACTCTGCACTCTGGACACATCGATCGATCGATGTCATCGATTGATGTCCGGCAGAATACTCAACTTCATTTTCAAGCTACATAGATCTATCCATTTGATACATGAATCGATCCAAGCCATGAGTCAAGCTATTCTTGCTTTCTCCAACACCATTTTACCTTCATCTTTAATCTCATACACTCTTCATTCCATTGCCTTTACAAACTATTATAACAATCCTCCACTTAGTTTGTAAAGCAACTTATGACATTTCATGCATGTAAGAAGTATCTTTCGATTTGAACCTCTTATTAGTATAACACTTCAAAGTTCTAACGAAATCGTGATAGCTAAAAAGCCTTGAATCAGATTCCTATGTGTTAGAACCGGAAACGTTATACACATGAAACCACACTCTCAACCGAAGTCCATTTTAAACCACACTTTATGGCCTTGTGCTACCCCTAGTATTCATGAACATTTCAAGATCATTGCTTGTCGAAGCGGCACCACTTCCTATGTTCATATAGGTGACAATTAAGATAAATCCTCTTAACTCGTCATTAAGAGTGTTTTAACACTCACCCTCCTTTAACACTAACATTCCAATTCTTTAAAGATCAATGTCGTGCGGCTTGATTCTTTAAAGATCAATCGTAGTGCTTTAATACCTCACTTTGTGACTTGTTGTTACCCATTGAACCTTTGACTAGTGGAATGCTAGACAAGGTTGGGTTTCCATCACAAGTGAACTTATCCCATACGTCTCAATCTCATCCCTAAAGATGTACTCTGTACCAAGTCTTTTGATAGACTCTTTGTTAATGGATCCGCCAGGTTATTGCAGGATCTAACGTATGCAATGGCTATTACACCATCTATTATTAATTGCCTTATATAATCATGCCTAAGGCTGACATGTCTAGATTTTCCATTATAGATTTTACTATAAGCTCTAGACATCGTTGCTTGGCTATCACAGTGTAAAGAAATGGCTGGCATCGTTTGTGGCCACAACTCTATATCCAATAAAAGATTTCTCAGCCATTCTGCTTCTTTACCTGCAGATCCCAATGCTATGAATTCGGATTCCATTGTAGAATGAGTTATGCATGTCTGTTTCTTTGAAGCCCAAGAAACAGCACCACCACCCAAAGTAAATATCCAACCTGTAGTAGACTTGTTATCACCAACACTAGTTATCCAACTAGCATCAGTATAACCTTCTAACACGGCTGGAAAATTACTATAGAACAATCTATAATTCATAGTCTTTTTCAAGTACCCAAGTACTCGCCCGATTGCCTTCCAATGTTCTATACTAGGATTACTAGTATATCTTGATAATTTACACACCGCAAAGGCAATATCCGGTCTAGTGACTAGCATATTCCAATTGAGCTACAGCTCTACCGGTATGTCCAGTCAATTTGTATGAGGCATCGAATGGTGTGTTTGATTCTTTGATCTCCAAGTGTTTAAACTTGTTCAACACTTTGTTTACATAATGAGATTGACAAATAGCAAAACCCCCACTATGTTTGGACACCTTAATCCCTAAGATAGTATCTACCTCACCCAAATCTTTCATTTGGAATTGTGAAGTTAAATACTTCTTAGTTTCATTTACTCCTTCCATATTAGTACCGATAATGAGCATATCATCCACGTACAAACAAATAATGACACCATATTTGTCTGTAAACTTGGAATATACACACTTATCTGCACCATTATGTTGGAAACCATCCTTTAAAATGGTAGTGTCAAACTTTTCATGCCATTGTTTCGGTGCTTGTTTCAATCCATACAATGACCTTATCAATTTGCACACTTTGTGCTCATTTCCCGGAAGTACAAAACCTTCCGGTTGTTCCATATAGACCTCCTCGTCTAAATCACCATTGAGAAATGCAGTCTTAACATCCATTTGATGAATAACCAAGTTATTTATGGATGCTAACGCTATCAACACTCTAATGGATGTTATTCTCGCAACCGGAGCATATGTGTCAAAATAGTCTATCCATTCTCGTTGTCTAAAGCCTTTAGCTACTAATCTAGCCTTGAAAGTTTGAAGTGAACCATCCGAATTGTATTTCTTGTGAAATACCCATTTACATCCAATAGCTTTGGAACTTGGAGGCAAATCAGCGAGAATCCACGTATTGTTAGACAATAACGAATTTATCTCATCATCAATAGCTTCCTTCCAAAATGATGCATCTCTCGATTGCATCGTTTCCTTATAGGATTTTGGATCATCTTCAACGTTTAGTACAATAGGTATTTGATTAAACACTTTTGTCCTATTACCTTCAATTAAGAAAGTAATAGATTGCGAAGAAATGAAGTCTGGATGTATATGCTTTTCCTTTCTAGCACGTTGACTTCTCCTAAGCTCAGTTGGAGAATCTTGATTTAGATCATCAACACTAGAAGGATCATTAGAAAAATCTCCAACAATAGGTGCATTCAAACTCTCACTTGTTGAACATTGATTTGAATCTGTTCTTAAGAATTTATTCTCAAGAAATTCAACATCTCTAGATTCAACAAACCACATTGGATTCTAAATCTAGAATCCTATATGCTTTAGAGTTTTCGGCATATCCAATAAAGACACCTTTAAGAGCTCTTGGCCCCAACTTAGTCTTCTTTGGATCCGGAACTCTATAATAGGCTAGACAACTCCAAACTCTAAGATAACTCAGATTTGGTTTTTGTTTCTTCCATAATTCATATGGAGAAACCTTAAACTTTTTAGAAGGAATTCTATTATGTACATGACAAGCCGTTAACAAGGCTTCCCCCACAAATTCTTTGGCAAACCAGAATTTATTAACATTACATTTAGCATGTCAACTAAACTTCTATTCTTTCTTTCAGCCAAACCGTTCTGTTGGGGAGTGTATGGAGCACTTTTCTGGTGTATGATACCATTTTCCTCACAGAATTGATTAAATTCAAAAGGAAAATATTCACCACCACGATCACTCCTTAGAACTTTGATTTTCAATCCCGATTGATTTTCAACTTCCATTTTATAGACTTTGAACATGTCAAAGGCTTCATCTTTATGCCTTAGTAAATATACATAAGTATATCTAGAGGCATCATCAATGAAAGTAATGAAATATCGATTACCACCTCGGGTTAAAACTCCATTCAATTCGCAAATATCCGAATGAACAAGTTCTAAGAGCTCAGTTTTCCGTTCAACTTTCGGAAACGGCTTCTTTGTCATCTTTGCTTGTATGCATACTTCACATGTTCTTTCATTTTCATCTTTACAAGAAATTAAGGCATGCTTAGACATGAACTTAATAGTAGTATTACTAACATGTGCAAGTCTATCATGCCACAATGAAAAAGAAGAATCAACAGAGTAAACAGAAACCGCGGAATTTTTATTGATGCTTAGTTTAAATATCCCGTCGCAAGCATAACCCTTGCCGACAAAGATCCCATTTTTGGACAATATAATTTTGTCCCCCTCCATTACAATCTTGAATCCACTCTTACAGACAAGACTAGCAGAGACTAGATTCTTAGAAATCTCGGGTACATGTAGTACGTTGACTAATAACAACTTCTTACCAGAAGTAAAGTCTAACTCTATACTACCTTTACCCAAGACTCTTGTGGCGCTGCGGTTTCCCATAAGAACTTGTTGGCTTTCATCCACAACACGGTAGGTCTTGAATAGATCCTTGTTGTTGCACACGTGCACTGTTGCACCCGAATCGAACCACCAATCACTTGTGATCTCGTTCGTAGCCATATGAAGTTCTGTTACCATGCCAACATGCAAACCTGAGACCATTGCAACCAGTTGATCGGTTCCAATGTCTATCATATTCGCATTGTTGACATTCTGAGAATCACCGCCCTGTTTTTGTTTCTTTCGAAACCAACAGTCCTTTTTCAAGTGACCTTTCTTGCCACAATTATAACATCTCTTGCCCTTCTTGGATTCTGCTTTGTCAGTGGATTCAGAATAATCGGAGTTCTTCCTTTTGTTTCCAACCGAACTCCCTGGTTTCCCTTTGACATAATGCACTCTAGGTGCATCGTCAGAGACATGTCTCTTTACAAGACTCCTTGTCTCTTCTTCAATTCGCAGATGCTTTTGAAGTTGTTCAAGGGAAAATGATTCAGTTGAGTGCAGTAATTTCTTCCTGTAGTCATTCCAACTAGGAGGAAGCTTAGCAATGATTTCTCCTACTTGTAATGCCTCAGAAACTTCTACACCCAACTCTTTCAGTTTAGACACAATGACTTGCAACTCGTGCACTTGGTCCATGACTGAAATATTTTCAACCATCTTAAAATTAAAATACCTCATCACTGGAATTTGTCTGCGCCTTGTTTTCGTTGTTGTACTTGAACTCCAAGGCGTTCCATATCTCCTTCGGTGATGATGTTGCCGTGAACAGATCGTAGATACGATCTGAAAAGTTGTTGAGGATATGCCCTCGGCAAAGCATATTATCCTCATGTCTCTTCCTCCAAGTAGCCTTGACCTCCTCGGAGTCCTCTTCCTTTGGGGTTGAAAGATCCTTCAGAGTTGGGTCGAGACAATACCCAATCTGCAGCACCGTCAGAAGGAACATCATCTTGTCCTTCCAGCGGAGATAGTTCGTTCCATCAAATCGGTCCAACTTCATGCTCTCTTGATTCAAGTATGTCTTTGAATCCATCTTAAATATTCCTTACGATTGTTATGAAAATAGCAGGAAACAAGACAACGAAACAAGAGAACAAGAACAGAAACCTTGACTTGAGGCGTGTATACACACTTTTCGTAAGGAATATTTGCCCCCACTTGATGCTGCAGGGTTATAGGCAAACTTCCTCCTAGGATACAACAGCCAACAATCTCTAATCCTCAGCAAATATGATTGAAAAACTATGAACTTTCTTAAAACAAGAGTGTATTTGTAAAGGAAGAAGAGTATGGAAAGCTAGTTTGATGTATGTTGCAAGATGATCATTCCAATGGGTTATAATAGCCTATTTATAGGCTCTCAAACTCCAGAATGTCGTTGAAGGAGGTTGCATGGCGATTGGATATGTCCTTTAGTGCAAAAGATGTGATTTTCCATGAAAATCACATCTGTCAGGACATCGATCGATCGATGTGATCGATCGATGTCCTCAGTTCAACATCGAACTCTGCACTCTGGACACATCGATCGATCGATGTTCCAGTTAGACATCAGTCTCTGTATCCAGGACACATCGATCGATCGATGTCATCGATCTATGTCCGGCAGAATACTCAACTTCATTTTCAAGCTACATAGATCTATCCATTTGATACATGAATCGATTCAAGCCATGAGTCAAGCTATTCTTGCTTTCTCCAACACCATTTTACCTTCATCTTTAATCTCATACACTCTTCATTCCATTGCATTTACAAACTATTATAACAACTGCTACTTCACGATATAAGAAACACATCTAATCTAATTTAGTGAGTTATTTTGCTTTCTTCTATCATATTACAAAGTAAGTATGAAACAACAATATGTTAAAAACAAGCATCAAAAGCAAAAGGTGCAATTAAGGAAAAGGGATTGGCAATAAGAGTTATCTGCTCCAATACAAAACTAATCAATCAAAACTATCTTTACGCGTTTTCACATCTTATATCAATTATAATATTTTAACTAGGAATATAATATTAAACTTTTCTTAGAGAAACATATTGTTTATAAAATTCTTTCAATATTCTGATGACTCTTCTTTTAAATATGGAATATTAACGTCACTGTGGTTGTTTTCTCTAGTAAATAAGCTAGAGTTGAGAGGTGTTACCATTTTTTCCATGAGGTTTTATCTATTTCAACAACTTTTTTCGTCTCACCTATGATTAATCAATCATATTTAGTATATCTCAACGGCATCAAACGCTATCGTTACGGTTGGGAGAGGGTGAACGGCAAACAAACAATATCTCTATCTCAAGAGATAGATAGTTTGCTTCCAGTGAGACCCTCCGACTCTATATGTAGATGCATAAATAAAACAATAATGTAGTATGATATGCTAGTGCGTTACTGAGGTAATTTAGAAAAATTACACCAACACAGTCAAGAACACGACTATCCAACTCGAGCCTTGGCAAATAGTATTAGATCTAGAGGTTATGTTTTATGAGAAACCTTGTTTCTATTGTACAACAACAACCATACTCAGTATATCTCAACGACTGAAAATGTTTATGTAACTAATTGCAAAAGGAAAAAAGAGAGAGATGTTGAGAAAGATATTGTTGGTATCAGAATTAGATCTAATTTTTTTTAGATTTATTAAGTAAGACAAATTCGATAGCATTATTTATTAAACATATATCTTGATTTATATTTTTTTTAAAACCCTAATGGACCAGTAGTTGGGGTTCACGATTCAAAGTTTTCTTTGTGTTCAAATAAAACGCTAAGTCGAACCTAAAATACTAAACACGTAGGCCAAAAAGGTGGTATCTAACCATATTTTAGACTATGAAAATCATTGCTTTTGTCTCATTTTACCGACGCTATTCCCTTGTTTTTCTTTCCTAGCATATTTGTCTATTTGACTAGCTCATGTGTGGATTCGGAAAGTTATAGTTATAACAAAATTAAATAACACAAATGTTATCAACAATAAAATATAAAATACTATATATTGATCAAACAAAATCGATCTGAGGGTGACCAATGGAGATGGCATGAACCATCAACTTAATTTTAATAATTATTAATGTGAAGTGCAGCTATTGATCAAACAAAAACCGCCGCCTGAATAAGAAACGAAGAAGAATCAAACTTAGTTAATAATCATGTTGGGAATCGGTCCAAGAGATACATAGTTCGATTCCATGGACATATGCAGTGTGGGTGTTTCACTGTTCTCTGTGTCAAAGGCCTAATTTGTAATGGACACTTTGTGTGTGCTTCTTGTGTATGACATTCTCATTCTGGTAAACTTCTGATTTGCATCTTACATAATGTTCTTTGAGGTTGTGATGTCCTTCTGTTCGAATGAATAAGAATCAAACTCAGGGCAGCACATCGTTTACAAAATTCAAGGGCTGCTTTGGGGGAGGCTCACCTCTCTTCCCATCATACGACACGTGGTAGCAGGGGAGGATGGTGAAGCTAAATGCGAGTGACACTCATTTAGTCTCACCATCCTCCCCTATTGTCATGTGTCCTACGTTGGGAAGAAGGGTGAGGTGATTCGAACCCTGCTTTGGGCACCCAATCAAATAAAACGAGGGATTAATTTGTTCTCACTTGTAGATTTTAGACAAGCAATTGTTTAATTTTAATGTCCAATTACACATAAAGATATGACACCTTAGCTGTGGTATGTGTTTAAAAAGAAAAAAGAAAAAAAAAAAGAGCCCCACGTGTATATCTTCTATTTTTTTAATTTTTTTTTTCAACAGGAAAATTTTTTAGACGGTAGAAATGGACACTCATGCTAGATAGGAACTATGAAGGTTCCTAATAGATAATTTTTCAAGTATCAAACATTTTTAACTGGTTTCTATCAACCCATATATAAAATCAAATCAAAGGAAAATCACAAGGCAAAGAACGTTTTTGTGCAGAGTCTGAAGAGGGGATGTATCGCTTTGCGTTCTGATGTACGCAGCCTTACCCTACACTTTTTTGTGTAAGAGACTCCTATGACCTCAAAGTCTCAAAGTAGCAACATTATCAGTTGCTATAAGACCCGCACTTTAAAGCACGTTTCCGGTTCACTAGGCTCCTGCGTTTGTGTATGGTCCGAGGAGGAGCCGGATCGCTTCTCAATAAGATGTATGCAGCCTAACACTACACTTTTTATATAAGAGACTGTTTCCGCGGCTCGATCACGTGACCTCAAAGTCACAGAATAAGTTAATTTCCTACCTGCTGTCCTAATTTAGATATGTTTACACATAAAATGACGATAGATATTGTATAGTTATGATATGTGTATTTATCTTTTCCAGTGTTAAATGACAAAGATAATAAGTGTAGGTAAGCACCCTACGGATACAATAACAATCAATCATACCTATTATATCATACCGAGGACAAAATGGTAATTCAAACTTCTCACTGAAAATTGGTACTTATAATTAAACAGGCATTACGTGCAATTTTGACATACACACTTTCTTTTATTAATAAAACATATAAACATTTCGAAGATCTGAAACCTGTATTATTTTACCATATTTTAAAACTTATGTACATAAATATCTTATACAAATATACAAAATCTCACAAAATAGACATAGGAGAAAACTTTTACAATATCGTTATAACACAACATCGTTGATTTCAAAACCATCAGAACAAAGTAATCTGTAATTCATACAAATAATCGATGAAAATAGAAGTCCGGACATAGTAATTGCTGTTTTTTTTTTTCAATTTCCAATAGAGTCAAGGACAGATCTTTATTGACTTTAGGATATGATGGAATAAAGCAAAATGACTCAGTAAATCGGCTGCGCTTCTTATATTGTGAAGTATCAGTTTATCGATATAGCTTGACGCATCATTATGAGTTATTGGAAAACAACCTCTGTGTGTTTCTAATAGGTATAGTTACGTATATTCGACCCCTCTATACCTCGACATAAGTGACAGTCTCTAAAGCAATATGGTAATGTTGTTGTTGTGGTTGATGAAAATAGAGTCCGGACATAGTAATTGCTGTTTTTTTTTCTTTCCACCTATTATTGTAATACCGTGATTTTTTATTTTTTTTATTTGGTTTACCCAGTCCCAATTCAATGTCTAATCGGACATTTTGTACTGGTCCAAAAATAACTAGGCACCACACTAGATTAGTTTAGATATAACTATTATTCATTGTACTAGTTATTCTTTAACTAAAAATAACTATATGCGACTTTTTTTAAAAAAAAATTTCTACTTGTTCACGGATAGCAATAAAAAAAAATTAAGAATTGTAACAGTTTGGCATAGATGTAATTAATATGCATTACACTAGTTACTCTTCGCTAAAACTTAAGTACTAGACATCCCATTTTAATTTTCTAACTGCAACGTATCCGGGTAAGGTTGCATACTGCATTTGGTGCTTTATGATTTTGAAGTCATAGGTTCGAGTTACGAAAAAACATATTACACAAATGTAGAAACTTAATGCACTAGAAACGCCATTTTCTAACGAAAAATAACTACTAGTAGACACCCTTTATTTCTAATTTGTCATGCATACTTGTTAAAGAAATAATTGATGCACATTTTAGTAATTTTATATAGAAGTAACTACCAGACACTATACAAATTAAACCTTAACCAAATTAGAGACAAGTGATATATATGAATAAGGATATGACACGTGACATAATAGTTTGGCTCAGTGAAGAGGATCAACCCCCACATTTTTATTATTTACTTATGCTTGAGTTCTTTTTTTTTTTTTTTATTGGACACGAAAGACACTTTAACTTGAATTACGAAAAAAGAAAAATATTTTCAACCAGCATGACTTCTTCATGGCATTTTAAAATTTGTTTTGCGAATGTCTCCGGAATATAGGTCAGTTGGTACTGTGATTGGATTTGTCGCTAATAAGTCCAAAGTTCGATTGGTACTTGGATTGGATTTGCCACCAAGAGATCCAGAGTTCGATTTCAAAGACACGCACAGAGTAGGTGTTTCACTTCTGCTAGACCGAAGACCTATTCTGCAGGGGACACTTGCGTGAATCATTGTGTAAAGTCCTTACAATTTTAGGAGACCGCTGAACTCCTAATTTACATCCTAAATAATACTTTTTGTGACTGGAGTGGAATTTATGAGCCAGGGTACAGCAAATTTGTTTCATAATTGATATACAAAACTCACAAATGGAAAAAAGAAAAAGAAAAAATAGACCAGCTGGTATGGTCGTAACATACAGCAATGCCAGAAATCTCTCTCTCGTTATAAACCCCCACTTGCAAATCAAATTTCTTGAGTTTTCGCATTTTCGAAACTGCCGAAACATGCTGGATAACTACAATTCCCCCTTCGCTCTCCGGCTTCTTTTCATAAATTGATTCAATTTCACGCTTTCACCATTTATTGATTTCTTTCACTGGAGAAAGTTCAATTTCGTGAGTGATTTTCTTATGGGCTGCCCTGATTTTGTATATTTTCCTACCCAGTTTCTGTAGTTTCTTTTTTTTTTCCTTTCTTCTACATAGTGTTTGATGTTTCTAGAAACTCATGAGCAAAGAAAAACCCATTTTCGCTTTTTCTTTCATGGGTTTCAAATTTCCTATTCAGTGGGCTTCTGTTCATCTATTCATTTGTTGTATTGTCATAATCTGAACAGCGCTTGATTTTTCTTCGTTGTTGATCTTGTAGGAAATGGAGAAAAAATTGTTGTCGACTGATGAGGTGGTCGCTGAAATTATGAAAATACACAGATCTTTGCCTGCCAGACCTAATATTGAGGAAGTTGAAGCATGTAGAAATCTAATTCTAGACGTGGAGAAGGAAGACCAGTCCAGAATTGATGCAATTTCCCGGCAAATTAAAGGCAAAGATGTCCCTGATGAGTTGTTCAAGATATTGGAACAGATGCAAAGGAGTATGGTATATTATCATAGCAAAGAGCAGAAAAGGGAGGCGCTGAAATTGTTAGATCTTGAAAACGTCCACTTTCTGTTCGACGATTTGGTTCAGAGAGCTGCTAACTGCGTGTCCTCTCCATCGACTTCGTCTTCTGCAAGTTATTCCAGAGATTATAATATGCCTTTATCTGCGTCTGCATCTTCTTCTGGAACTAGCTCAAGTTCTGCCGCCTTGACAATCGGTAAAACTACTACGTCTAGCTTTTACAGCGAGAAAGACACTCTTAAGCCCTCTGAGTACCTGAGTAAAGATGAAAGTGTTTTGAAGAGGGCATCGAGCTTTCGTGATGGAATTGGGTTTAATAGTCTTTCTGGGGATGTCTTCGTGAAGCCCCAGATTCATGATTCCACATTAAAGACGGCTAATTCATTAGGTATTTCCAATTGTTTGAGTTATTCAATTTCCCCCTTTTAGAACTAGTTGTAATTTGCTGTTCACCTGCTTTCCTTATGTGGAGGTTGAGTATTTAGAATGTTACCCTTGATATTCTCGAAATTTGATAATTTAAGTCGATGTTTTATGAAAGTGATAGTATGCTCTATTGGCAGGTCAAGAGGGTGAGAAACTAAGTCTGATAAAGGTTGCCAGTTTAATTGAAGTGTCATCAAAGAAAGGAACCAGGGAACTTAATCTGCAAGGTAAATTGTTGGATCAGGTGGAATGGCTTCCTGATTCACTAGGGAAGCTATCTAGCTTGGTGACATTGAATTTGTCTGAGAATCGTATTGTGGTAGTGCCAGAGACAATAGGAGGTCTTTCGACATTGCAAACGTTAGATTTACATTCGAATAAGATCTTGGATTTGCCAGAATCTATTGGAGATCTGCTTAACTTGGTGACTCTAAATCTTAGTGGAAATCAATTAAGATCACTACGATCTAGCATGGGAAGATTGGTTCATCTTGAGGATCTTAATGTGAGCTCAAATTCGCTCACTGTTCTTCCAGAAGCAATCGGATCCCTAGTCAACCTGAAGGTATTAAATGTAGAAACTAATGACATTGGGGAAATTCCTCATACCATTGGGCAGTGTACTTCCCTCAAAGAGCTCCGGGCAGATTATAACAAAATTAAAGCTCTTCCAGAAGCCGTTGGCCGAATGGGATCTTTGGAAGTTATATCTGTGAGATACAATAACATTAGGCAATTGCCTACTACAATGGCCTCACTGCTAAGTTTGAGGGAGCTTAATGTTAGTTTTAATGAGCTCGAAGGTGTGCCTGAGAGCTTATGTTTCGCAACTACCCTAGTAAAACTAAATGTAAGCAACAACTTTGCTGATCTGAAATATCTGCCAAGGTCTATTGGCAACCTTGAGATGCTCGAAGAATTGGACATCAGCAATAACCAGATTAGGGTCATCCCTGACTCTTTTAGGGCGTTACAAAAGTTGCGGATATTGAATGCTGAAGGAAATCCTCTTGAAGTGCCACCAAGTGATGTTGCAAAGATGGGTGCACAGGTAAGCCTTTACTTTCAGTTTCTGCGGCGTTCTTTCAACCCAACCCTCCTCTTCTTTGGAGTTCTTTTTTCCTTTCGTTTAAATTTACTAGTTAAGAAAACCAGGGTAACATAAACTTTTTGCTCTTCAGGCTGTTGTTCAGTATATGGCTGATCTTGTAGCAAAAAGGGATGCTGTCCAGCCAGTCAAAAGCCCAAAGAAACCTTGGTCATGTTTCTTTTCAAGGTCATCCAACAAACGCAAGCGCGGTGGTTCTGGTTCGGAGTACGTCAAGACATAGAGTTCAGTGCTTCATATGCCATGGTATGTCATGTTTTCTTATGAGAAGTAGTTTGTTTGAGCTTGTCTTAGTCCAATGTTTTGTATGAGCTTTCTGCCACTTCACGGAAAATGCTCTTTGAAATCCCTTTTGTTTCATATCAATCATCAATCATACCCAGTATGGGGAGGGTAAGTTTTGTGGAAATGAGTCAGTACTTCAAGTCTGGTTTAATTTAGGAGCATGTTTCAAGATGAACTAAATGGCAAATCCGGGAACTTTTCTCCTATAGAATCCACCTTTCAACAGTTAGATCATGTACATTATCGAAGGGTATGAAGACCAATCATATCATTCCCTTGTTGTAAAAAAAATGTTTTATGACCGAAAACTCCAACCTGACCTCTATCAGTCTGTCTCACATTGCGATAAGGATGAAAGTCATGTGTCCAAGACCCGCTATGACATAGTTTAGAATGTTCAGGCATAAGGAGCACACTGCAAGCAGTGGAGCTCCAATACCATGTGTTTACCTAGAAAGAGAGTTGAAAATCTTACTTGGGACACGAATCAAACTCTAGCCACTCTCTCGAGACTCCGCCACCGGAACCATTGGGCCATGTTCTGAGGACCATTCTCTTGTTATATTTTAGCATTTCCCTTTAAATTCTCCCATCTTGACATCTTCCTGAACTGATAAATAAAATGTGCTTCGTGACCAAAAATTTGACCTTTTGCAACTAGGTATAAATAAAATGTGACATTTGGCAAGTGGATAAGAATATGACAGTACCCTACCAGCAAGTATGAGTTTTGAACATTGGGTACAATAATTAAAAAAATTTTAAATGTTGGGTTCACAGAAGGAGAAGGGTACTCACAGTCACATGCTGTGTTTGTTCTTTGTACAGGAAAATTGAGCTGTTTGGGTTGTGAGAGAGCTGACAGGCTGGTTCCATCCGACCATTTTGGTATTAGTAAAAAAAGAAATAGAGGAATCTTCAGATTTGATTTGCATATCTATTTTACTTGGAGCAAAAGGTCATATCCTGCTGCTGGAGGCCTCCACCGCTCTTGGCCCAATGAGCATTGTGGAGGATATGTTTTTTACTTGATCCAAAATTTGTAGATTTTACCCCCCCCCCCCCCCCCCCTCTTTTCTCTCTCTACTATATTCTTTTGTTATAGAATTTACTGCTTCATTTACCTGTAATTTTCCCTTTCGTTTTGTTTTTGACCTGAAATGAGATGTACAATTGAGTATTGACCTCGTCCGGCTACACAAATGTAGGTCTATTGTATCAACGTTGCTCATTACTTTTTCAGTTTAATTTCTTCGTTCCTTTACAGAGGCTATTTCGGGAAATACAGGGTATTTTTCTTCCAAATTTTACCTTTGTCATGTATTGCTCCACAATATTATTTGATTATGTAAATAGGCAAATTAAATTTTTCGTAGTCTGAGCGGTATACCGTGACGGGTTTAAAAGTAATTTCGACTTGACAAATGGAGGATATAGTCATTTTTTCAATCATAAGACATGGTATCCATTTATTTGTATGTATTCTATTAGTAATGATTTAACAAATGGATAATGACAAGTCTTGACTTGAACGAATTATATTTTATCTTTTAACAGATGGATAAAGTAATTATTTACATCACATTGCTAATTGATCTGGTTTCTCTTCGAACTTTGCGCAAATACGGAAGCCTATTGAATAGAAAATGTCCTTAGAGGACGGGCTTTTGAGCAACTAGTAAAATTGTTGTTTTGTGATATTGAGATCATGTGTTCAAACCGCAGAAATAGTCTCTTGCACAAAAACAATGTACATCAGATCGCAAAGCGGTCCAGCCTCTCTCTGGACCCTGCATAAATGCGAGAGGCTGGCGCATTTGGAATGCCTTTTATGTATTCTATTAGTAAAACCGTAACTATTACAAGGATATGATGATTAATGCATGGTTGTTCTTAGAGCATAATACATAGTTTGATGATTATAATCATACTTTTATGATTATAGAAGTATCACTTGAGTTAATGTATTTAGATTCCATCCAGTTCGAATCTTCTGATTTTTGAAAAATTCGATGCAATAAAATATATTGGTATTTACAAATATATTTTTTTTATTAAAATGTTATTTTCTGTACGGTGAGTAGTCTAATAAAGAAAAAAAAACGTTTTATTCTAAAAGATGTAGTCACAAACTCATGACTAGGGCTGTAAACGAGCCGAACGAGTCGAGTATTGCGTTGTTCAAGCTCTGTTCATTTAACTTAGCGAACGAGCCGAGCTTGTTCGTTTATTTAAACGAACATATTTACTTGTTCAAGCTTGGTTCGTTTAATTCACGAACAACATTAACGAGCCAAACACCTTAAACGAACGGTGCCACTCACCGAGCTCGAACAGAAAAAAGTGTTCAAGCTCTGTTCATTAATCTTTTATCCGAGCCGAGCTCGAGCTCGAACAAACAAGCCGAACAACCGAACGGCTTGGTTCATTTACAGCCCTACTCATGACTACCGCACAGGTTTGACCTTTGGAGATTCCAATTGACTTTGTAAAAGTGTTGCAAATACAGCAGCAAATGTGGAAAATAGAGATGTATACCATGTTACACAATTTTTATATTAATAATACTTATCGTTACTTGATTTATTGGAAGTTAAATGAAAAAAAAACTCCCACCAAAAAAAAAAATTTATAAAGCCGGTCAAATATAAATGTCGTGATATACTAGACAGAGACGACGGTAAAAATTAACTAGAGGTGAATGTGTTTAAATAGAAGACCCACTTCATTCATTCTCCAGGCGGGTCTTAAGTCAACTGGTAAGGTTGCTACTTTATAATCTTGAAATTACATGTTAGAGCCGCGGAAACAACCTATTGCACAAATTGTAGGGTAATGCTGCGTACATCAGATCGTGAAGCGACCTGTATCTTCTCATATCCTGTGCAAATGCAGAAGCCTAGTGCACAAGAAACGCCCTTTACCCACTTTCATTCTTGCAATTTTTTAGGAGATAATGTGCTAAGTGCTAAATCTATAAAAAAAGGAATGATTAAGAATTTAAGTGTTAAAATGTCTCTTTTTTTAACTAAATAATGAATAATTGTTACAATGTCTATGGACTTTTTTTTGGGGTCTGATGTCTATAGGTTTACTATCAATCAATCAATCGAACCCAGTATTTCTCAACGACAGCAAAAGCTGTCGCTAGGGTCTGGAGAAGGTAAATGGCAGACAAACAATACCTCTATCCTAGAGGATAAAGAGTTTGGCTATTAAAAAATCCTTAGTTCCTCTCACGAGGCTATGTTGTTGCAATTATGAGTATTAATAAAGATCACAAGATTGAATCTGGCAAAGACAGGTAACACACGAGGGCTTCATGGGATGTTCTTTTTGGACAACGACTGCCAACGACACCGTTTCACTTTTTTCACCGACGCCTGTTTCATTCTTCACCATTATTTTCAACCTCTGGTTTTGGTTCGTTACTTACCACGTTTAAATCAGGTGTCATCTCCCACACACACATTTATAAAGCCGAAATGAATAACAGACGAATATAAGTTACTTCCGACTATTATCGCTTAGTCGTCGCTTTCGAATCGGAAGTCTCCTGCAGAGAAGAATTCTTGTGGAAATAGAGCCTTCCAGCCTATGATTATCTGGATGCTGTATTGCTTGGATCGATGGAATTTCACAGGCTCTCTATTTATAGGCTAGGCCAGAGACCTCTTTCCTTATTTAACCGACATTTAATTCCTTCCATCAAGGAATTATAATAATTGTCAATCAATCAGAATCAAATCTGATCATTAATGCAGTCAATAATTGCAACGTATCTAGCCAATAAAATGTATGGATACGTTTATACATATGATCCACATTAGTGATTTATAAATAAATCACGAGATCTTTGCAATCAATTATAATTACTATAATTGATTCTTACAACATTAACATATAGTCTTAGACTAGTTTTGTATAACCTTTAGAGCACAGTTTAATGGTGGTAGGTAACTATTACAACAAGAACCATACTTAGTATATCTCAACGACAGCAATAGCTATAGTTAGAGTCTGAAGAGGGTGAGAGACAGAGAAACAATACATTCATCCTAAGAGATAGAGAGTTTGCTTCCAGTGAGACCTCAGCTATATATGTACCTAAATATGACATAATTATAGGCATATGGTGTGATAATGTACTAGTAAAAGAATTTGTTGAGGACAAGTAGAAAGCTATCAACATACATAACCATATATATACATACATAATGAAAGACCAAGAGAAAACAAAAAAGATACCACAGTATATTTTGACATTTATACATGCCACTCTTATCCGAGATGGTGAGAGCTGTATGACTATCAAAACATATGACCGACATAATTTGTGGAAACAAATAGGGTTGGCTCGTTTAACGGACCCTCTAAAAAACATTTATATGTTGTCCATGTCAACGAGGTTATCTTCATATCATTCGAATCTTGCCCATTATTTAATGTGGTATATATATTAGCAACCGGTTTGGTTAAACTAAAGACTCTCCCTTCTAAATACTAATTTACTAAATGTATATGTATATTGTATATATATGTATGTGTATTATCTTTTTGGGAGTTTCTTTTTGTTATAAAAAGTTTAAGTTGATGGGAGGTTTCTCCAGTTTAGGGCTATGACATACTACCAGCCTCATCGAAGACATAAAATGGAATTTACAGATTGTTCACCATGAGAGATTACATACCAACATCCTCATCGAAGACTTACAATAGAATTTACACATTGTCCATCAGGAGTGATTAATTACGGCGGGATTCGAACATATTACAAATTGTCCACTAAAAGGGATTGTTGGGAGCAAAATTCAAACCTATTACAGATTGTCTAGCAAAAGAGATAGCAAGATTAATCGAAGTGGACAAACTTTACCAATTTAACCTACGTCAATTGTCAAAGAACTAAACAGTAAAGAGGCATGAAACTAAATTATTGAATTTCTTTGTCTCTCATTTTCCCCTTGAAGTTTCTTCGGTTAAATGACAAACCATGTCTTTTGGTTTGTGAATCTTATCCAAGAAAAAGAATACATAGAGTTGACAAATTTTTGCACCGCCATTCCATGGGTACGGCCCATGTGGTGCGGTCACGCGTAACCGCGCGACATGTGGCAGTCAGAGGGGCCGCATCTAGCCTCACCAACCCCCCTGACACGTGTCGGACGGTCATGGGATGAGAGAAATGGGGGTTAGGAGATCCCAACCCCATTTCATGAGCGGCTTATTCTTCGTCCAAGTGGTACCTTTTTTTGCATATGAGCCCATAGGTTTTGAAAATGAAAGCAGATTTTATCTTTGTGACTTGGTAAGTATTATATAAGTATATCTTGGATTAATTATTTAAGTACATTAGACTAATCAACTAATCATGTGCGTATATGTCTTCTCGTACTTTTATTTCTATTTTATTTGTAGCATAGGAAATTTCGGTAGTTGTCAGCCGAAAATTACGATTTCTGCTCAAACCATGTTTGCTAACTCAAAAGTCAAAACCGAGTTTGGATCTCCTCACCCACAATTTCTTCACTCACTTCCCTACCGCACGATGGCAGCAGGGGACGGTGGTAAAGCTAGATACGGGTGATCTTCATCTAGCCTCACCATCCTCCTCTGCTGGCATGTGTCGTACGGTGAAGAAGTGGGTGAAGAAATTGTGGTGATAGAATCCGGTCCCGTGAAAAACCCCATCAATTAGGACTTCATACCTAATAACATAGAGTTGACTTTATCCAGAACTATTTCAACATCAACTGTTTGACGGGTGAACATAAATCTGATGCAATTTCAATCGCTAAAAATATTGATCTGAACCAGATTAATTGGAATAGTGGATGAGAATTTCCGTCCAACTTGTACTTTTTTTTTCCATACATAACTTTCAAGTGTTCGTGATCAAAAGTATTGAGCAGGAAAAATTGTTAATTTCATTCCACCTTCCCCGTATGTTACATTGCCTACTATATACACATATTGTGAGAGTAATATATGGAATCAACATTAACTACTATTCCCTAATATTAAGCTGCCGTATATTCTTCCTCAATCATATCCCTTGAATTGAGCAAACTAATTCTTGGTCAATCTTCTATGCATGGAAAGAAATATTTTTTAACACTCCCCCTCAAGTTGGGCAGTGGGGTCACCAACTCCCAACTTGTCCAATACTGATGTGAATATCCTTCCGCTTACAGCCTTGGTAAGAATATTTGCTAACTGGTCCTCAGAGCGTACGCGTGGAAGCTTGATTATACCTCCCTCCAGCTTTTCCTTTATAAAGTGTCGATCCACTTCAACATGTTTTGTGCGATCATGCTGGACTGGATTTTCTGATATGCTTATTGCTGCTGTATTGTCACAACATACGAGTGCATGTTCGTCTTCTAATAACCCCAGTTCTCGCAATAGCTTTCGAATCCATAAGACCTCCACGACTCCTTTGGATATCCCTCGGAACTCTGCTTCCGCACTAGACAAGGACATTACCTTCTGCTTTTTACTTCGCCATGTCACCAGGTTTCCTCCGAGTCTCGCAAAGTACCCTGCAGTAGAGCGCCGATCATTCAGATTGCCGGCCCAGTCAGCGTCTGTGAAAACTTCGATGTTCAAATGTCCATTATTGCGAAATATGATTCCAAGCCCTGGAGACCCTTTCAGATACCTAAGTATCTTCATACCTGCTTCCATATGATGTGTCTGGGATGATGCATAAACGGCTAACTGTGCCGACTGCATAGGCGATATCAGGTCGAGTATGTGCTAGATATATAAGTTTGCCCACTAGCCTCTGGTACTGTTCTCTATCTGCATCAGCGGCTCCTTCAACAACTTGTAACCTATGATTTACTGTGATGGGCACTTCACTTGGTTTACAACCAAGCATTCCTACCTCAGCCAAAAGATCTAATATATACTTTCTCTGGGAAATGAATATTCCCTCTGATGATCGAAGTACTTCTATGTCCAAAAAATACTTCAGTCCTCTCAAATCCTTCATATCAAATTCAGAAAATAGATGTTTCCGGAGGCTAGTCATCTCGTCTTGGTCATTTTCCGTAATAATCATGTCGTCAACGTATATAATGAGACATGTGATGAGTTCTCCACGCCTCTTGATAAACAGTGTATGGTCTGCGTTGCTTTGTTTATAACTTGCCTTTTTTATAGCACTCGTGAATCGACCAAACCATGCTCTTGGCGACTGTTTTAACCCATAGAGCGATTTCTTCAATCTACACACCTCCCCTGGTTTAAATTCACTGGAGAACCCTGGAGGAGCTTCCATGTATACCTCTTCTCGTAGATCTCTATGCAGGAATGCATTCTTTACATCAAACTGATGCAGGGGCCAGTCTTTGGTAACGGCAATTGCGAATAATACTCGGATGGTATCAAGTTTTGCCACTGGTGAAAATGTTTCGGAGTAGTCCACGCCATATGTCTGGGTATATCCTTTCGCAATTAGTCTTGCCTTGTATCGTTCTACCGTGACATCCGCCTTGTACTTGATGGTGAATATCCACCTACACCCAACTGGCCTTTTTCCTTTTGGAAGCTCACATATCTCCCATGTGTCATTTTTCTTTAGTGCGATCATCTCATCCTTCATTGCATTCTCCCATTCTTGTCTCCGTCGGGCTTCATCGACTGATCTAGGGATTTCTTCATAACATAAAGTGGTGAAGAATGCCTTGGCACAATCAGCTACTCTCCCCCTTACTGTGTGGACTGGATACCTGTCTGTCCTGGACTGTTTTTCAGGTGAATATCTGTTCGGTGGTACTCCTCGAGTACTCCTGGGAGGCAAAAGACGTCTCTGTGGCGTACCTGAAATATTAGTTCTCTCCATAACAGTGTCAGATATGTCAGGTAGTCTGGGGATATTATGGTCTGTAGTATCAAGATTAATAATATCATAGTCAGTAGTCGTAAGGGTGTTATCGGTAGTTTCATGTACCTGCTCTTGAACATTTACCTGAGAATCATCGTTGGGTGGTGGATCAGAGTGGTCTATGGAAGGCGTATTACTATGTGGAGATGTAGTACCTGCGGTATCAACTACTGACCGTGTTGGAACAGTCGACAACTCATTATGATTCTGACACCAGTTCAAGGCCACATTACTCGTCTCCCCCTGAGGACGTGACTGGTAATAGTATTCATGTTCAAGAAAGGTGCAGTCCATAGTAACATAGATACGTTTCGTCTCCGGATGGTAACATCTATAGCCCTTTTGATGAGGGGCATACCCGAGGAAAACACCTTTCTTGGCACACGCATCAAGTTTAGTACGCCTTTATTTAGGGATATGGATGTAGACGGAGCAGCCAAAGACTCTGGGTTGGAGGTTGAGAACAGATGGAAGGTCAGTATGTTGGGCCAAGGTGTACAGTGGAGTTTGATGATTCAGGATTTGGGTCGGAAGACGATTAGATAGATATGTAGCGGTGGATACAGCTTCGGACCATAGAAAGGACGGGACATGGGACTCAAGCATCATTGCACGAGCTTTTTCGAGAAGGGTCCGGTTTTTTCTTTCTGCTACCTCGTTTTGTTGTGGGATGTTGACACACGTGGTTTGATATAGGAGTCCATGGATAGTAAGAAAGGTCCGGAGAGCACTATCAGTGTACTCGCCGCCATTATCGGATCGGAGAATTTTTATTTTTGTATGAAACTGAGTTTGTACCATATTGTAGAAATCAACAAAGGTTTGATAAACTTCAGATTTTATGACGCAGAAAATAGATCCAAGTCATTCGAGTAAAATCATCGACAAATATTATGAAGTAATGAAAACCAGAAATTCCAGTTACGGGAGCTGGGCCCCAAACATCAGTGTGAACAATATCAAACATATGAGGAGCGCGAGTGTGGGTGGGGCTGTAGGTTGCCCGATGGTGTTTAGCTTGGATACACGTTTCACAATGAGTGTTATTGCTAGAAAATCGTAAATGGGGAAATAACATTTGCATATACCGAAAGGAGGGATGACCTAATCGCCGGTGCCATAGCCACATGAGTTTGTCCGTTCTGGTGGCCAGATTTGATCTTCCATGTGGTGCCACCTCATCCACATAGTATAGTCCTCCCCGTTCAGTACCACCCCCAATGATTTTTCTCGTGGTGATGTCCTGTAATAGGCAAAAAGTGGGATACATGAGTACAACACAATCTAATGATTTTGTGATTTGACTGATGGATAACAACTTGGTTGTAATAGATGGTACATAAAGACAATTGGGTATTTTCAGATTAGGAATCAGAGTGATAGTTCCTCCATCTTCTACTGGTACCAGTTGGCCATTGGCGGTTTCGATATGTGTTTTTGTAGGTGGGGTAATATGGTCAAAGTCCCGCTTGTCATTGGTTATAGAGTCAGTTGCACTACAGTCAAAGATCCATGGTGTAGTGTTTTGGGCTGTATGAGTAAGATAGGTATTTCCAAGGTTTAAGGATATATTTCGTTGGCTGGGGGTAATTTGGAACTTCTGGATATATTCAGGGGTTAATTTGGGCGGTCTAGGTAAGTTTTGGTTTTCTGGTGTGGTTTTGGAAAATGTGAGGACGGCGGATGGAATTTCTAGGAAGTTTGGGACTGCACTTGACATATCTGAAAAGTTAGGGACCGAAATAATATTTGCAGTTAAACCATAAGGACCAAATGAGAAATATGGGTTGGAGTATAAAACTCCAACCCTACCTGTGTTTCCTTTAGGGTTTGTGTGGTTTGGCGCCGTTGCTTCCTCATCCGCCTCCTGGGTGACTCTGCCCAGTTCTTCCTCTTTCCTGGAGGCTCTTTCCTCATGCCCAAGTACTGTTGTCCCTTTTCCTACAACCTTTTTACCTTCCCACCAGTCTGGATAGCCAACAAGTTGAAAGCATTTTTCTCTTGGGTGTCCTCTTTTTTTGCAGTGAGAACACCGTGTGGTGCTCTTATCTCCTTCGATGGGTTCAGTTCCAGGGGAATTTCGTTGAGTGATGGAGGAATCCCTTTGTGGTGTAGTTCCTCCATTGCCTCGTCTTCTGCCTCGTCCTGCAATTTTCAGACCAGTTCCCAGTGATGTTTCGACTGAGGGAGCCTGTAGTCTGCTAATTCGTACCTCTTCCCTTCTGAGTTCATTGTATGCAACTTCTGCAGACGGTAATGGATCTCTTTTCAGGATATCTCTCTTAAGCTGCTCGTATTTTGTGTCTGCTGCCTTGAGCAGTTGAAACAATCTATGTTCCTGGACTTTACGTTGGTAAATTGCAATGTCCCTTGCGCATTCCATCGGATTTGGATCACGTTCATCCACTAAGAGCCATAGTCTTTGAAACTTTGCCCACATCTGCTCCAGCGTACCTGTCCTTTGTCTGATGGAGTTTATTTGGTCATGTAGGTCAAAGATTTGGAAGCTGTTGGTGCAAGCCCCGTATGTGGTGGCTAAGGCATTCCACAGTGCTTTGGCCGTAGGGTAACGGGAGAAATTCCCTACTAACGCCGGTTCTAGATTTTGCAAGATCCAAGTGCTTACCATCTGGTCTTCTTGTAACCACTTTGGGTATGCTTCGTCAGTGGGTAAGGGGGGTTGAGGATCCCCAGTTAGGTGGGAGCTCCTCCCCTGGCCGCCTATAGCTTTCGATACTACACTTGTCCAGAGGGCATAGTTATCTTCATTCAATTTTATTCAAATGATTAGATTCTCTGGGCATGATGGAGGGGTTGTTGGAGCTATGGTAACTGGAGGAACAGGCTGTGGTACAAGGCTGTTCCTAAACAGTTCCATAAACCACATAAATTCCTCTGAGAACTCTTTAGAGTTTGATTCTTGTGGATCCGTCATTTTGACAATGATGCTTGAGGCTGAGTCACCGGATCAGAGATTCCTGATTAAGAACAGGTATGTTTGGGAATGAGAAAGGTATAATAGGCAATGAAGAATCAGGTTATGATCTGAGCCTTCTTGTTGGGTTTATACTGTTGGTGATGACACCAGACAGTAATTTTTGATGTGGAACAATGAAAAGAGCAGAATCTGAGTTCCCTACTCTTCATGACCATGCTCTGATACCATGATCATAAGTATTGAGCAGGAAAAATTGTTAATTTCATTCCACCTTCACCGTATGTTACATTGCCTATTATATACACATATTGTGAGAGTAATATATGGAATCAACATTAACTATTATTCCCTAATATTAAGCTACCGTATATTCTTCCTCAATCATATCCCTTGAATTGAGCAAACTGATTCTTGGTCAATCTTCTATACATGGAAAGAAATATTTTTTAACAGTTCATATCTGTTGTTTCATGTATATTTATATTTA
This sequence comes from Eustoma russellianum, assembly GCA_036186865.1. NCBI lineage: Eukaryota > Viridiplantae > Streptophyta > Magnoliopsida > Gentianales > Gentianaceae > Eustoma > Eustoma russellianum. Next base: position 35,418,092 of record AP025051.1, read on the forward strand.
TATGCAAAGCTAGTCTTAGGAGAACATACATAATAATAAGCAATTCTTATAACAACAACAAAAATTGGAATAAAAATAAAAATAAAATAAAATCCAAAAAAAAAAGTTTTGAGTTGGTTTGCTGCATTAAAGAAACTTTTGTACAAAGTTGTTTACAAAATTGTTTTATTGGCAAATAAAACTTACGCATATATGTCGAAACACTTGAGTTTGCATGATGCAGAGACATATATATACTAAAAATTTTAAGACAATGGATGGCGGTATCTTATCCTTATATAACTTATGTATTTTTTTCTCAAATTGGCTAATGTGAGACAATTTTTCAACACCCGTCTTCACGTGCCAACGTGTCTTGACATACACATACTCCTTAGAACCTGGCTTCAATCACAAACTACAAGACATGCATGAACATCTGAACTTGGGTGAACAGAGACAATAGATGACCACTTATGGGGCAAGCGATGAGTGAGCCTATATTTTAAACTGGATCTGATACCATATTGAAAATTGGGCTTACATGAGGTGAGACACATATTCACTCAAAATTTTAAGGCAATAGGTGGTGTATCTCATCCTTATTTAATCTATGTTTTTTTCCTTCAAATTAGTCAATGTGAAACAAGATTTCTAGAGAAATACTTTTTTAACATGAAAAATTAGTTGTTTTCTGACTTTGTTAATCGACTTTTTGTGCCATAAGTTAATTTGTAAAGAAAGAAAGGTAGTTGCTACAAATGTCGTCGTCGTCGTCATCATCCATACCTAGTATATCCAACGACAGCAAAAGCTATCGTTAGAGTCTGGGGAGGATAATGGTAGGCAGACAATACCCCTATCCCAAAGGATAGAGAGTCTAATTCCAGTGAGACTCCCGGCTCTATATGTACCTGCATAAATGACATAATCATAGAGATACGATGTGCTAGTGTGTTAGGAAATACAAAGAATAGGCTTTCGATATTAAAATACAAAATAACGTGTATATGTACATGTAATGCAAAACAATGGTAAAATATAAGCAACCAAGTGCAAAGGCAACCTTAAGCATAGATATTGTCTACGCCTATCTATTTCCCTAAATATACTATACGGTACCCCTATATATGACCTATACCTCGTAACCAGTTGCTACAAATGTCAATCGATGTTTATCTTTTTTGCTAGTAGTTGGAAGATCATGTGTGCCCTACTTGTTGCCTCTCATTTTCAATCCTAAGTCCCAAACGTGATAGTCAGAAAATATTAAGCTTATATTAAGACTTCTTTTATTGCGTCGTAAAGATAAGAACGAGACAGGTAAAAAGTCATATAGATTGATTTCTTTATTACAAGAAACTATTTTATTGGAACAGTGTTATATATATTTCTTACATAAATGCTGAATCCAATTTATTATATAGACTTAGGGACTCAATTAATTTATTAGTAGAGTTTGTTCTCAAGTCTAATTAATAGGGACAAGGACAAAATCAATACTTCGATAACTATCAAGTCTAACAGCCTAATTCGTTACAGTTGATGTCATCTGACTCTACAAAGACGTAGACCGTCTAGGGCTCACATCAGCTACTTTGATCCAAATAAACACTCAAGTAAATACGGTCTAGGAAATGCAAGTCATCTCTCGACGTCGACAAGTATCGTGGGTCAGCATCAATCAACCACATCAAAAAATAATGTAGACTTATCACTTCAGCCACTGACACTACTTCAGCATCAGATGTCACCTTGACCATATCCAGCAGGTAGACCATGGCCCAGGTACATAAAGGGTTTCAAGTTAGCTCAGCTAAGGAGACTCCTGCTACGCCAGCAGCTTCGCCATGCAACCTGAGACGTGGCACCACTTGGCAACCACGCACAAAGTAGGACATGATACATGGCGACTTCCTACAGTTCCTAGACATGCATTGGATCGCCAAAAAATACAAAATGCACAAAAAAGGTCCAACACAAGGTTATGTTCAATTGAATTTACACAACATTCTTTTTGAACCACAAAAAAGAGACAAGTTTCTATAAACATTCCACCACACAAAATTCCAAACAACGAAAAATCTTACAACTGACTTAATTGTCGAAAGATTTTCTTTGGATTAACAACTCCGGGGACTCTAACGTTGTTGATTTGTATAAGTTGATAGAAACACACATTTTATGAATCTCCTATTTAGATCATGTTGAAGGCAAAAATCTGACTTTTCGAAAGAATTTTTATGATACTATTGATCTATAAGGTACAGCTGTTTGTTTTTCTTTTTCTTTTTTTTTTCTATTTAGACTTGCAAAAAATCTCACTTATTTGTGCTACTTGAACACAGCTATTTGTTTTTCTTATTTTTTTTTCTATTTAGACTTGCAAAAAATCTCACTTATTTGTGTTACTTGAACTCTGAACCAAAAACTAGTTTAGATATTCAGTTTACACGTACTTGAGTTCTTCTATTACAGGTTACAAAAATCATGAAATATAAACTGATTAAAAGCCTCTAGACCTTCAATAATGATTAAAAATTGAAGTTCGAGTAGGCATCTTTTTTTTCTTCTTTTTAACCCAAGAGACTTCTTTCCATTTCCAATAAAGTCAAAGACATACTCTTCCGCGACTTTGGAATATGATGGAATTAAACAAAATGACTCACTAAATTGGTTGCGCTTCTTATATTGTGAAGTAACAGTTGATCGACACAGCTTGACGCAATTCTCATTATGTGTCATCGGAAAACAACCTGTGTGTTTCTAATGCATGGGTATAGTTGCGTACATCCAACCTCCTCATATCCTACCATAGGCTGGAGGCTTTAAGACAATGGGATAATATTGTTGTTAACTCAAGAGACTAATCCTTCTGTAATTATATACTTATCTCCAAATGGTAGACTCAGCTGAAAATTATAGCTGAACCGGAGAATCTAGAAAAGGAAAATATCATACCTCGTGGAAAACGATATCGGCGGCTTTCTAACCCATTTGACAAATATTTTTTCACAAAAATCTACCACGTGTGTGCTTACATAATCCAATACATGATCTATTGTTTAATCATTAAAATTATTATCAATTTGTACTCAAGGACAGGTCTTGAAACAACTGATAAGCTTGTTGTTTGTTGCCTTGAGGTCATAGATTCAAACCGTGGAAACAAACTCTTGCACAAAGTGTAAGATAAGGCTGTGTACATCAGATCGCGAAACGATCCGATCTCTTTCCAGACCTAACGCAAATGCGGGAGTCTAATGCCCCAGAAACTATCTTTATCCTCTGATGTATTATGTTCTTTTACATTTAATGCGGGTTGGGATCTCCTCACCGCGCGGTCCACAGCGCGACACGTGGCAGCAGGTGGGGGTGGTGAGGCTGGATGAGGGTAACCCTCATCTAGCCTCACCACCCTCCCCTGTTGCCACGTGTCACGCGGTGACACGTGCGGTGAGGGAGTGGGGGTGAGGAGATTTGAACCCATTTAATGCATTGTGCTTCTTGGTTGTTTCCAAAAAAAAAAAATTAAAATTGAACATAACTTCATAAGTTTATTACGAAAATTAGATAATATTTTCAGACTATCTTAAAAAAATATTGACTACAAAACTAGGACAAAAAGGAATATTCATCTATCAATTGTTTTTTATCTAACTAGGTATAAATATGTAAAGCAAAACCTTTTTGCTAATTTTAGATACATCATTATCTATACACTAATGGATGAAACTATGACAAGTATGCTATCGCTTACGTAGGATAATCGATTCAATATATAGTATAATATTTCTTCTCTTCTAAAAATATTATTTTAGTTTTGGTTAAACATAATTTAATGAAATCAAACTATTTTAGTTATTCTTTCTATTCTACTATTATTCAATTAATTGAGATAAATTGGAAAAAATTATATAAGTATTAACAAAGATGATCGTATAGAAACTTTGACTATCAATATATTACTATTTTTTAAAAGTAGATAATATTTTTGACACTAACTAAAATGAACTCCAGGACAATTTTTTTAAGGACCGATACCTAACAAATTTTGAAGGCAAGTCGTGATCAATGAATGTCGAATGGTTACAGAGTATTTATACACAGTGCGTGCGCAGTGCGTGCGCATTGTAAAGGAGCCGTAAGGCTCCACAATTCCTCACAAGCCGGCAATGCACACGTTTCCAGCACCTGGGATTTTCGGCTGACTGTTGGAACAAACCAACAGCCTTGCTTAAGTTGTATTTTAGGTGGATAATATTTTGTAGTTACTTTGTTGTATCTTATGGTTATTTTATTGTAACAAATAGGTGTTTGAGTTGTATCTAGCTACAAGTTGTAAAGCTCAAGAAACCCTATTTAGGGCAACCGGTGTATACACACAAATGATATGAATGAAAATACTCTTTGCCTCATGAATTTTATATGGTATCAGAGCCTATAACGACTCCAACGAGTTTTTCCTTCTTCTCTGCGTTCTAACCCTATGGCCGAACCTTCCTCTACCACCAAGCATGGCTCTTTTGATGGAGTTATTGCTATCAATGTTGCAGCTCAACTTCCTATTAAGCTGAACAAAAATAATTTTTCCTCTTGGAAGGCGCAGTTTGATGCCTTGCTATACGGATATGATCTCATGGGTTTCCTTGATGAAAGTGTGCCATGTCCCTCCAAGCACATCACGGACAAGGAGGGTGCTACACAGTCTAACCCAGATTATGCTATCTGGGTGCGACAAGACAAGATGTTGCTTCATGCTATTCTTGCGTCGGTTTCTGAAACAGTGGTTCCGTTGATTGCCACCTCACTCTCTTCGTGTGATGCTTGGTCTAAGCTTCACAAGCTATATGCAAACAAATCTCGCTCTCGCATAATGAATCTAAAGGAGAAACTCACTAATATCACATGTGAGTCTCAACCAGTCGCTGATTACCTTCAGTCTATTAAAAGTATTGCAGATGAGTTGGCCCTTGCTGACACTCATCTGAGTGATGATGATCTTACTATTTTCGCACTCAATGGTCTTGGGAGCAACTTCAGAGAAATTGCTGCTGCTATTCGTGCTCGTGACTCTTCGATTTCGTTTGAGGAGCTTCATGATAAGTTGGTGGAGCATGAGACCTTTCTCAAACGAGAAGAAAGTCGTAGTGGAGCTGCTGTCACTGTTCATACCACTCAAGTCAAACCTGGTCGAAATGGCAACTTTAATGGATCTCAAGGTCAAGGGTAGTTCCGTGGCAAGCCGTATGCTGGACGGCCACCCTTCAACCAGGCCGGCCAGCCCTCATCCGGACGCACAGGGGGAGGCGGACCTGCAGCAGGTGGACCACGGTCCAACAACCGTGGTCAAGGAGGTGTAGTCTGCCAATATTGCCAGAAGCGTGGCCATACCGCTCGCCAATGTTTTTCGCTTCAACGATCGTTACAGCAGCAGCAGCCCGAATTCTATCACACCACCTCAGGAGTACCGAAGCAAAATTGGGTCCTTGACTCTGGAGCCTCTCATCACGTCACAAATGACCTCAACACCCTAACTCATCACCAGTCCTATGAGGGTCCTGATGATGTGCTCTTAGGGGATGGTTCCGGCCTCAACATAACTAATACTGGTTCTTCTACTCTTACTTCATCTTCTAAGTCCTTCGTTCTTTCTAATGTCTTGCATGTACCCCTGCTCACTCGAAACTTGATTTCTGTTTCTAAGTTTTGTCAGCACAACAAAACCTCTATTGAATTTTTCCCATTCTCTTTTGTTATGAAGGATCTCAAAACGGGGGCGCAACTTGCACACGGACGGACCAAGGGTGATGTCTATGAGTGGGATGCACCGCCCAAATTGCCGTCTCCGCCACCTTCACCTTCGGTTTTCGCGAGCATCAAGACGGATGTAGCTTCTTGGCATCATCGTCTCGGTCATCCGTCGTCTAGAGTTTTTCAGTTGTTGAGTCAGAATAATGACATCTCTGTTGCGTCTCATTCAACACTTGATACGTTTTTCTGTACGTCTTGTCTTAGTAATAAAAGTCATAAATTGCCTTTTAGTCACACGTCTGTTTCTAATCGTGGTCCGCTTGACTTGATTTATTCTGATGTATGGGGACCGTCTCCTGTTGAATCTATTGATGGGTTTCGTTATTATCTGCTCTTCATTGATTATTTTACTAAATATGTATGGTTGTTTCCAATGTCTCGCAAAACTGAAGTGTCAGATATTTTCCCAAAATACAAACGCATGGTTGAAAATTTTTTCCGTCGTCCTATTGTGACGCTCTATACTGACGGGGGTACAGAGTACAAAAGTCTTAAGGGTTTTCTTGAATCCGAAGGTATTGAACATCGTGTCTCCCCCCATACTCCTGAACACGTTGGCTCTGCTGAGCACAAACATCGGCATGTTGTTGAAACTGGGTTAGCTCTTCTTCATTTTTCTCATCTTCCTACCACCTATTGGTCATATGCCTTTCTCACTGCCGTCTATCTCATTAACAGGATGCCCACACCCATTCTCTACAACAAAACTCCCTATGAAGCCTTGTTTGCGAAATCTCCTAATTATCATACCTTACGCGCGTTTGGGTGAGCCGTAAGGCTCCACAATTCCTCACAAGCCGGCAATGCACACGTTTCCAGCACCTAGGATTTTCGGCTGACTGTTGGAACAAACCAACAGCCTTGCTTAAGTTGTATTTTAGGTGGATAATATTTTGTAGTTACTTTGTTGTATCTTATGGTTATTTTGTTGTAACAAATAGGTGTTTGAGTTGTATCTAGCTACAAGTTGTAAAGCTCAAGAAACCCTATTTAGGGCAACCGGTGTATACACACAAATGATATGAATGAAAATATTCTTTGCCTCATAAATTTTATACGCATATATATATATATATATTTTGATGAAAGACGGGCGGTACCGTCCGAGTGTTTTATTAATATATATGTACTTTTACTTGTGGCGGAGGAATACTATGGTTACAATAATGATCCAAGACAATGGTGGGAGACTCTCCCGCGTGCGCATAATATATATATATATACATATATATATATATACATATACACATATATATGTATATATATACATATATATGTATATATATACATATATATGTGTATATGTATATATATATATATGTATATATATTTGTGTGCGGGCGTGTTTATCAACCGTACATGCATATGTATACATACTTGGTTAGATGCACATGTTATATCATTCAAATGAAAATAACTCAAAGTTTTCATAGTTAAGCGTTTCCTGTGTCAAGCTCAACAATACAAACATGTATCTACATATATTAGTTGAATCAGGGAGCATTCTAGAAAACAAGATTCAGTTGAATTGAGAGAATGTCTACACTAGGAGATGAATCTACACTTGAATCACAACTTCACCAACGAGTCACAAAACTGAATCATCAACGCCAACAGAAATAACAAGTGAAAGTAAGAAAAGTTATTGAAACGTGACGCACACACAGAGATATATGTGTGTATATAGATATATCACACATGCACGCACACACATATGTTGTCTCATGTACAAAAAAACTCAGATTTATTAGAGAACGAAACTGACATTCTGTAAAGCACAGGGATGAGCCGAGATGAATGGCCGAGGTCATCACAGTGATGAGCCGAAGTGCCATCACAGTGATGAGTCGAGGTCATCCCAGTGATGAGCCGAAGCGCCATCACAGTGATGAGCCGAGATGGATGGCCGAGGTCATCCCAGTGATGAGCCGAAGTGCCATCACAGTGGTGAGCCGAGATGAAGAGCCGAGGTCATCCCAGTGATAAGCCGAAGTGCCATCACAGTGATGAGCCGAGATGGATGGCCGAGTTCATCCCAGTGATGAGCCAAAGTGCCATCACAGTGATGAGCCGAGATGAAGAGCCGAGGTCATCCCAGTGATGAGCCAAAGTGCCATCACAGTAATGAGCCAAGATGGATGGCCGAGGTCATCCCAGTGATGAGCCGAAGTGTCATCACAGTGATGAGCCGAGATGAAGAGCGAGGTCATTCCATTGATGAGCTGAAGTGCCATCACAGTGATGAGCCGAGATGGATGGCCGAACAGAGAGGCCGAGGTCATCACAGTGATGAGCCGAACCGAGAGGCCGAGGTCATCACAGTGATGAGCCGAACAGAGGGCCGAACCGAGAGGCCGACATCATCACAATGATGAGCCGAACCGAGAGGCCGAGATCATCATAGTGATGAGCCAAACCGAGAGGCCTAGATCATCACAGTGATGAGCCGAACCGATGAGCTCAACACAGAGATGAGCTCAACACAGGGATGAGCTCAACACAGTGATGAGCTCAACACAGGGATGAGCTCAACACAGGGATGAGCTCAACACAGGGATGAGCTCAATCATAGGGATGAGCTCAATCATAGGGACCGAGGCGAGTCCAGGACTCTGTCCTTAAGACGAATTGCTTCGGTATACTGTGCCCAACCAAAAATTTACAAACGTCTCCCAAGATACAACGGCTAACAGTTCATACGAGTGACACTATGTTATGGCCGGAAAAAAAAATATGTATATATATAGTAGATATACGTATACATTATTGTATTTATATATATATATATATAGTAGATATGTGTATACATAAATGTTACCAAATAAGATAATAAAAATAATAATAATGATAATAATAAAAAGGTGATGATGATAATAAAGATAACTATAAACTAATAGTATTAGAATCACATTAGGAAACCTAAACCAAAATCAAATGGAAAAACCTAAAAACCTACCCTAACTCCCCCACCATATGTACGTATACACGCATAGCCACACACGCACACAAAAAAAAAGCGTACGGCAAAAAAAAGAGAGAGAGAGAGAGAGAAGAGAGAAAAGAGAGAAGAAGAAGGGAGGCGAGGCTCCGAACCCAAGTTTTATTCCATCGGATTTGTTTGTGTTATCGTCAATCGAGGTAGGTGCCTCTTCCCCCCTCAAATAGATACGATCCTTGCATGCTTAGATGATATTTTATGTGATTCTTTGTTTTTTATTATTTTAATTGTTTAAAATATTGATTTGTATTCGTTTATATTTGGAAAAGCATGAGGTAACTGTTTAATTGCTGCTATGTACTCGTATGAATATGAATTTGATGGTATGATTGGATTAGGGCGGAAACACTTGTAAATCAACTCAAAAGATTAGGGTTTTTCATAGTTAGGTATGTTTAAAAATTTCGTTTTGGCCTTAGAATAACTTCATCTAGCCCGGAATAGGTAGGGATTGGTTGAAAATCGAAAAAAAGGGTCTGACAGACGCGTTTCAGGGGGTGGCGCGTGGGGCCCACGCGCGGCCCCTGACGGCGCGTCCGAACACGTGATGACGTGTCCACCTTCAAAAGTTGCGTCGCGTTATAACGAGTCCAACGCAACTGGTTTGAGGTCAATCGGAGTTAAAACGAATATTTTATGGAGGTTAGAAGGAAATAGAAAAAAAATAAAAAAAAGAAAATACTGTTGGACCGGCCAGGCTGCCGGACCGGACCGGATGGCCAGCGGACCGGACCAGGTAGCAGGCCGGCCCAAGCCGAAAAATAAAAAAAAATCTGGAAATTAATTTCTGAAATGAATAAATAATAAATAATTAATTAAAATTAGTTTAAAATTCCAGAAAAATATATTTAATTATCAGAAAATTCTAAATAAATTCCAGAAAATATAAAAGGTTAAAATTAAATTATTCCCACTTAATTTCTGAATTTTGAGAAATGTAAGTAATTAAAAATAATTAGTAATAAATGGAATTAAATAAGGAAAAAATAGTAGAAAATTCTAGAAAATTAATACAAGCTAAGTAAAAATAAAAGGAATGCTAAATAACCACTTTTCAATATTCGTAAATTTTATGAAGCCAAATATTGAGTGCCGGAGATGGTGAGGATGGGCGTACGGGCCCCAGACGATTAGTGTTGAGTGCCGGAGTTGGTGAGGATGGGCGTACGGGCCCCAGGGATTTTGTTGTTGCATTCATGGCACGTGCATTGCATTGGGAGTGGGCTGAGATGTACGGGTCTCAGACGCTCAAGTGGAGTGGACCATGGTGTACGGGCCATGAGTGTGTGATTATGATGGATCATGGTGTACGGACCATGGATACTTGGTTATGGTGGATCGTGGTGCACGGGCCACGGGCATCGGCTGGGGTGGATCGTGGTGTACGGGCCACGGGCATCCGCAAGGGTGGATTTTAGTGCACGGGCTATAGGCATCTAGTCAATCCCGGGATCATGCATTGCATATAGGTCTAGGGCATATTGCATGACATGATTCTTGTTGCGTGTGACACGTTAATTGAGCATGCATTACGTACTTGCGCATTTTTATGTGGAGTGCTTTACTTACCGCATTTACTTTATCTTATGCAAGTTATCTTATATTTATGTGCTATGTGTTATATCATGTTTATGTGCTATGTGTTATATCATGTTTATGTGTTATGTGGCTATATCATTTCGGTATGTACGTTTTGTATTTGTTTGAGGCGGACATCTACTGGGTGATTTCTGTCACTCACTCCTACTTCCCAGGTGAGCTGGATGAGAACTACGAGCACATCTTTGTTGAGGACGGGACGGACGTAGCGGAGTGGTCTGGTTAAGGGTTGCAGCTAGGATATGAGGGGACTCTGCAGCTGTTTTGTTCTTATTTATACTTTGAGGATTTTCCACATACTACTTTACTACTTTTATTCCCAGAATTTTTATTTAGCAATATAATGACGGTTATTGGAGTTTAATATATGTTATGGTTTACGTTTCCGCAAAAAATTTCTACGTCATTTTTGACAAGTAAGAGATTGATTCGACGCTTTGTATTCTCCTTAGTGAGATACGGCGGGTGCACTGTTCCCGATGTTAGGGCTCGGGAGCGGGGCGCTACACGTGGTATCAGAGCCGAGGCTTCAGATCCGCCTCAGAAACGCAGGATTAACTAGATCACTAGACATAAGTTATGATCTTTTGCGAAATGACAATTTTGCCCCTAATAAACAAAGTAGACTTAAGAGATGATTTTAGACTTAAGTTATGATCGGGTTATGGGAGGTGTGTGCCGATGGCGAGCTTTCGTTGTTTAATTACCGTTTTATAAGCGTCCAATCCTTCAACTTACTTTGGATTAATCTGTATTCATCTCATGAACTCAAATTCCGGATGATGCCTCCTCGACGCGAGCCGCCAGCTGGAAACAGAGGACACGATGGCCATGATCAGCAGGGTCAGGGGACTATTCCTAGGGTCCTTGCAAATACCCTAGCCACGCTGACTACATTGGTGGCCCAGCAGCAGATACAGATGGCTCGCCTGCAGCACCATCAGCACCGCCACCCCAGGGGGCTTTGATTTTTCTATCGGAAAATGCATAACGACCGGATACCTATGATCAAGGGTACCACACGACCAGAGGAGCAGAGATATGGCTCAAGAATGTGTCTGAGCAGTTGAGGTTGATGCAAGTTCCGGATGGCCTGAAGGTTGATGTGGTTGTACCATTCTTAGAGGGTGATGCCGAGCAATGGTGGCAGGGCATGACACGCAGACTGACTCCACCGCCGATATGGACCCCGTTCAGGGAGGAGTACCAGAAGCACTATATTCCTGAAAGTGTCATTCATAGGAGGATGACGGAGTTTTAGCTTCTGACACAGGAGTCCATGACGGGAGACCAGTATTTTGAGAGGTTCCATGCACTTGCGAGATACATGCCCGTCATCATGGATAACGAGAAAGCGAAGATGCTGGAGTTCAAGACCGGGTTGAGCTCTCGCATTCAGCTATTGATCATCTGCACCAAGCCTACCATTTTTGAAGAGTTGTTGGAGGTGTGTCTTGAGGTCGAGAGTGATCTCGAGAGGGTTGCAGCGGTCGATAGGGCTAAGAGACCGCGAGAGGAGTTCCGTCCTAGGAGATCGGAGATATTGCTGAAGATTCTGCGCCGCCATCTGAACGGGAAATCTTTACAGACCACCACAGCACTGTCAGGGATCGGTATCTCGACCATTGATGATTGAGAGTCCCGCAGCGACGGCGGCACAACCACTCAAAGCATTTGGACCGTCACCCCCAGTATATACACATTGTGATTATTCACACACAGATCATTGCTAGAGAGCTCAAAAAGGTTTGCTGCAATTGTGGCAAACAGGCACATTACGCTAAAGAGTGCCCTACACCGGCACAAGCCCCTCCACCACAGGGTCAGAAGTAGCAGAAAACAAAGGGGAGGACATTCCAGTGGTATGAGAATTTAAGGATAGCTTTCCTGATGAGCTACCAGGTTCACCACCGAGCAAGGAAGCAGAGTTCGAGATTGATCTTATACTCGAAGGTGAACCAATCTCGAAGGCACCATACAGGATGGCACTAGTGGAGTTAAAAGAGCTCAAGGAACAGTTACAGGAGTTGCTGGACCGGAAGTTCATCAGACCTAGTATTTCGCCCTGGGGGCACCGGTATTATTTGTGAAGAAGAAGGACGGTAGTCTGAGGCTATGCATCGACTATCGTGAGCTTAATACGATCACGATGCAGAATACATATCTACTACAAAGGGTGGACAATCTATTTGATCAGTTGAAGGGTGCCAGAGTGTTCTCGAAGATTGACCTCCGATCAGGCTACTATTAGTTGAGGACTAAGGCGAAGGATATAGCAAAGACGGTGTTCTACACTCGATACGGGCACTACGAGCTTCTGGTAATGCCCCTTTGGACTGATGAATGCACCTGCGGTTTTTATGGATTTGATGAACTCTGAGTTCAGAGAGCAGTTGGACCATTGTGTGGTAGTGTTCATAGACGACATCTTTGTGTATTTACCTGATGAGGAGACGCATGTTGAACACTTGCGAGAGGTTTTAAAGACTCTTACAAAGAAGAAGTTGTACGCTAAGTTTAGTAAGTTCGAATTCTGGTTGAAGAGTGTGACCTTCTTGGGCCGCGTGATTTCTGAAGAAGGTATTTCGGTTGATCCAAAGAAGATAGAGGCGATCACAGAATGGCCCTGACCTACTAACGTCACTGAGGTATGCAGCTTTCTTGGCCTTGCCGGTTATTATCGCAAGTTTGTGGAGGGATTTTCGAGAATTGCAGCACCACTGAGTCGGCTGACTCAGAAAAAGACTAAGTTTGTATGGACCTCCGAGTGTGAGAAAAGCTTTGAAGAGTTGAAGCAGAAATTGACGACTGCACCAGTGTTGGCGCAACCCTTCGGCACTGAAGGATTTGACATCTACAGCGACGCCTCGAAGAATGGGCTAGGATGCGTGTTAATGCAAGGAGGTAGGGTTATCGCATACGCATCGAGACAGTTGAAGCAATATGAGCAAAATTACCCGACCCATGATCTGGAGTTAGCAGCGGTGGTGTTTGCGCTAAAGATTTGGCGTCATTACTTATATGGTGTGAAGTGCGAGGTCTTTACCGATCATAAGAGCTTGAAATATTTGTTCACACAGAAAGAATTGAATATGCGCCAGAGAAGATGGCTTGAGCTACTGAAGGACTACGACCTAACAATTAATTATCATCAGGGGAAGGCAAACCGAGTTGCTGATGCCTTGAGTAGAAAGTCTAATCATGCCAGACAGACACCACTAGAGAAAGAGATGGCAGAGTTTGATCTCGACATTGTTGATTCCACTGCTAACGTTCTGGCGGCCTTAGTCATTACACCATCTCTGGTTGAGCGAATCAAAGAGGCGCAAAAGGAGGATGTGACGCTTAGTGATATCCGAGATAGGATGTTGACCAATCTAATTGAGGGCTTCCAAATACATGACGATGGCAGTATTTGGTACCAAGGAAGGTTGTGCGTGCCTGATGATGAGGAGCTAAGGAGGGAATTACTGAAGGAGGCATACAATTCGAAGTTGTTGATCCACCCCGGTGCTACGAAGATGTATAACGATCTAAAGAAACACTACTGGTGGAGTGGGATGAAAAGACACATTGCTGAGTTCATTGAGAGATGTCTCGTTTGTCAGCAGGTTAAGGCAAAGCATTAGAGGCCGGGAGGTTTGATGTTGCCGTTAGAGATACCGGAGTGGAAGTGGGAGCATGTGACGATGGACTTTGTAGCAGGACTTCCAAAAACAAGAAACGGTAACGTTATGATCTGGGTGATCGTTGATCGATTGACGAAGACTGCTCACTTCCTACCTGTGCCTAGTGATGTGACCGTGGAAAGACTGGTGACATTATATATTGATGATGTTGTTAGCCTACACGGAGTCCCAGTCAGTATCGTCTCAGACCGTGATTCAAAATTCACCTCTCGATTCTGGTCAGCTTGCCAGAAAAGGTTGGAGACGGAGCTGCGACTGAGTACCGCTTTTCATCCACAGACAGACGGGCAGTCTGAGAGGACCATTCAAACATTAGAGGACATGTTGAGGGCGTGCGCATTGGACTTCAAGGGGAACTGGGACGGTATGATCAAGCTAATTGAGTTCTCTTACAACAACAGTCACCACAGTGCCATCGGCATGGCACCCTTCGAGGCGCTCTATGGACGTAAGTGCAGGTCCCCTGTTTATTGGGATGAGGTTGGTGAGCGCGTTATTACCGGTCCTGAGTTGGTTGAGCAGACCAGAGAGAAAGTGAAGTTGATACGAGATAGACTAAAGATTGCTCAAGACAGAAGCAAGAGCTGGGCCGATTCGAAACGACGTCCACTCGAATTTGAAGTGGGCGAGAAGGTTTACTTGAGAGTGTCACCTACGAAGGGGGTTTCACGATTCGGTATAAAGGGTAAACTGAAGCCTCGCTACATTGGTCCTTATGAGGTACTCGAGAGGGTTTGTATGCTGGCCTACCGATTAGCATTACCCCCTGACGTGGCTCAGGTTCACAGCACATTTCACGTTTCTCAGTTGAGGAAATATGTTCCGGACCCAAGTCATGTTCTAGACGCGCCACCGTTAAGGATCCGACCGGACATTACATATGAGGAGACTCCTATCATGATAGTGGATCGCAAGGACCAAGTGTTGAGGCACCGAGTCATCCCTTATGTCAAAGTGCAGTGGACCAATCACACCGAGCGCGAGGCGACTTGGGAGCTGGAGGAGCAAATGCGAGAGAGATATCCACAGCTTTTCGAATAAGGTACGTCAAGTTTCGAGGACGAAACTTTTAGTAAGGTGGGTAGGATGTTATGGCCGGAAAAAAAATATGTATATATATATATAGTAGATATACGTATACATTATTGTATTTATATATATATATATAGTAGATATGTGTATTCATAAATGTTACCAAATAAGATAATAAAAATAATAATAATGATAATAATAAAAAGG